>JAODKF010000042.1:21017748-21038556 GCA_026779585.1 Mormyrus proboscirostris | reverse complement strand
TGCAGCATGGATAAATGGCTGGGGGCATGCAGCATGGATAAATGGCTGGGAGCATGCAGCATGGATAAATGACTGGGAGCATGCAGCATGGATAAATGGCTGGGGGCATGCAGCATGGATAAATGGCTGGGGGCATGCAGCATGGATAAATGGCTGGGAGCATGCAGCATGGATAAATGACTGGGAGCATGCAGCATGGATAAATGGCTGGGGGCATGCAGCATGGATAAATGGCTGGGGGCATGCAGCATGGATAAATGGCTGGGAGCATGCAGCATGGATAAATGACTGGGGGCATGCAGTATGGATAAATGGCTGGGGGCATGCAGCATGGATAAATGGCTGGGAGCATACAGCATGGATAAATGGATGCATGTATATAAACCACCGAATAATTACGGGTGAGGGTTTTGTTATGGGAAAGTAAAGTTATAGTCCAGGCAGATTCCCAATGCAGTAATAGTGTTCTTGTGCCAACCACAAGAATATACACAGTATGGAAAATAAAAATAAAATGTGTTAACCTGTGAAAACCTCCACGTGTTAATTTGGCTCATGAGATGCAAATTACGGATCTCTCGATCATCCTTGGTGTTTAAACTGATTCCCTTCCATTTTGACGCCTCATGCTGTCGTTTGACAAAGTGATGCGTAAAGCTGAATGCCTTGTTATAATCCAAACCCAATAGAAAACCTCCCTGCTGTGTTTCAATTTACATTCAAATATAAACTGTCCCAACTGACTCAGGTAACCACTTGACCATGTGTGTTTCCAATCAATGTGTCAGTCAAATGTCTGCCTTATCATGGGGCAGGACTGTCATGAATATTGGGGGAATTAAACAGTTTTTGTGTCGTGCTGAAAGCTTTTTTAGAAAATGATGTTCCCCATTCATGATATGTGGTTGTGTACTTAATCTCTTTGTAATATCTATAAGCATTTATTATTTCGTTCATTTCATTCATGTCATTCAATGGCAAATGTTGTCTAATTCACATTTTTATCATTCAGGTCAAAATGTAATGTTTAGTTTGCTCTCAGCCAACCCCTGTGTTTGTTCGAGCATCAACATTTAACTTTTTAAACTGGTAAGCAATAAAGTTTTTGTTTTGTGAACAAGGAACTGAGGATTGATTCAACTCAGTCAGCACCGACCTGTTACTCAACTGACTGTAAGGTAAGAACACTTTTAATAACAGTGTTTTTATCATTAAAACTCCTGTGGAATGGTCTGGTCTTCCGATTTACATCGCAATGTTTTACAGCTATTTTTTATTAATGAAATTAATGGCTGGGGGCACCTTATTTTTCATTAATTCCTGTGTGATGAGCCACAATAGGTCAGAATTCTAGTGGCTACTGGTGTCGTCCCCACTCCAGTGTTATGGGGTCACATCCTCTGTGTCTGTGCGTGCTTCCTGTTGCCGTAAGTGTGCGAATTTGCTGGGGGCTCCATTTGCCAGGTGACTCTGCAGCGATGAGCCTAAATTTCCCTTTGCTTGTTTGTATTTGTGTGTGGGCGCCAGAGAGTCTGCCAATGAACCGGCTTCAAGCGTGTCACACACCCAGTAATGTCTGGACCACCATAAATCAGCGGCAAGATCTTAAATGTCAACCCCAACCACTGTCTACAAGTATAGCACTCACCTCGGGGAATCTGCGTTAGCCCTACACGGAAACCTTCCACCTCACATAGATTTTCTTCCAATTGTTTCGATGCCGGGGTGAGGGGAGATTAATTATTTCCTGTCAGAGATACAAGGTCACAGAAACTGCCACTTTACTTACAGGGTTGGACAATGAAACTGAAACACCTGGTTTTCAATAATTTATTAGTTTGATGCACGGCCTCCTTTTGCGGCCAATACAGCATCAATTCATCTTGGGAATGACAGATAAGAGTCCTGCATAGTGGCCAGAGGAATCTTGAGCCATTTCTTTTGCAGAACAGTGGCCAGGTCACTGCGTGATGGAGGAAAACATTTCCTGACTCACTCCTCCAAAACACTCCAAACTGACTCAATAGTCCAATCTGGCGACTGTGCAGGCCAGGAGAGATGCCCAGCTTCACTTTCATGTCCATGAAACCTCTCAGTCACTAGTCTTGTTGTGTGTACTGGTGCCTTATTGTCCTGATACACGACACCACCTTCAGGGTACAATGCTACAATGTTTAGCCCACTAGGCGAGCATGGTCCTCCAGAATGGTTCGGTAGTCCTTCGCGGTGACACACCCATCTAGTCTAGGAAATGCCGTGATACTACAGCCCAAACCAGCACTGATCCACCCCTTTGCTGCACTCTGGTTATGCAACAGTTCAGGCAGTAAGTCTCTTTGAGGCTTTTCCACACTGTCCTTTGTGGTGGCATGCCGACATTACCCTGGACACCATGGATCTCGATACACCACAAAGACTAGCTCTACTGGTCACAGATGTGCCAGTGAGATGAAGACCAACAATTCATCCTCTTTTCATCTCTTATGTGTCTCCCATTATAGAGGGTTCCAGTAGGTGGCAGCCTGCATCTGGCAGGTGGTAACACAGACTGAACATGTTCAAGCAGGCTGTCAGAGTGCGTACTGACCAGCTGTATCACTTCCTGGTTTAGGAACTGCAACGTCCCTGACTGCAAGTCCCTGCAGAGGACAGTAAAGACAGCAAAGAAAATCATCGGGACCTCTCTCCCCATCTTCCAGGAGATCTTTCACAAGCAATGCTTCCGCAAGGCCCTCAGCATTGTGAGAGACCTCTCCCATCCACTGCATGGACTGTTGACCCACCTCCCGTCTGGCAGGAGGTACCGCAGCATCCACAAGGCCCTCAGCATTCTGAGAGACTTCTTCCACATGCTGTTAGACTCCTGAACTCCTCCGCAGCCCCTCACTAAGTGAGCAGCACCAACGCCTCACTCCACCAGCTACTTTACTCTAACTCTCTTTTACTGGCATGTTTGCACTTTATTTTACTCACTGCTACATCATCTGCTACTAAATTATTGTACATACTGTGTATTATGTACAGAGAGTTTATATTCAGTATTCACCCTCCTCCTGTGTATACTGTGTGTTAGTCATGTGCACTATGTGTGGTCCGTGTCCAATCCAATGTTTGCACTTGTGTACTTAATCTGTATCTTCCCCCTATAATTGTGTACATACAGTACAGCCCCCTATGTGTCTTATATTGCACTGTGGTCCTGGGGGACTGCTGTCTCATACCTCATACCTGTACACTTGTACGTGGCTGGCGCGACAGGAAATTCCATTGATTTGATTTGACTTATGTTGTGTGAATTTTATGCACAGCTGTGCTAATGCTATGCTAATTCAACTTTCACAATCCACTCTTACTGCTGTAATAGCCAATCAGTGAAGATTTTCAACGGTATTTGAAATCGGCTGGTTGTTCTGACCTCGTTTACGGACTAACGATGTGGTTTCTGGGCAAGTTTCATTCACTGGGTGGAGGGGGTGTAGTGAATGGAAAGAGGGACACGTCCTTATAAATCCTGCCACCAGAATGACACTGCAGGAAACATTAAGAGGTGACCTACTTCCTGCCAGCAAAGATGTCTGCCACTCTTTCTGTGGGGGTGGGGGGGGATCATTGTTGTTCTGGTGGGTCACAGACCACATGACTGCCCAGGAAAGGCAGAACTCAGATCAAGGACGACACCTCTGGCCACACACCTGTCTTTTTTGTCAATCTGTGACTGTCAATATTTGTGGCTGATTCTGAAGGCAATTTATGTTACGCGGCGATGGCACAAAGCAAGCTGATCCCTGATTGCGGATACCCAGCAGGTTTATTAAACTGCTTGTTTATTAGAGCTAAATTGGGAAACAGGAATCGTGGTCGCGGGACAAGCCAGGGGTCAGTTTGATCTGTTTAAGACGCTGAGCTAATCAACGGAAGATTGCCTTCCGTTGCTAGGTCCCACCCTGGTGGGCATGACAGAACCTTCCCCCCCGACGGCCACCTCCTGGGGGCTGCACGAGCCATCGAGGACGACCCCTGGGACAGGGTGCTGGCTTTGACGGATAGGTCCGGTGAAGGCATCGACCAAGGCCAGGGTCAGAATGTCCTGCCACCGCTGTTGGAGAATGAGATGGGCTATGCTGTACCAGCTTCAGGGGGGAAACATGAAAAGTGGGGCAAATGCAGTACAACGTAAGCAGTTGCAGGCGGTAGGCATTGGGTCCCACCCTCCGTGTGATCTGGAATGGGCCGATGAACCGGGCTGACAGCTTCTGACATGGGGGCAGGTTAAGGTTCTGAGTAGAAAGCCATACCTGTTGTCCAGCCCGGTAGGCAGGACTGGGACGACAATGGTTATCCGCTTGGAACTTCTGCCTTAGTGTCTGTTGTAAGAGAGCGGTCTGAGCGTGGCACCAGACCGCCTTACTGTCATTGTACCAAGCCTCCACACTGGGCACGCCGCTGGCAGGAGCCTCCCATGGGAAGAGCAGGGGTTGATAACCTAGAACACAACGAAGGGTGAAAGGTTCGTGATTGGATTAAGCCGAGTATTAAGTGCATACACGGCCCAAATAAAATGGGTGGCCCACTCGGCAGGTTGGTCTTTGCAAAGGAACTGCAAGGCTTCGGAAACCTCTTGGTTGGTCCTCTCAGCCATCTTGTTAGACTGAGGGTGGTAGGCTGACATCAAGCTGAGCGGCACATCGAGCTTTTTGCAGAAAGCCCAAAATACTTGTGAGGCAAACTGAGGACCTCTATCAGAGACAATGTCTTCCGGGATGCCACAGTAGCGGAAAATCCCAGTCACAAGGAGCTCTGCTAAGCGGCGTTGAGAAGGCACATATAATTGACCCTGTGGGCATTCTGCTGGGGGAGGGCGCCTCTTGTTCACTGCTCGAAGGGTTTCCTCCAGTGACCAGGTGATGGTGGCCGCAAAGCAGGTGAGTGCGAGGACGGAAGCAGACTTACCCTCTGCCTCTGGAGGATCTAATTGTGCGATAGGGCATCAGCCTTGGTATTCTTCTTTCCCGGGAGGTATGTCACCTTAAAATCAAACCTAGCAAAAAACATGGACTAACATGCTTGTCGCAGGTTCAGCCGCTTGGCATTCTGGAGGTACTCAAGGTTCTGGTAGTAGAAAGCACAAGGATGACGATGTCTGGTTACCAGTTCTTGTTGAATCAGGGCGGCTCCCACTCCAGCCTCGGAGGCGTCCACCTCCAGCTTGAACGGCACTTCCGAGTGGGGTTGCTGGAGAACTGGCACCGAACAGAAGGCCTGTTTCAGGTTCTCAAAAGCAGTTTGCGCTTTAGGTGTCCATAGGAGGCGGGATCTAGCCCCCCGAGTGAGAGTGGTGAGAGGGGCCGCCACATGGCTGAAATTTCGAATAAACCGATGGCAAAAATTAGCGAAACCCAAGAACCACTGGAGCTCCTTCAGGGTATGGGGTTGGGGCCATTCCTTGTTGGCAGCAATCTTTCTCTCCTCCATGGCTATGGCCCCCTGCTGGAGGTGATATCCCAGGAACCGTACCTGCGTCTGATGAAACTCGCATTTCTCCCCTTTGACAAATAAATGATGAATATATCAGGATATCATCTATGTAGACGATTACGAACCAGTTAATCATGTCCTTGAAGACTGTATACATAACGCTCTAGAATATGGACGGGCTGTTAGCCAGGCCATATGGCATAACCTGGTATTCATATTGTTCTGTATTTGTGATGAAGGAGGTTTTCCATTCATTGCCGTGTCATATTCGTATCAAGTTGTAAGCACTTCGCAAATCTAGTTTTGTAAACACGGTAGCCTAACATACCTGTTCCAAAGCTGATGGGATCAGAGGTAAAGGTTCACGGCATTTTACCGTGATGGCATTCAGGGCTCGGTAGTAGATACAGGGCTATAAGCCACCATCTTTCTTCTTCACGAAGAAAAATCCTGTGATGGGAGAGATTGAGGGATGGATAATACCCTGCTTCAGGGCATCTCAGATGTAGGCCTCCATTGCCTCCTCCTCAGGCTGGGACAAGGGGTAGAGATGTCCATTGGGAAGTGGTGCCCCCTCAAGGAGGTCGATAGCACAGTCGCACTCGCGATGAGGAGGGAGCTGGAAGAAAAGAGACTTACTAAACAGATCTATGAAGTCCGAGTACTCAGCCAGGATGACGGAGAGATTCTCTGGAGCCAAATTTTCTACCAGGAACGCCTGGCACGGCAGGGGGAGACATTGGGAGAAACAAGTAGAAGACCAAGTGCGAAGCTTACCAGAAGCCCAGTCAAAGTAGGGGCTGTGTCTCCGCAACCTGGGATGTCCCAGGATTAAAGAGTCCCTGGTATGAGGGAGTACGAACAAATATATGGTCTCCCAGTGTAGGATACCTGTCCTCAGGATAAGTGGTCCCATTCGGTGGGTGACTTGACCTCCTTGAAGGGGCCTCCCGCTAACACCTAGAACCATCAGGGGAGCAGGAAGTACCTGCAGGAGAATCTGTAGTTGCCGGGCTAGGGTGAGATCTATGAAATTTCCTGCTGCTCCCGAGTGTAACAAAGCCCTAGTGGAGACCAGTTCCCCTCCACAATGCACAGCGACCGGCAAGGTTAATTAGTTTTGTGAGATATTCACAAACATGGAGGTGCCTACTTTAACAGGGTTTTCAAACCGGGGTGGATGAAGCAGGCAGGTCCTCAGGAAATGCCTCAGGACTCCCCACAGTATAGGCAAAGGCCTTGCTGCGTGCGGCAGCGTTGCTCGACTGTTGTGAGGGGTGATTGGCTGAGCTGCATGGGTTCTCCGTGTTCCCCTTCGGCTGAGGTGGCGACTAGCAGGGTTTCCGTACATGCACAGTGACGACGGTGCTCCCTCACGGTGTTTTCCAGGGTTACAGATAAGTCGACATAGTCCTCAAAGGTATAAGCCTCTCTGCAAGTGAACAGCTCGTCCTGCACGTCGGGAATAAGATCTTAGCCATACATAATTTTTAAACAGTCCTCCAGCCAGTGGAGCCCAGCTGCGATAGTGTGGAACTCCAAAGGAAAAATCCACAGCCGATTTCGAGCCTTGTTTGAGATCGAACAAGCATTTGCCTAAACTTCGTCCTACAGTGGGGTGATCAAATACCTCAGTAAATGCCTGCTGGAAGTTCTGGGCGAATCCAATAAAGGGCTGTCATCTGTCCACAGCACCATCACCCACTCGCGAACTCTCCCGGTTAGAAGGGATATCACAAAGCGCACTTGAGTGGAGTCATTGTGGAAGCGATCCGGGTGTTTCTCCATGTACAGACCACATTGCATCAAGAACGCTCGGCAGTGGTTCGGGTTGTCATCGTACTTCTACAGCAGCGCCACCGGTACTGGAGCGGAAGCTCTCGGTGGAGAGCCTGGCAGTGGTTCTCGAGCTGCTTGTCCCTCCATCCGTTGTGTCACTAGGTTAGTCAGCTGGTTTACCTGCTGCTGGAGTCGGTGAGTCTCCACAGGATCCATTTGGAGGTGAAGTATTCTTCTTCACAGCAATGGCACAAAGCAAGCGGATCCCTGATTGCGGATACTCAACAGGTTTATTAAGCACACAAGCAACAGAGCCAAATCAGGAAACAGGCATCGTGGTCGCGGGACAAGCCAGGAGTCAGTTGCCGGTCGAGTCAATCCTACAGACATGGACGGGGCAGGAACACAATGGGCAGACTGGATTGATGTGGACGGGATCGGAGGGACGGACGGGCAAGGCAGGCAGGCAGGGCAGGGCAGGGCAGACGGAGCAGGACGGGAAACAGGGAGAGACGAGAGACAAGTAAGTGCTCGGTAGTGTTCCGGAACATTGGCAACAATACTTTGCACCGGGAGTCACGTCTGATCTGTTTAAGACGCTGAGCTAATCAATGGAACGTTGCCTTCCGTTGCTAGGTCCCGCTCGGGTGGGCGTGACAATTTAGAGTCACGATGCTGAGGGATATTTTCTCTAGCTTCTCTCCCATCCCTTCTGGTCTCTCTCAGTCTTAAGCGATTTTCATTCATTTAATCTCCGGAGGAATTTAGAAATCTGATCCACAGACACCAGCTCATTTTGTGAAACACTGGCGTTTCTATTCAGTCACAACCAATAGCGATTTCAGCCAGCGGCCGGCTGATTGCTTAGAACACCACAGCAATCATTAATGAATCCAGCATGGCTCTTGGACAGCCTGCCCAGGCCAGCTCTAATCCGCCTCCAGAACTCCAAATAGCTCCCCCTAATTGTCACTTCTAAAGATGGTTATGGGCTGCTTGGTTGAGGAATGGTGAAGGAATCTTAATGGCCATTAAAATGTTCCAGGAAGGTGTGTGCTGTGCTGCTTTTGAATCACAGGCGCAAGAAAACATACTGTAAGCTATCTATTTCAGGTAAAACATCTCTGAGTGACTTATTAGTAGACACTCAATAAACAGCTACAATATACTGTATTGTGTTACTTTGTCAAAGGTTCAGGACATTTATTTTGGAAGTAAACCCCAATCAAGTGAAGTGAGACTTTGAAACCTGCAGTGACCGTGACTATCATGTGCAGTTGGTCACTGACTGGACGCTCTGTGTAGACAGGGCACCGACTGACACCATGGCTTTCTTGAACCTGTGTTCCTGCCTTAGACAGTTGCTACTCCCCCAGCCTCCTGCCGCTACACTTCTTGCATCATATGCTTGTCCAACTTTCCGGCCGCGCTTCCCTGCTCCAGGTTTTTCTGTCGAAAACATCACTTTGTCAGGTCCGTTTGTGGTTCAGCGCTCTGGGAGAGATGTTTGAACTGTGCACGCTCGGAGACCCCTGATGTTTAAACACTAGATTCCGATCGGCTTGCCTCCTGGACATCAAAAAAGGCAGGAATACATGGAAATAAGGAAAGACGAAACCTCCATGAGCTCATCCTTGCAGGGAACCCTAAATGTATATAAACCGCTGTAAGCTGGTTTGGACTCACCTCCTCACTCCTACCAAGGAAACTTTTCCAGCCTGAAGAATGCAAAAAGTTGTTGGTAGTGATGCTGGAACCCCGAGATTCTCCTTGCATTTGTAAACGTTTTTCTCTTTACAGTCTCGCATGATAAACACCAGTCCTCAAGGAACAGAGGACAGATCCACCGTGAAATCCTGATGGGGATAACTGGTGCTCTGTGTACAAGAAAAGCCCAGAGCATTAAATCCATAAATGTTAGCAGGAGAAACTCTCCCTTAATGTAGCTTGTTGCAAGTATGCAGGGGCTGCTTGTGAGTTAAATGAATTAGAAACTAGCAATAACATGCAATATACTACAGCAACCAAACCAGCAGGAAAATCCCTATGTTGGCACAGCTCAGTCAGGAACAAATTTAGTGCAAAAAATCCTCTAGTATTATACTAACTATATTTCAAGTATCTGTAAAATACCTTTGTTTTAATAATACTCATGGACTGCAGTCATGCATCAGGTAACTGGCATGTTAACCGTAAACTCAAACCGTTTTCCAAGCATCATCATTCTCGCCAGTCAAGGATGACCATGGCAAACTTGGTCCACGTAACTTATCACCAGAGAATGCCGGCTGGCTTCAGTCGCCCCCCCTCCACCGAGCCTGACCACAGGCAGGCTGGCTATGGGCACCCAACGACCTCGGCTTTCCTCAACCGCGGAGCGCATCGCCTGAAGCGCGTCGCCTGAACCACGTCATAACTGGATGTGGCCGCGAGACGAAATAGTATGAGGAAAATATTATTGAGTAAAAATATATAAATAGGGCGAATATGAAAGCTAACGATATAAAAACATGGAAGTAACATAATATGGTGAAAGAACACTGTTACATGTTATGTTTTCTGACTTGGTTCCTGGAACTTTAGAATTACTTTTATTATTTTTGTAGAATCTGCGCTTTCCATGGTCTCGGTGTGTGACCATGAAAGCAAAGACCATTACTGTAGCCTGTTTGAGGTGTCGTGCAAGGGGGGGGGGGGGTCAGCTGGGGCATCATTCAGACAGCCATAACACATCAAGGGAGGAACTGAAAACACAGGCAAGGGCCTTTTAAATTCAGCGGGAACGCTAAGTCCACTCTCATTTGTTTGCGCATGGAGGTCAGGTGTGACCGGCAGAGACCAAACACCCTGTCCAGAGGTTTTTAACCTGAGGGTTGTTGGCTCCAAAGAGGTGAAACTCCATTGTATGTTTAAGTATATAATATATATATATATATACACATACATACATCTATGCAGCTGGATAAATTGCAAGTCGCTTTGAATAAGAGTGGCGGCTAAGTAATGAAATAATACTAACAAATCCTGCACAATGTGGCCTCTGTGGAAATCCTTCCTCATTACTTTTATTTATTGTTGTGAATGATTGTTCCAGACATGCCGAGCGGCTCAGGCCCAGCCCCCCACACTCTGTATCGATGTGTCTCATTAGCTGAACCGCGAACACGAGACGTCCCCATTTCCAGGGTGTTTGGGCGTCACACGGAGCGCTGCGGCCTGGCACAGGATGTGGCCCGAACGTGGCACGGCTCGAGCAGCCAGACTGAAGCGGCCCTGGCAGAGGTGCGGCCGCCGACGCCTAGCGGACCGGCTCCGGGGCTCTCTCATCGGCTCCTCCATTCCCCAATCGAGTTTTCAAGTTTTGCGGAGGGAGTTTGTTTATACGTGTGAACCCCACACTGCCCACAGTGTCCAGATTGTTCCCCGGGCCGGGCCGCCTAAGAGAGTCACATGCCAGGGCGGATGTTTGCTTTTGCTGAGATCACATCAGATAAAACGCTGCCCCCCCCTCTCCCCACTGGCGTCTCACATATCACTCTCACTGTTATTCCCGCTCAGGGACGGACAGAGAAGCCTTTTAAACTGAGATTCCCCTGAGCCTTTATTAACATATGACTTCAACTTCAATAGAAATTCCAAAGGCTCTCGCCCGCTCCCATTGACCCCCCCAGCAGCCTCAGCACTCAGTCACCCAGCTCGCACCAGGTCGCCCAGAGGTTCCGCTCAAGCGCTGCTTTGTGACACCCCCGGCAGCTGGCTCTCTGGACCCATGTGGCCATTGTGTCCATGGCTACAAAACTTTAAAAAAAGTCTCTCTGGGGGGGGGGAGTGGGTGGGGAGTTTCCTGCTATGCGTCTGTCATAGCATCCTGCTGGATCTTTCAAAGAAGATGCAAGATGTGGATTCCACAGGTGAGCAGCGAGGCGAGTGAACAACGGGAATGAATGAAACATATGGACCTTTAAAGTCTCAGGAACCATCGTCAGCCGCTAGATCACGTCCGGCCCATTCTTGCAGATGCACGGTAGCTGGCTACATATCTATCTGTCTGGGCTCAGCAGAAATCCCACGAAATATCCGAGATGTAAACTAAGATAACCAAAATCTGATATGTCACAGGCAAGGGGAACGGCGTGTTCATGTTCGACCCCAGGCTGCAAAACTTTAAGTGACCTTCACCAGTCACCTCTCCAGTCCCTCTAACCCCACCCCAGAGGGCTGAACTACCCAGGAAGGTGGCCAACACAAACCAAGACGTACACCAGTCTCACAAGACACAACACCATTCAAGACCTCATAATTCAAAGCAGTGGACGTTCAAATCTAAGTACCTAAAAAGAATGAGGGGAACTGTACTGCCCCCCCTCCCACCCCCCAAGACAAATTTCTCACATTACTGTCTGTGGGAAAACGCAACCAGGGATGGCGGGAGTCAAATGTTGGCAATTATTGCATTTTCATCCCTTCAGGGAGCTGTTATCAGAGACATTACGGACAGAAGGTTTGGGTCGTATCAGGCAGTGCATTATTACAGGCTCCAGCTCCACTCTGCGTATCCTGAGGCAGCTGGGTGCGTGACTCCAAAAATGACTCGGGTATCAAACTTAAAGAAATAGACCTGCATGGTAACATCTGAAGAAGCAATTTCTGTTATCTCTTTCAACAACGTGGCACCCGTGTCACCATAACTCACCTTACCGGGAATGAAGATTGACTTGCAGTAATAATAATAATAAGCATAAACATTTTGTTTACCCCTGTGTGGAAATTCTCTTATCATTCACCCCACCCAGCTCTCCATGACAAACGTGCAGGTGACAGTAAGCTTGACAGTGAAGGGCAGCCACCTGCAGCGGGGCCCCTGGAGCTGGGGGTTAAGGGCCTCGCTCAAGGGCCCACAGGCATATGATTATTCTGACGAATCACAGGCACAGGGGCTTAGCCCACTGAGCCACAGACTCATGCCATAGGTCTGGGCAGACCCCGAACATTCTGAGGGAATGAATCTCTGAGGAGGCCCTGGAATCACCCATGACAACGCTCTTCATCTACTTCATTTATGAAGCTTTCAAGACTTCAGGGTACATTTAATGAGTGTTAGCAGATATGTGCCTGATACGGTCACGGTTCAAGGACAGCGGAAGGTCAATGACGGTTAAGTGAATGAAAGGGGCGGCCAGGTGTATAACAATAAATTAAAAGTGAAGATGTGGGATTGCTGCTGTCCTCAGGCCTGCCTGCAGAGGCTGAGACACGGAGAGTAAAGCTTCAGAAACTCGGCACACAGGAACAGGAGAATGCCAGCCTCTTTTACAGGAGCAGTTTTATTGTGGAAGACAACATGCTGGAATCCACCAGCGCGTTTAACGAGCACTTCACAGAAGCAGACAGCACCCGGCGCATTTGGAAAATGGCCCTGCAGGGATAAGGCTGCTTGCCATCACGCCAAACTGCCATGCCGGCTGGTAGAATGGAGGAGGGCTTGCTGCGTGACTGGGCTCCTCTCTCTGTCCCCTGAAAAAGAGAATTGAGGTACTTTACTGATCCACCATGGAGAAAGAGGGTAGTTTTAAAATGTACCCCACCCTGTATCACGTCAACTATGAAACCACCCATCCATTTCTGCAGCCGCTTGTCCTACAGCCGCTTGTCTGGGGCCTGACCTGAAAACTAAGGGCACAAGACAGGGAACACCCCAGGACAGGGACGGATTATGGACCGGGCCAGCGGGGCCGCTGCCCAGGGGCCCTTGGGGTGCAGGGGGCCCGTGGGGCCCCTAGCCAAAAACAATTTGCAACGCTTATCAACAATGTATTTTCGTTTGTTTATTTTAGAGGGCCTACATTCTTTGATTCTCTGCCTACAAGGGCCCCTGACCCTATAGGGCCTCTGATGGAAACATGGAGGGGGGGCCCTCGCGAACGTTTTGCCCAGGGGCCCACACAACCCATAATCCTTCCCTGCCCCAGGACTGTGGGAGAGAAAGGAAGAGGAAACCCCACAACAACATAGGGAGAACAACTCCACACATAGTGCCATGTCGGATACTCAAACCCTGGTCTCAGAGGTGTGAGGCAATGCCGTTCACCACTGTGCTGTCCTGTTATTTAAGCACTCAAGTGAGCGGTGGTGAAAATCAGCAAATGCACGGAATGCCTGGTGCTCCCGGTGACGGGTTTGTGAACTGAAGCTGTGTTCTTCGAGTCACGCAGCATGATATCACTACCTTCTCGGTGAAGAGAAGAAACGCTCGTTAGCTTTTACTGTGTTACTCTTAATTTGCTTATGTTCTAATGCTAAATTGTGTTTTTCTTCTGAGGAAATGTGTAACTTACTATCTATATAAATGTTTCTCCGACCGCCTGAGGCAGCACAGTACTGTACATACAGGTTCAGCCACAATCTACCCTCCGGCACAGACCCACCCATAACCTGCTGAGTTATACACCACCAGAGCAAGAAAAGCGACCCTCTGAGCAAGACTGCTGTCATGGGACCACGGCGGGTTTGGATACCACGTCTGGCCACTGCAGTACCGTTTACAGGCTGTTTGCCAGCGACAGCAGGTCGAATGCTAATGCTAATGCTAGTCCAATGCACATTGTGGCGTAGCCTGCACTGTGTAAAGAGAACGTCGTGCTTGCCAGGGACTGCGCTTACGCCGGTGCTCATAGGCATCGAGAAGGGTGCCAAACGCCAGGTCTTACTCAGAACTGGAAATTTTGATAGATGGGTGTTGGGGGGGGGGGGGGTGCTGTATGTGAAAAATGGACAAGTAACATTTAAAACCATTCACATTTAGCTGGCAACGTTTGGTTACTTGGAACCACAAAATACAATCAAATTAGGGCTCGGCTTTCAAGCAGTTGTTTTTGAATACAGACGACATCATCACTCTCCAATGAGTCATAAATATAATTTCAAGCCCCTCTGAGGCTTCCAGATTGCACAACTGATCGTTGTGAAATATGTAACACTTCTGCTAGGGCTCTGTTATTAATTATGAATCACTTCCACAATCTATATGACCCACAGGGCCTAATCTAACATATTCCATTATGATTAGACTGTCTGCGATATCAGCGACTGTAACACAGTTAACTTGCTGTCGTGCGGAGGGGCCACCCTTTTCCAATTTGCAAAATTCCACAGCTCCGCTTCAGTTATCATCATGGTTTTATTGAAACCTAACAAACAAATCTGTTGTAAAGACAAATAAATAAGACCCCCCCCCCACCACCCCCCAACACTTTCCTGATGTGTCATGGCAGGCAGATCTGAAGGACCAGACAGCCAGATTCCAGGCTTATTTTTTTCTGATAGTAAATCCAGATAAAACGTTTCGAAAAACAGGAACGTGTTTAGCTTAGTGCTGCAAGCCGCGAGACACTCGGCTGCTGGCCACGAAGCAGGATGAGAGCATGTTCTGGCAGCCTGTGTCTCTGCACTCACACATTCATTCATTGGCCCTGTCTTTGTAAATACTTAATAACATGCAAATTGTAAATTAAAGCACAGGGCCCAGTGCGAACAGTGAAATATTTATCTCTGGCCTCCAGATGTTGTGAGCCCCCACTGGCCGGTCCGCTTCGATCTGCACGGCTCCTTCGTAGCTCTCGTGGTGCGTTTAGGTCAGAAGTAGCCTTGGAATCTTGCCCCCTGTCTTACAAATTTAAGGGAAAAAATTAACGTTCAGTAGGCTTGTGTCACGCTAGTGCTGGACATTTATAGATGGACTTTTTGGGACTTGGGATCGGCAGCGGATTATGGTGGTTTAGGATAACGCGCGTTATTTTCTAATGGGTTAATCGGCGATGGGGCCCTCTGAGTTCCTCTGCAGATCCTTTCCAGAGCCTTGCTTCCATTCACCCGAGTCTGGCTTGCACGAATCGAGGGAGGGGGCGGGTGTTTGAACGACATGCGGTTCATCACGCAGCAGAGAGGGCGGCGCTCACGCATTGCGGGAGTATGGCCTCACAGTTGAACCGGCACAGAGTACGCGCGGATGGAAACCGGCCTCGCCTGCTCAGAACTGAGGGCTTCGCTAATTGCTGGCCTCAGGCCCTGGCTCAGAGAGAAGCCTCCTAATGCCACAGATCCTGTGCGTAATGTCTGCGATATCTCCAGTGAACCTGCTCTTGAGGTTGTGCCATTATTGTTCAGTGCAACACTGGATGTTTCTTGGGACTGCCAGCTGTCTGGGGTGTAGAGGGGGTGGGCAGTTAGTTTGGGGGCGTGCAGAGGGGATCAGGGTAAAACCTCCCCTGCTGAGACAGCCACGAGTGGCCGGCTCCTTGCTGAATGGATATTTCCTGAAACATTAAGCATCTGTATTTTTTTTTTTTGATTCCTACCAAAACAATGCAAGATCCCTGTAACACTAAGACGAGCCCAAATATTTTCACATTTCTCTGGTTATTCTCACGACAAATCATCTTTGAAAGCCTGGCAGAAGTTGCAGTCATTATCTGACAATCTCAGTAAAACAGAGAAGTAGGGTCATGTCCCATTTCACCTCACGCGAGCATCACAGGACAGCTTCAAATGAGTCTCCTTATTAACATATCTCAGCCTAAAATCTTAATTATACGTCATGACTGTTTTCTTTTTTATACGTTTTAATACTCTGCATCTTTCTGAAAGGGATTTGAGAGCAGACAGCAAACATATCTGAATTCAAACTGAGATGTCTGCTGTTTCTCCCCAGAACGAAAAAAGCAGCTTCTGACAGCATAATGTGGTGTTTACGCCAAAGAGCCCCTCAAGGGAATCCTGTTTGTTTGTTTCTTAGTGCTGACCCATTTCCTCCACAGAACAGGCGTAATTCTGCGAGGCTCCAGCCGCAAACACGAGGCAGCACAGTCCCCAGTGTCACATTCCGGAGCTTTCTCCAGGCGACCGTATCTTGGTCTGACATCTCAGTCATGTAGGCACAAGCTCTAAGGCAGCTCGCCATGCGTATTTTGAGGTGGGACATTGTCCTGCTTTAATACCAAAGCTCAGCTGACCTCCCTAGGGTCAACATGTCGATTAAACCTCTTCTGCAAGCTTGTAATTCCTGGACGGAGCTGGTGTCTCTTCCCAGGCCGATAATGCACATGAAACGATCTCAATTAAGTGCGGATTTAGATGCACAAGAGACATTTGATCACGCAGCTAAATAAATGTGTTAGCTGATCCCTTCATAATCTTTCTTCACACTGTGCCAGTAGGCTGATGTCTCTCTTAGCCAGTTTACTTGCCATGACATACCAGCCCGCAGTATAATTTACAGTGATCTTCAATTACATTTTGACCACTTGCGTTCCTGATTACGACCGCATTTTTGATACACTCTATGGTTTTCTTTTTTATATTTTGTTCTGGGGTGCAAAACGTGGGAGTGAATTGACTGAGCTAAGAAAAATCAGTGATTAGTGGTTGCAGTTGAATTAAATTATTTATCCTGGAGTGCATAGGAATGCACATCGGCTAGGTGAGAGATTCTGGTTGGCAGGTGACCAGCAAAAATGATGGAAGAGGACAGGACTTCGCCTTTATAACCCTCCCTGTGTTCTGGGCTAACCTCCACATGGGTTCTTCCATCATTCACCTGTCCCATTCCTTATACAGCATAGTCTTTTTTGATCTCGGTCGCAGTTCAAGAAGGTCAAGAAAACATGAAAAACTCAACAGCGCACGTCACTAAGCGTGTCAGTGTTAATTTTAGGTACAGGTCGTAGTTGGCAAGATTTCTCCTTTACAGTAGTGGAGGCCTGCATAGACTTTGGCTTACGGTCCACAAAAGTATGAGCTGTGGCACCTGAGCGAAGTGTCCAGGCAGTCACAGGCTCCATTGTGCTGGGAACATCCACAGGCGATTACACACTGGAGGGATACCTCTCATGGCCGCGATGAAGGGTTTCACACCTCGAGCGGCAGCCCACAATCCCGAAAACATCTGCCGGCCAGCACGTTCTTTTAATTACTCAAGCAGCTGACTTTTCACAGGCTCTGTGTTCGGTGAGCAGCTCTCATCAAAAGGCCGCAGCCTTCGGTAAAAGCGGTGATCAGTCTGCCGTTGGGTCTGTATGTCACACATTCATTAACCAACCCTGTCAAGTTTTGTGTGGAAAACAAAACATTTGGCTTCCACTGCACTCATTTTATAAATGACACACTCCTGGCTACACGGTATTCAGGTGCAGCTAACCGGCCGTACGTGGCTCATTCTGCTGCGCTCTGTCTTGTTTTTTCTCCCCGTCTGACAACGTAGCATTTGGATGTCAGATGAGCCTACAGGCAGACATACTAACCTTCAACACATGGATGCCAGGTGTATATATCTTAAGCTCCACCCAGCCACCATGATTCCACCTCAGGTAACCTTTAAGGCTCTGGCACAGATAAATTTTCCTATGTCAACTTTACATTTGTCCTTGACTGAGAAGAAACAAAATGAGACCGTCCACTCCAGTCAGTTGGCTGAAGTCTGTGCCTACTTTGTGAAGTCATCATTTAACACATAAGAGAGAGCCATCCACAGCACAACAGCTGTGCAAATTACATGGACTATCAGCTGTGGCGGCCACATCGAACTCTGAATCTGATCCTCACATCCTTTCCACATTTGCGGCTGGCAACCGACTTGTGTGAACACCCCAACACAAAGAAAGAGGCATCAAAGAGATGGTGAAAGACAGCAGCGAGGACAGGCAGGCCTGTCGATGCCAGAACACTAACCCCCACCCCCACCAAATTACCCCAACGTGTGTGTCAACCCTTGCTTGGTTTCTGTGTAAGAGTTGGCTCCACAGCCATAAGAGCTCACAGGTGAGGTCAGGGTGCCAATGGAAGGATCCCATGAATGTGAGAGCGGGATGGGTACTGCTGCTGGGACTGTATCCTCAGGTATTACAGCAGAAATGACTGACACGTTGCAGAAGCCTTGAGCAGTGGAATGGAAAATCTGAAAAATGTGCAAATTTCAGCGTTTTCCGAACATTCATATTCCGCATGTGGACTTCTTTGTTGTTTCATGCCAAGCTTGCTGGCATGTCAGTACGGAGTCGAGTGTTTACCTGGTTCTGTTTTGTTTTTGTCGGCCTCGAACCTTCCAAAAAGGAGCCAACTGCAGACGCTATATAAATAACCCAGCTCCTTAGACAAATACGCAGCCGTGACTCTGTCCCACTTGAGGCTCAGAGGCACATGAGGCTCCCCAAAATCCGCCAGAAGCATCACCATGAGCCTTTCCAGATGCCACAGGTAACGACCATGTTGTCAGTTCAAGCAGGTGACTTTTGGGAGACAGGCAGGTGGCCCTTGAGTTGTGTGGCCCGTTTGCCAGCCCCGCTACCCTCTCAGTCTACCTTGTACTTGAGATCACTGTGCTCCTTGGGGGCTCTGAGCTGAAAGACCTGTCGAGCCAAGTTTGATTTTCAGGAAGGCTGTAAATTCCCATCACATTTGTGGACTGGATCTAGTGGCATGGAAGGGTTTCTGTGTTTTTTGTTAAGTAGCTATGACAGTAGTAGCTAAGGCAGCAGTAGGCATGACAGTAGTAGCCAAAGCCATTGCTATTTAATGCTTCCAAATGACTGTAGAATTCCTTTTTTACAAAAGGGTTATATGGTGAAGGTATAGCTGAAGGCAGTTGACCCTTATGCTCCCTGATTGACCAGAAGAGCAGAGCTTGGCATGAAACAACAAAGAACCACAAACCAAAGGATTGTGTCTAGAAAATCAGGTAAGCACTGGGCCACATGCATACCATGATTGTTGACAAGCTCAGATTCATGTTGTCCTGATTCAGTGGAGTTTCACCTTCCCGTCTTCATGCTCAATTTTGGTGTGTTTTCCAAGAGCAGAGCTTGTGCTTCACAGAGACCCAAACAGAGACCAATTGCTTTTTGAAGGATCAGACAAATAACAGGGTTCTTCTGATAAGTACTCTTAAAATGAGCCCACGTCACGAAATGTTATGTCATTCCTGAATCCTCATCCAAAAATGTGTGTGGCTTCATTTTTGGACAGGACAGGACCCGATTGCTCTTGTTATCGCTGAAAATCAAGAGGAACTTCCAGGGCACAGACAGCACCTGGGATTCCTGAAAATGGCACGACTCTAAAATTCAAAGATCGACAATGTGTAAGTAGAGCACATAGCAAATAAACACCTTGGGAATATTGACATTAATCTTAAATTTCAGTTTCCATTCACAGCAACAGTGTTCTCCAGTCTGTACATGCAAGCTGAAAATATGTCTTAATCCCCAATCTGAAGATCTGTTTCTGATTATAAGGTAATTGTTCGAGCTCTGCATTGATCAGGGGAATAAAAAAAAAAATGTTCGGTACAACAGTGCTGTTCTTCATGATAAAGGCTGGATATGTCTAGTGGTTAAACATTTTAGATATTAGACCTTTAGAGGCTCAAAGAATCCATGCCAAGAGCCACAGGGAAGCTGACTTCTAGATTAGGTGAGGCCAGTTTCCTTCATCCCATGATGTGGAATTCTTCAACGATGATGTCAACTCACGGCAAAGAAGAATCCCACTCATCAGAACATGCAGCTGGAATGTGGACTGTAGTCCAGAAAACTACTGATTACCCGGCCTTTTCAATGTCGTCACACCTGCCTGCACCCCCCACCCCCCTTCAAAACTGAACTTGTTGAAATGATGTATAGAGACCGCAGGTCCTGGGATAGAGAAAACTCCAATGTAACAATTAAGGTACATGCGCCACCCGGCTAACTGTGTTAAAAGGCAGCTTAAGGTATGAGGGACGAGGGACCGAAGAGATGTGAGCTGCAGGAGAGACCGGCAAGGGCCATCAGCCTGACATCCTGCAGATATTTACATTACTTACTTTATTTATGCAGAGGCCAAGACAGCTGCATATTTGCTAAAGCAATAAAGGTAAAGTGTTTCTTTATAACAGCTTCTTTTCTGACATTATGTCAGCCCATTGATTGAGAAGGATCATGCAGAGTCAAGCATTTGAGGGCTGGGAGTATCCCAGTGGCTGATGAACCCTTGGCCCCCACA
Source organism: Mormyrus proboscirostris (assembly GCA_026779585.1). Lineage (NCBI taxonomy): Eukaryota > Metazoa > Chordata > Actinopteri > Osteoglossiformes > Mormyridae > Mormyrus > Mormyrus proboscirostris. The sequence goes on along the minus strand of JAODKF010000042.1, from coordinate 21,018,270 downwards.
CAGTGGGAGCTGCTCCCTCACGGCTATCTTATCATCCCTCTGGGAGTGCTGGGAGTCAGTGGCCAAGGCTACTGAGTGCTAACATCTGCCCCTTCAGTGTTGATGTTTAGCAGTAGGGCTCCGGCACAAGTGATTGGACAGCCATCATTGCCCAATAAGAGTATAGGTACAGAGCATTCTTATTGGGCAATCATGATTTCTAGTTTAAGTTAACCCACCCCACAGAGTGGAGACACGTGTCACTAACGATAGACACTCTACATACTCACAGGAAGCAAAACACTCAAAGAACCCCTAGGAATTGACAGTACTGCATTTGGTGCGGGTTTACTTTTGCTGATAATTTTCTTTAGAATAAAAACCTTTACACAAACAATAGTGAAATCTCATGTCCCTTCAGGCTATTTCATCACACTTGAGCAATTTGCAAGCAATTAGCTCAGAATTGTTTGTGATGGAATGGTGCTGATATCTCCCCAGCTTACTATTGTTTGTGCAGCACAGACTTAACGTGGTGAACCT
>JAODKF010000042.1:20986669-21010170 GCA_026779585.1 Mormyrus proboscirostris | reverse complement strand
GGGGGGGGGGGGGGGGGGGGGGGGGAGTTCCGTGAAGCAGGATTTCTTGCTTTCTTGGATAACTTCTTGCATTTAAAGCAGTCTGAGCTATGTGGACTTCATCTTTATTGACTTACATTTAGCACTGACTGCCTTAAATCCAACAAGTAATCCAGCTAAGCTTGTCCTTAATACTCACGGACATGCACTAAAGCCACACTTACCCACTTTTGCTAACCCACCCCTCTTCCTCCCATACATACATGCTCTGTGCATGTAGAAGGTCCGAGGTCTGCAAGATACCTGAGGCCTGTGTGCCTCCAGGAGAAGCCCTGAGCTTTTATCTGTATAGCAAACAGCATGTTGCCAGTGCAGGCGGGAGGGAAGCGTGTCTCGCCTTCAGTGACTCCCTTTGATCAGGTCTACAGGGACGTGAGAAATGCCTCTCCCCCTCTGGCCGCATGGCACCGATGTCATGACATCACGAGTCAAGCGCTGCGGCGGACAGATCTGACAGCGGGGCGAAGTGCCATGTTCCTCCGCAGGGAAGAGAGAGGGCGTCCGTTCTGACAATCATCATGGCGACGGGAACACTGGAAACAGAGTGGACACGGACAGAAGGAGCACAACAATAGGGCAGGATCAATGTTGGTCAGTCACCATGGCAGATGCAGGAACGGGGTTGATCTAGATCATCTCGATCTAGATCACAACCATCTAGATCTAAAACATCTAGATCACAAACACACGGCCTGTTGGGCTGAATACCACCTCCTGGATCAGGGCCTTGGAATGAGAAGAAGCCGTAGATTTGCTTGGCACTGGGAGAGCATGTATGGTCTAATGGAAAATAATGTCCTATCTGGTGCTTTACAGCTCACTCTGTCTGACCAAAGGGAAACCAAAATGCTCCAACCTTTTCATCATTCTATAAACCCATTTAACTCTAATTTCAATTGTTTGTCTTCGTCTTTTTTGTGGCGCGTTTAATTCAGACCATTCAGCTTTCTTCCCCCCCTCCAAAAAAGCGCTGCAAGTATTTCCACGTTTGCAAGCCAGGGCTGGCCGAGAGAGCGCGAGGCTCTCTCCAACTGTCCGACTTCAAATAAAACAAGCTAATATTTCTACAGGGATGTGGACCCAGAGTCCGGAATACATCTGGAACAGATATGAGATGTGTCAGTCAGGTCTGGGAGAAGAATCTAATCACAAGATTGAACAACGAACAAATGATCACATGAGCAGGGCCGGGGAAATGGAAAGAGGTGACCAGAACAGGCAGTAAGAACATCCGTCAAGGAAAGATGTTAAAAACAGGGAACATATATAAAATACATCACTGCTGCTATAATCTTTGTATCCTATTATCTGCCATGTAGTGTCACATTTAATCAATTAGCAAGAGATGTAGGGGACCAGAGACTCAAGGCATTGGACTAAGCAGCTCCGGGCTCATATGGGTGGATTGCAGGAAGGTCACCTAAGGTCTAAAACACCGAAAACATGGTGTTAATTTCTAATAAAACCACATTTATTTACACCCGAGTGACTGATCTTATCCGAGGGGCAAAAGCCAGCTGGAAATCTGTGTGCTCTTCAGATGATCAGAGCGGCAGACCTGCAGATGGAGGTGAGACGCAGTGACACGTCTCACACCCCCTAAGCAGCGATGCAGGATGGCGGCCGGAAGGAGGATACCGCGCACTAAGGAAGACGCAAATCCCCAACCCGCCACTTTGGAGGGCCAGGACCATAAATGCCGGAGTGCGTGGGATAGGTCCGCTTTCAAGATGCGACAAAGGCTTGGGTCATGGGATGGGGGTGCTGGGAGGGGGGCGGTTATCAGGATGACCTATAAACAAGCAGCAGGTGGGGAGCGGGTAGCTGAGTGGTGCTCATGGTGCAGCCACAAGCCAACTCCGTGATTCAGGCACGGAAGCTTGTCCAGTATGCGAATATTCAGTTGTTCTTGAAATGTTCTGAGCAGCCTGAAGCTGGCCCAGTACTCTGTATGCCCTGTGAACAAGGCTGCCTGAGGTTCCGCTCCCCGCGCGAAGACACAACGAAACAAGCGAAAAGGACCGACCACATTTTTATGGGATCGTTTTGTCCCGTTTCTTCACATCTGGGCTACGGGGTTAGTATCTGGGTGAAGAAAGCCTGCATCGGAAAAAAGAAATGCTTCATTTAGACAAACCCTCCTGGGACGGCAAGAGCATGCAGGACACTGTGTATGTGAGGATGCGCCTGCCAGTACACAGGGATTAATCCGCATAAATGACCCATTAGCTCTGTCTGACTGGGCTCTGATAAGTTATAAAATAATAAGCACTGCAGCGGATGCCGTAAAATCCGCTCAGGGCCAAACATGGCTTAGTTACTGTAATGTGTTTCTGCTTGGATCTCCGGTGACAGTCATGTTGTGAGGAGACCCACAGCAGCAAAGAACCGATCAGCCGGCCTGAGGCTGAACTCACACATCCACGTAGCTGGGATGGACGTCGAGAAAATCCTGGGAGAGAAGTCCTGCCCGGATGTTTGCCTTCATATTCCTCTAAGAGCATCCTGGCTTCATGATTGAAGGATACATAGGGTATAATTAAAGGGAGCCCTGTTACTGATCTGAATTAGTAATAAGCATGTTATCGCAGTCATTTTCTTGCAGAAAATGCCGGACACATTACGGCTGCAAGCGAGCCTGCATTTAATATTACAACATTCCTGAAAAGCGAGTGTTATTCAGTACGCATGCAAGGCCCTCCTCGGATGTGTCAGCTGACAGATTCATACATTCCTGGCACTGATTCCCAATTAAGTTTTAACAAATTATGCCGGGGGCAAAACATGACAGCAAGGTATTTTCACATGACCTAAGGCCTTCAGAAGAATCAATCAGTTCTTCCAGGGGGAGTGTTCCCTTAAAACCCAGACGCCAGATTAAGGAAAACATGAAGGGATGGGAATGCATCCGGACTTCTGAGGTGCTGGAGTGTGTCCCGTCAGTTGGCAAGGTGACAAGTCCGAGACTGAGCATCGGGTTCGTCCTGGGATCTCGACCAGAAGAAGAACAGCTCACGGAGTGATTGATAACTCGATATTAGGGTTCCTTCCCATAGCAGCTGATGGGTGGTGTGGCGTCTGAGGTGAAATGCGTTTGGAACACCAGACAAGCCTTGGATGAGAGTGAGGACGTGGACCCAGACAGAACGTTTTATTAAAGGAGGCATTCATTTTGTGGGGATGTGACAGTGTCTCAAGCTGACTCCAGAAAGACAATGAATGGTCATGTGACCTTCGGGTTATGAGACCACTTATCTCTACTTACTACTGAATAGGATTGCAAACAAACGGTTATTTGGATGATCGATTAATCAAGCGTTCAAGCAATCAACTAGTTGATTTTATGTGAAATTTAATTGAAAACACTGGCTTTAAAGAAAGGTGCAAATGCTCCATTTATGAAACAGCAAGAGATATTTTTAAGTCAGAGTTGTAATAAAACCTTTATACCATGCAGACAATCTCTATTTAAAAATTGACAAAGTGGTAAACAAACAAGGAGCTGTTGTCTGCTCCATATTCAGCTTGCTAACATTTGCATTGTATACAGCAGCATACAGTATTTTGATGGTATTTTCACAAGTGACAGATTTTATGGCATTTTCAAATCTTAGTAATAAAATTTACTAAGTCGGGTCTGAGGAGGCGGCTTATTTTGTCGCAAGGATTTCAAAATACCGCGGTATACTGTATTATCGCGATACCACCCCAGCCCAGTAATAACTTTAAAATCGTCATAAAATTTACCCAGTTCAGTATGCTGCTTGTAATTGTGTTTATTACAATACATCTGCCCTCTGCTGGTCTGGTGCAATATCACTGCTATATGCATGCGCTGGCCGCGAACGTCTGTGTCCATGGACAAGTGTACAGTACAATCCCGCTATAACGGACTTTAAGGGATCTGGTAAAACAGTCTGTTATATCCAGAGTTGCTGTATGCCCAGAACACAACTACAGGACACCATTTACTCACACCACATTAATGGTGCTAGGCGGATGATGTCATTATACACTATTTATGTAGCAAACCACAAAAATCAATGACAATTTTTTTGCATCCTGATTATTATTGAGATTATCGATTAATCGCTGCAGTCATACTACTAATGACTAGCTGCTGTCATCCTGTCCCAGCCAGACTCTACTCATCAACAACTAACAAACCACTGATAGAGAAGACAATTGACAATAAACATTGCTTTTTTTTCTTTTTATTATTTTGATATGGAAAAAAGACATTTGTGAGAATATTACCACTAGAAGTTTCTTTTCAGCCCACAACCGCAGTCTGTCTCGCGCCGCTTGTTCTGGCGTCAGCGCCCTAACTTCCCTTCCGACCGCTTTCCTTTCGCCCCTTCAGCCAGAACATGAATCTTATGAATGGGGTCGAGCAGACAGGGCTGCATTAAGTGGGACCGTAATTACAGAGGTCCCAAGCCGGGCCGGCTGCGGCTGCAGCCGCGGTAAATCTGCAGTCGGCCTCCCTTTCTGTTATTCTGCCGGATTACCACTACTGTGAAAACTACTCTTCTGGTGCTTACTTTAGCAAGGAGGACGTTCATTCTCCATGAGGGAATTATCTAGATAGGGTAAAGAAATCCCTGTGGTGGCACATCAGCAGTCAGATCGATACAGGATTTACTTGGAATTTGCAGGACTCTGAAGATGTAAGGTTTATACGCAGCACGTACGTCACAGTCCACTGTGCTTTTCAATGAGTAATCACACAAACTGGCGGTAATACAACCCACAGATAGGTTAGAGTGTTTGAGATACTACTATATGTTTCAGGCAGCGTCCTGCAGGCTTGGTGCTTCTCGGTTGAGCAGTGGGTCAGTTTTAACTGATCTGGAAGGCCTAGGCTGCGATGAACACTCTGACTGCCAGCCCTCTTTAATGCATACATACGCACGTCCCCCCAGATTCATTCATGCTGTGCGCCTACCAACAACCAATGTAAATACCAAGCCACACAATAGCCAGCAGAAAAACAACGGCTCCATTCACAATTCATCCGCTTTCCCAGAACCGCTTATCCAATGAAGGGTCGCGGTGAGTCTGGATCCCATCCTGGCAGGCACAGGGTACGAGGCCACACTGCTGGGCACACACACCCATACACACAAAGGACAATTTAGAAACACAAATCCACTTAAGCCATGTGTCTTTAGACTGAGATGAAAGGGAAGCAAACACGCAAACACGGGAAGAGCATGTCATCCCTGCACATGACATCATCATAAACGTATTGCACCAATGTCCCACTCGTTAACTGCCACATCGTCATCGTCTGAGTCTTGCACCAAATTTACTGCAGTGAGAATGACCAAAGCAAACGGAGCAACGGACAGGCGTAACTGGTGGTGACCGACTAGCCAGTAATGGACGTTTTGGTAACAGATGTGTCTCCAGCCAAGAAGGCTGGGAAAACCAGGCAGCTCTACGTAAAGCCAGCCTGTGTACCCCCCCCCCCCCCCCACCGATCCCTTCAGCACTTTCATTAAAAGCCCAAAGTGAAGCTTGTGGAAAGGTGTTCGGCATGGTATTCTAACGACTCCCCTTTCTCTTCCCTGAAATGGCTTGGCGGTGAGCGCAGGGACATATTAAACAACCTTTCCTGTCATTTCGAGACTTGGCCCGGCACGGCTCTCTGTGGAGCTCCGCTCGCCTAAATGCTGGTGCCACAGGCGGTGGAGTGGTGCGAGGGCAGGTCGTGGGGGCAGCGACTGCTGGCGGGAATGTGCAGGATATCGACATGAAGGCCCTGCCCTTGGCCAGCCATCAGCCAAACAGAAATGAAGAGAACAAAGATGGAGCACAGCACTCTGTGCAACACGGCTTGGAGATGAAACGTTTTTACAAGCGGTAAGGGAACGGGGAAGAGGAGGACCCACATGCTTTCAGCCCCATAATCGTCCAGATTCAGTAACCACAGGTCACAAATCTGCCAGTCTTATTCAGGAGCCACATCCAAGCCGCCAGCAGGGGGCGACGTGAGCCTTCCTGACACGCCTCATTATCGTTAAGTGTGACTGCTTGCTGTGCCACTGCGGCTGATGTATCGTTTAAGTATATCCAGCTTTTATATATATATAAAGTATGTGCGCGCACACACACACACACACACACACACACAGGAGAGGGCAGGTTTCTCACTGAGACGTTTTTATCATTTAAATTTTCATAGCAGTGGTACCCATCACTGCAATTACTGCAATAAAAGTAGAAAGACATCACTGGCTGTTTCAGTTCAAAGATTATTCTCACATCCTTTGTGGCAAGCACAAAGTCACTTCACTTTACTCTGGAGTAGTACTGGAAACCAGTCATTACTAAGATACTAGCACTCGACTTCCAGTTAGCACCAAGCCTCTGGAGGTCATCAGGTGTAAAACGGAAACCAGCTCCAGGCATCTTGTGATGTGACTCAGCACAAAATTGGCAATTTCACTTCATGACTCTGCTATGCTATATATGAATACAAAACAAAAGTGGAAGCAAACACCAGGAGCCACACTGGCTCAGCGCCTGGACACGCTCCGGACAGGCGGTGACACAAATGCAGCGGCTCGCTGCTGACGCCGGCTCTGATCGGCAGCTGCGCCCAGCTTCGTCAGACCGGACATCAGCCCGTGAGCTGGTGACGTAAAGCCCTGCTTATCGGTCCAAACTCCACTACGGCCCCCATTCAAAATCCAAGCAGCATTTCAATACCTCAGAAGCCCTCACGATCCTCAACTGGGCGTCTCCACCCATGTGCAGAACTTTTCTCTCACAGCGGCGCAGAATGTTTTTAATTACCCCCTCGCCCGCGCGTGCTTACTTTTGCGCATTGATTACCACAACAAGACGCAATGCTTTTTGCCTTTTCGAAATGGCCCATTTCCAGTGACAGCGATCTAAATTAAAACAAATGCTTTTCTGTCATGGCACACGCAAATAAAAATAGCAGGTGGTTAAATAAACTTCTCCCGCAGAGTCAACACATGGATGCTGGTTTTTATAACAAATAATCTCTCTCAAAATATATCAAGTAACCTAGATTGAGCACCAATAAATTATGTTCTCTGTTTAAGAAAGCAATTTCAAATCTCGCTCTCAGAGACTGAGCCTGCAAACCATCCCTCATTTATTTGCTTCTACCGAATGATTGACTGAAGACCAAATATATACTACTGTGTCTTAAAAGTTACAGCTGTATACCGGTAGTTGTGAAACGACCTTAATTCAAAATACAATGGAATGCATGGAATCTATCTTAAGGTCTACAAAGACACCAACATCAGCATTGTAAGCCACAACTAGTCGCACCGACGGCAGTAGCAAGGTCCCACCATCCAATTAGAGGGCTCTGTAAACCATAAAACATTCAACATCTCAAACCAAATCAAACCACACAATGCCATTTTAATGCCCCTTAAACGGCGTAATGACATCAAGTGGATGCTTCAGAGGGTCACCCAAGCCCTAACCCTAAACCTAACCCTTCACTAAACATATAACCAGCACAAAATCCAGGAAACCGGCAAAAGCCTGATAATTGCAGGCAAATGTGTGAAGGAGGCTGTGTCTCGAACCTCAGATGAAGACCGGGGGGGGAACATGCGAAAGGTAAGATGAGGACAGGCATCAGTGCTGAGCACTGGCACGCATGACCACCGCCGTGTTTTTCTAAGACAACTCCGGCGTGCAGAAAAGAAAGATTACTTCCTCTTGGCCAACAAAGTGAAAATTAAATCCTAACGATGGCCAGCGATCTCCAGCAGGCTTGCAGCAGCCCGTCACGTCTGCGGGAGATTTTCTTAGAGGGTGTGGTGTTTGTTTTATGGCGATACGCGGTACGTGCTGTTAATCCACCTGCTTCGGGGAACATTCGGTTTATCGGAGCTGTGTCTAACTCATAATGGTCAGCATTCCTCTTAAGTGAGTAAAACCTTTGTTTGTTGATGTTGGGACAGGGGAGTGGATCACACTATTACTCCCCTGACTTATGTTGGTCTAAAATGGCACAACCTCCTGCAGCTCCCTGCTTCCATCCACCATGAGGGTGATATTCACGCTGCCCCCTGTACGCTGCCCACTTTTGTGCCTCTTGTCCCACTGGGGATAATTCCAGCTTAATGTAAATTCTATGACTTCACTAACATGGCATTTTCCCCCCAGTGGACATATATACACATTACATATGTTTGTTGGCAAGTTTCTTACATTCCACAGAGAGGGAAATATGATTTGATGAAGTCAAGCAGATAGATGGAAAAGTCTGGCCTAGTTCTAAACACTTCCCATTGGGTGTATTGTATTGCAAGGGTCACGGTTTGGGAATAAGGAAATTCCCACTGCATAAAACCCCCATCAACTTCAGTTATGCCTCAAGTCACTGGCTTAGAACTCCTCTGCAATGATGAGTGGTGGGGATCCAGGTCTCAGACTGTTTTGTATCTATGGAGCACGCTCTTCTGGAACGTACCAAGATGCTATCGTGGAACCAGGACGCCAAAGATCTCCATGTTCCCCAGCATTCTCAGATTGGCTCAGCCAGCCATTAAGGGTGAGGTGCGTCAAGGCCTTTGGCAGTGCCGAACAAGGAGAATAGTGTGCTATAGTTTCCCAGAGCCTTTATGCCACACACCCTAAAACATAACTTCCCAGTCCTAGAGAGCTGATGAAATGTCTGTACGTTGCATGCTAATAAATGATAGGAGGAGGAGAGCCAGCATTCAAGGAATCTGGCTATGATTGGTCAACTCCTGTGCGAGGCACTTTGAAGACAAAACAAATGGTCACAAAGCTTTTTATGACAAGGCATGCAAACTGTCACTTAATTGTGAACAGATTTGCTGTGTTGAGGCTTGAGTACTGTTGAAAACGCGGCCCTTTTCACAGCTGCTTGCAACGGCCCGGGTCTGAACAGCCTATTTGGGCAAACAGGAAACAGCCTCTCCCCATGCACCCTTATTTACCACACACCTCTTCATTGGCCCCTAGACCTGTTGGAGCCAAATGATGCTAACGCTAATGACCTAACGCATAATGCTAATGCTAACAGGGACATGGCTCTCCACTTCACTTCAGAAGACTTGCCTTTGAACTGAATTTGATTAAACACATAATAAATACATTTTTTTCTTGTAACATCCCCTTCACTCAATAAGAGGACTGGAAAATCCAGCATGGGCCGGTCTGGCTTCAGCCTTTTGTTATGTCAGGAAAATCTCCAAATCTACCACTGTAGCCATAGCTGGCACAAATACAAGAACATGATCACCATGGACCCCATGGCGCTGTACGGTGTACACTTCAGGGCTCACTGGAAACTGCCACTCGTAAAGGTTCAAAAAAGAAAAAAAATTATATTAATTACAGCTCTCTGGGTTAGGTGGGGACAAAATCTCAGTGTGAGGAAAACAAAAGTCTGAGAGATCCTCGCAATCCTACAAAGTTAACACAGTCAAGAAATGAATCTGGTTTAAAAAGCATCAGACTGCTCGTCATTCTGCTTCAGAGGTATTGTTGCATGCTGATGTACCTCCACGCCGTGCATAACCCTCTGAACGTGCTCTCAGATCCGAGAGACCAGGAGATGCTGAACTTTGGAAGGACCTTGAAAATGAATCAGCCTTAAACCCTGGGCTGTTCCAGGCCCCCCTTGACCTCCCCCAGTCTAGGAACTGTCCAAGGTGGGGAGTCCACTTTGTCCAAAAAATAAAAAGCAGGAAAACAGATGGAAATTATTGGGTCACCTCTCCAAAACAATAAAAGTTCAGGTGGCTGGATAATTCTAGAGTAACAGATCCAGCGAGATGTTTTTTTTCCCTCTGACAGCACGTGCGTGAATAGAAAAGACGAGACACACATCATTTGTGACAAAATAATTTTAGCACCATCATTCTATTAATTCCCCACACACACATCAATGCTTTAGAAAGGAAAATGACATGGTAGCTTGTCCAATCGGAGACAGGACCGGAGACAGAATGCATCCCTTCACTCCGCGCCTACGAAATGCAGAGAGGCATCAGCTAATTCGGGTGGGGAAAAAACATCACCACAACATTGACACTTATTCAGTCTACTGGCAACTGCAGAGAAGCTGTTTGGCTTCAGAAGTCTGATGAGTCTCCGCCTGCAGGGGGAGCTCTCTCCCGAAGCTGATGGCCTGCATTGAAGCTGAGTGATAGAACGTGGCCATCTCACGACCTGGAATTCGCTAACTAGCGGGAAAGGCCTAGCGGGAGGAACCAGGCGGAACGGATGGGCGCCAAGACAAACCTAAGAGATGCCTGGGGGGGACCTGATTTCTTTAGAGCTATTATAACTCAGCTGAGACAGAGAAGTGATGTGATGTAGTGGCTCAGATATGAGGCCGGATGAAACAAAGGAGCATTAACATGTAACACTGTTCAGGCTCTGATAGGTCATCTTCCTAAATGAGGACACATTACAATAATCTTCAGGCTTGATTAAAGGAAATACTGAAATGAAAACCGTTTGAGAATTCATTCTGAAGTGAAATGGAATTCCTGTGTATAGACTGATCACATTTAATTTTCTTGTTAGACTTGGTGACAAATTTTCCCAAAACCTGCACAAACAACTAGAACATGGGGGCTTTTGTTGCCAAAGACCAGATCACGGGGACCATAAAAATGACTCCCAGCTGGATAGTATCATTTCATAAGCACAAGTAAGTGAAAGAACCTTTTTAATTTGGAGGTCACTTTGGCAACAACAGATACTAGTAATGACATCAGTGATTCCTGACGTCTCCCAGTCAGATGCTGGGATTAAGCAAAGGAACATTCTGTTGGATCTTAGGCCTGGCACCCCCAGGCAAACCTGACAGCAAGACCGGCATCTGTGTTTCGGAGGGTCAGCTCTTGACAAAATGGACCTGAAGCATTCTAACTATGTCATGGACTTGATAAATTCACATGCTTTCAGAGGAACAACGATAATCAGATTATTTAGCTGTGAATCTGACCCTGAGGATGTCAGCCATTACTGAACCCCTGTTTTTTTCTCTTGTCACATATGAGCTAAAACCTCTAATTTAAAAAAAAAAAAAATTTCCTACTGTAGTGCCCTGTGGATGATTTTGATGGCATTTGTTTCAATCCATGCGGCTCTCTTTCCATACTAATGGAAATACTTTATTCTCAGCAAATTCATGCCTCAATGCTCATGCTCATACTCCTCATTAATCACTGTTATTCATCATTAGACAAACATCCATCTGTCTGCCGGTCACCAGCACTGGAGGGGACTGTGGTATCGCAGGAACAAGTTTGTCTAAATAGACAATTACACTAATTCAGACAAATGAAACTGATTATCGTAAAATAATATGGCGATGAAGAAATTGACCATCACATAATTCAGCTGTTAGAAACTAAAGAAACACAATAAGAATGATTGGAAGGACCTGTGAGAATTCCTCTTGGTCATTTTTATTTCGGCACCTCTGAGCAATGCTGTAACTCAAGTACGACTCTGTGTTCCTGAGGGTGCATGATTTCAAGAGTAACTAGAGTGTCTCTGTATGTCAAAAAATCATAGCCAATAAACTCAATGTAGGAAAGGGCTTGTATGTCCTGCTTTTGACACAGCACATTACTAGTTGGCTGGAATGGCAAAACTTTATAAATTCAATTGGCACATCATCAAGCCATGTGGAACAAGCCCCTCACTCATACACCCAAACCCATCTACACACACTCTGTGTTTAACCCCACCCCCACCCCCAATCCATCTACATGCTCCCCGTGTGCTTCGCGTGGTCTTGTTTGCTGGTGATGTCATTTTTCGACGAAGACTTTAAGTAGAATAAAGCTCCCAAACTCACACCCAGCAGGCAAACATCTCTTCAAACGACAATAAATGATAATCGGACCATTCTGGTTGTTAATGAAGCCTGAATGGCTTAGAACGAGGTTTAGGGATGTGTATGGCGTGGTTATAGCGAGATGGAATCATTGGAATGCAATTCACTCAGAGACGATGAATGTTCATCTTTGGTCTTTGATAAAATTCCCATCTTGCTCTTTCCATTACAGGTCACTCTGGCTGGATATAATTGGTGCTTGATATGAACCATATTTCCATCAGGTCCACGGGTCTGAAGGAATGCAGTGTAATCATATTTTATGCATTTTATAATCTTTTATGTTGCCTCTCTTCCACTAGAGATCATTCCCCCACTTTTCACTGATTCCAGAATGAATAAAGTCCTGATTTTTCCACAGCCAGGAGACCTGCAGATGATACGAGTCCTGCTGCAGTGAAAGGTGTCCACGACAGCCTGGGGACCTCCAGTCCCCATATGAAGCACCAGTCAATCCAAAGGATTTTAAGGGTTGATCCAAAAGTCTTTGTGAAGACCTCGTTATGGCCATACGGCCCTTCAATTAGCATCCCTGCGTCCACCACAGGCAGAAACCCGAAGCCATGAAACAATTGCGTCAACATCTCTGCCGATGCTAAATGCAGGACTGCGCAGGAAAAGAGAGCAGCTAGCCTCAGTTTGCCTCAGAGGCAAAGATGAAATGGTTATCAACGTTTTCATTTTCATTGCTTAGTTATACCTTGAGGGAGCTGCTGGCAGTGAGGGTCAGGGTTTTGCTGATCGTTCGGTCAGCCAATTAGAGTAGAGGTCACATTATAAAGTTTGCCATTCCAGCCAATTGTGCCGCAGTGCTGGCTTGATGGTTAGGGAAGCACACTTGTAATTGAAAGACTGCAGGTTCGAATCCCCCACCAGCAAGTCATCACTGAGGTACCCTGAGCAAGGTACCGTCCCCAAGCACTGGGTTAAATGCAGAGGACACATTTCGTTGTTGTGTGTTAACAATGACCACTGAATTCTAAATCAGACAGTCTGAGACATTGTGTATATCAGGGGTTACAGACCCATATATTCAGGCTGCCTTTCTGTTGGTGATTTTACACCATTGTGCGCAGACTATTACAACAAAACACACCACAGAATGAAAACAACTGCATACCCTACAAGAGCAATTCAGGTACAGAATCCTCGCAGTACTCGAATTTGCAACTCTCAGGTCATGTGTAAGCTTCTCTGTGTGTGGCCCTCTTCCATGAACTTATCAGTGCATACATTTATACACACAGCTGGGTGTCAAAGCTTTAAACAAAGCAACAAATAAGCAACTGTCTGTAATGCAGAACCACAGCGGGTCAGAGCGCAGCTGCGCCGGCTGGTCCACTTGGAGACACACACCTGCACAGGCTAGTTCCACTTGCAAGGACACCGGCCCCAAGTGGACCTACATTTTTACAGTGTTGACGACTCTCCTGGAACCTGTCTCGGAGTGATGGCCATCAAGGTGATTCCCTGGGCGGTCGTACGGCGAAAATCCCACCTCAGCTACTGCCTCCAGGCAGCCTGATCGGCTTTTCAGATGATGCGGAGATCACACTCATGTGGTGGCACATTTCCACAGGCCAACCCACACTTCTCCTCTCCTCTCATTTACTGCACGCTGGAGAGGCATGAAATTCCAGCATGAGGATTTTTCCCACCATCTTAATTAGCCCGGATCAAGTGGACAATTTTTTATTTACATCCGGGAAAGGCAACATTTTTAGGCCTTCTGAAAAACACCAGGTAGATGTTAAAATGAATGTACTTAACCCCAACACTCTTACATATTGGGCATGAACACAACTAGAAATTCCAGCCAAAAGAATCGCACCATGCCTATACCCTTGAGAAGGACACAGAGACAGTGAGCTTGGGTTACACAACCTTAACAGGAGAATTAATGACAGTGACTGTAAACTTCATCTATGCTTGATGAGGAAGATGAGTAATCCCCTCTATTCATACCAATTCAGTAACTGCTGACCCATTAAAGCTTCCAGTTGCGTTCAGTCTGCTAGAACAGTCGCCCAGTGACCTGAGGAAGTTGTTTCCATGTCTTGCCGTGTTAAAAAAAAAATGTAGGGCAGCAATATGGATGACCGAAAACTGGAAATGCTCATTAGTTCCCATTCATAAATCTCTTCGTTCAAGGGATAAAGTTATTAATTTCATTAATGAAAAGCCAGCAGTGTAATCAGTGTGAAAATGCTAACATCTGTATGCATTTGGTAATGTGCCGAACCATTTTGCAGACACAGGCCGCATTTAATGGCTCCAGGAATTCTGATTGGACAATCTGCCGTGCCGCTGTTGGTCTTGCTCTCAGGTGCTCTTATCCATCACCGTCTTCAGCATGGACGCTCCAGAACCAGGCTATGATTTCATACTCCTTTGTCATAATAAAATATACAAAATAAATCTGCTAATTTGATTCAACTTTTCTTTGCCTGTTTTTCTCAATTCTGACTGAATGCGTGAAACTCAAATTGCTCGCATATGGGGTACAGGATACAGTCGCAAGGCCAGGGCAGATTTTTCGCCGACAGTGTCAGATCTGTCAGGCCGCTCAGCTTCCCACAACTGGGCAGGATGCCACCAGCCAGCAGGCCTCCAGCAGCGATGTGAACACAGGTCGATGAGCACTAGCCGCCATCAAGCATAAAAAAGAAAATCCTGCCCCTGTTAGTTGATATCGTTATTGTCTGTACAGTGTGTTCATTCATGTGTAGGTAAATCAATTTAAATATTCCAATGGCCTCCCATGGTGATTGGCCAACATAGGGGTGGATGTATGTCTGCCTGAGATGATGTAATTGGGCCTCAATAGGCGGTTGCCCCTGGTTCCGTCATGTCCTGGTTCTGGGATCCCAGGTTTCCGATGCCATAACCGTAGCGACGTGAGAAGCATCGAATTGGCATGAAGGAAATGTAAACCATCCTCTGTGTACGTGTTTGAGACGCTCCCCTGCCTGACGTAACACCTTTCAGCCACAAAGAGCGTCTTGATGCCACACGTCTGTGATGTAGCTCCGAAAATATTTTGGACTGCAGCACCTCTCACTTAAATTGCTTATAAACTGCGGATAAATCACTTCTTCTCCCCAGTAAGAAAAACGTCTCTGCTGCAGCTCTTTAGTGATGGATAGACCCTGAAGCCCCTGAGCCAACAGGCCGTGTTCAAGAGCTGTTTCTTGTCACTGAAAATCAGAAACATGCTTGGGGGGGCAGGGGGCACCTATGACGGTCTGGGCCAAGATTTTATGATCCCACACCAAGGTTGGTGGGGGGTCACTGGAGACCTGGTGAAATGCTAGGTACGGACCTTCCTTGGACCCCCTTGGGCAGGTCGATGTAATGTCTTGCCAGAGCCAACGTAAAGAAGTAGAGTGACACCCCCAATTCAGGACCGAATCTCAGAACTTGAGGTGTTCTATGGGGCGGTGGGGGAGGGTGTTCCCTGAGGTCATGGAATCAGGCCGTCTCCATCAGACAGCAATGAATATTTGGGTAAACAACATTAAATACAGCTGAAAAACATCACTGTCTGCACTGTTAAATCAGAGCAGTGTGGGGGCCCAACTGCACGCCAGCTCCAGGTAAGCAAGGCAAGACCGACGGCTCCTGCCATCTTGGAACACAGCTAGAGGGTGGATCACAGCCGCCCACAGTCCTCATGTGGTCAGATAATCAGGTCTGCCGGTCAGAGAATTTACATCATCCTCTTAAGATGGAAATTTGGGGGGGGTTAATTCACTCAGAGAGGAAACATTCCAGTCCTGAGCAAAATCCTCACATCTCAAATCCAGCAATTTAGAAGTGCCAAGCCAAGTTTGCCAAGCCGGGTCCATGGGGAGACAGAATGCGGCTAGACCTTGTAGTGATGGAGGATGAAGGAGCTACTCATTTTCAGCCTTAAATCCACACACAGCTTTAAATGTGGTCATCCTGAAGGAATGTGATACCTACAAGAAAGCACACGCTCATGTAGTGTCGCACAGCTCAGAAGTGGAGCACGTAAAAAAACTCATCACCTGGAAACACCTGCAGGAAGACCCCAGTACGTCAAGGTGTTGGTTCTTGCACTGTTCAGGCACTGCCACAAAATGACATCATAATGTACTGACAGGTACCGTCACTGAATGACATCATAATGCAACGCGGGGCATTTTGTACTGACAGGTACCGTCACTGAATGACATCATAATGCAACGCGGGGCATTTTTTACAGACAGGTACCGCCACTGAATGACATCATAATGCAAGGTGGGGCATTTTGTACTGACAGGCACCGCCACTAAATGACATCATAATGCAAGGTGGGGCATTTTGTACTGACAGGCACTGCCACTCAATGACATCATAACACAAGGCGGGGCATTTTGTACAGACTGGCACCGCCACTAAATGACATCATAATGCAGGGCGGGGCAATTTGTACTGTTTCTGAAAAATGGCTATAGTGTATTTTGCAGATGGGTAAGATTTTGATACCAACATAATATGTTATGTCATGCCATCCAGATCTTGCTGTATCTGTTGAATAGAAGTTTGGGTCTATTCATTTGTCCACGCATCTGTTATTATTTCTTATATTTATATTCTAAAAATTTTGATTATCGTTTTTTTCAAGATGGCACTTGTATTGTTTTTCAAAAGCAGGCTATTTGCATAACCAATCAAAAGAAAGGATTTTCAGGCGTCACCCCAAAGTACTGAAGTACCAAAAAAGTAGTGGTAGTCCAGCTGGTTTGGTACTTTAGGTACTGGTACTCAACCGAAGTAAGTGGAAAAGTACTGTACCTGCCACTGGAAAAGCGCCCTTTATCTCAAAGACTCACTATGGAACCCTTCTATATAATGCAGGACAGTGCATGTGACATCTTTCACGTTGGTAAGCATCCATGATTGTGTTTTCAGTGAACCGTTTCCCCCATAACAACATGTGGTTTCATGGGCCAGCACTGTTCCATCAGTCCTGAAATATGTAGCAAAAATATGCACATAATTAGGTGTTTTTCTGAACAACCATTCACGGTGTCTTCGTGAACAAAGATTAATGTCTACTGGGAACAAGCCTGAATGTTGAACTCAGCTCAGTATTTCCAATAGTGTTCTGGGATGAATTCACTTTGAATCCATTTGGGAAAAAAATAAGAAGTCTGGCAGTTTGGTTATAGTTTGTCGTCAAAGTTTTTTATACCCCTCATCTGACGAAAAAAGAATCTCACCAAGCCGGCCTGCTCTACCCTCCACCAACACTGCACTCATAGCTTTATACCCAATTCTTGACCTTAGACTGAAAAATTTACGCTTCCCCTACGGGAAGGGAAAAGGAAATTCAGCATTTATTTCCATTTGAAAATCCGTCACATTCTCATTCACAACTTGAGGAATAATATAATTTAGCCCGTAACATATAGAAAACCACTAGATAGTTAAAGCCGGACAATGTGTGGTTCTGTGGATTTGGAGTCTGTGCCAGTGTCCAGGAGGTCATATGGCCGGCGGAGTAATCATATCGTCGTTTGATCAAAGCCTTTAGCCCCAAGAACCAAAAATGGCTGAGGTTATGCTCCAATCTCACCTGCTTGTATCTCATAGGAAATCAATATAGGATGCATGAAGAATCTATTTCATTGTACCCAGGGGTGTCTGAGAATTATGGATACTATGGGTGTAACGATCAACCCAAAGCACGGTTTGTGTTTTTCGGGGGGAAAAAATAAGGAAAGATTTTATTCATGTTTTGTGCAATGCTGAGATCAGTGTGGGGATGATGTCGTCTGGGATGCGCTTGCATATCTGAAGTGCCGCCCACTGGCTGCATCCTTCACGGCTTGGAGATTAACAGGCGGACGTGGAACTTGGCCTACAATTGTGATTATGATCCACAATGAGCGGGAATAAAAGCAACAGCGAGCACAGGACAGCTGCTCCAGACAGCCACATAAAGGCGGAGCAGCCGCGTCCACAGCTGAAAGCACGATTCTCAAACAGAAAGGCACTAATTTACCAAAAATGTGATCAAATCTCTAACATCTTCAGTTTCCATGTGGTAGAAATTTGTGGGGGAAAAAAAAGAATTAAATTAGATTACGGCCTCGAGTCAAAAACGCACGTTTTATCAGGAAGAAAGTTACCAAGTCATTTGACAAAATACAGTTTGAAAGACTGAGGGAAAGCACAGCCACCCTGGTTTCTGTTAGCGATAATGAGCTTAACTATGTGCGAAGAGGTTAGTGATAATGGACACTCCAGTAAGTACCATGGAGAAACAGTACGGACCCACACCGATTTAATGGCACCACGGGCAGCTTGTGCAGAAAGCCACTATGTGGCTTGCTAGATGTGGGCCTTCGGGAACCAAAACTGGGCAATTCCAGCAGGCTGTTCCTGCCTTCAAATGTGTGAACACACGGGCACCATCGCAAAACGGATCTTCGGCTCTGGTTATTACTGGAAAGGGGGCCCCAGCACAGTCATGTGCCCTACTGGGGAGATCTAAGCTTTGCTCGGTCACCAATGTGCACATCCACACACTACTTTGGATTACAGCCCTATGTCCCCACGGAAGTGTGAAGACTCTGCCAGGAATGTTACTGCCTTATCACCAATCGCTGGAGGTCACCTGGAGGGGGGTGAAGACGGAACTGAATGTGTCACTATCTGGGCAGGCCAGTAGGGGGTGCCATGCGTGGGTTTGTGGCTGATTTATACGAGCGCTCAGAGAAGCACTGCTCCCTCTACAGCAGCGGTAACCCATCTGTGGCAGCCCAGCCGTAAATCATTGTGTTTATAACTCTAATTTTGTTTTTTTTGGGAGCTAAAAATTTATCTCCTCACCAAGTTTTATGTAACAATACGCATGTCATGAGCTCCCAGCCCCTGGGAAGCACCAGCTGAGATACAAAATCGATTTCCGTTATTTTCTAGCAGCCAAAACAGCTTTTGTGTTAAACAAAAATAAAATCATTAAAGCCACAAATTGCACTGTGCACCGGCTTACAAAAGAGAACTCCTGAATTGCTTGAATGCTTTTACAACTTTTCTTAATACAAAACTGCAGACTGTTTTATTACATCGAAAATAGAAGCTTTAAACTGCCTTTATTGGAAGGAGGAAAAGTTGAATTGGTATAAATTCCTGATTTCAGTTATATAAATAAATGCAATAAAAACGGCTGATTATGGTGTTTATGTACTTAACATCTCACATTCCGACTTTAGCAGCGCTGATATCACTCACTCCCTAATAAATCTAAGCAGAATTGGTTGTTAAAAGTTCAATTAATTGTGAATGTTTTATCTGCATGAGAATGATTACGAGGGTAATCCGTTCCGTTGGGCTGGGAGATTACGGCGCTGATCATCCCAGGTCAGCCCGCTTTCATCTGATTGGCTGGTGTGGATCCTGTAATCCCACCCTGAAAGTCGACCCTGGACCTCGGGCCTCACTGACCGAAGCAGAAACAGGTCAGAGGAAAAGCAACATGCATTACGAGAAAAAAAAACAGCCTCGCCCCTAAAGTCTAATGGAAGATAATGCTTCCCGTTAGACTCCCTATTTCTCAAAATTATAAATTACATGGTGAATTAGCGAGCTAACACCAGAGACAGCCGGCAAGAGCTGACCTACAGGCCCTTTCTATGCTGGTTCGTGAGCATCGGGGTGGGGGGGTATCAGAGTAACGAGCCGTATAGAAGCAATGCCAAAGGGACATCAACACGCTGACACAAGATGGATCACACACCCCCCCAGACGGGGAGACCATCGGGGCTCCTACTCTGCAATCGAGTCTAACACTTCCCAGGATGGGCGCGCAGCCGACATGGGTCGAGGCTCTTCTAATAATACCAAGAGTGCGAGGCAGTGCAAGGCGATGCGAGACGGTGATGTCATGGCTGGGTCTCGCGGCGGGCCAGAGCTGCTGCGCCGAAACAATAAACTTCACCTTGTCGTGACCTTAAATGAACAAAAAAAAAAAAAAAGCGTGCGGTAACGTTTGTCCTTAATCGTACAGGAACGCCGCATGAAGGACAAGATGAATGTGAGAGCAGAGCCATCATGAAATTCATGTGGAAAGCATCACATGAAATAAAGCGAAAAACATCTTGGCACTTTACTGAGCATTTTCTGGGGACCATTCTACAGTTTCCAACGTTAAAATAAATTTAACCCAGCGAACGTAATTAAAACTGTGTGTAAACATGAAAGGATGTCACAAGCTATTAAAAACTTATGCGAGATATGGACATAACATCGCTAAAAAAATGTTTCTCATCAAGGCCCAAATTATATGGTATATTCATATTTCTACCTGGCTGAGAGCAGTAGAGTTTTGCCCACAGACTGCTTTTCGCCATCGCAGGCATCAAAATGTAGGGATGAACTCGTTACAACTCGAGACAAAAGAAGTGCTTTTATCCCCAATTACATCTCTACCCTCTAAAGTCACAAGGAAATCGCACAAGAAAAACATAGCTGTCTCTTCCACTCATACAACAGGCTGCAAGTTAATCTGACGAACCGCAAAGTGGATTTGGAGTCCGCTGGCGGCACTAATGTGGTGCAGGCCAGTCGCAGCCTTAAACCACTGACCGCTCAGCCCCTGGCGTATTCACGGCAGCCCAACACAAGCAACCGCCTGCGACCCAGGTACGCTCGCCGGTTTGGCGCTCAGCCAGGAGAAGGGCCAAGCAAGAGGCCATGGAAAGCACAGCGGTATCCCCGTGTCCTGCAGGCAGATGTTTTGTGAGCCCAGTCTCTCCTCAGAACAGCATCAGACTGGTGTGTCTGTTCTGGTTCCAGCTTGTGATTTATCAGAACCAGGAGTACCTCGCTACACTGTTTATTAAGGAGCCCGACTCTTTGTTTTGAGGGTAAGTGTTTCAATAATGCATGGAAGCCTCCAGCCGGAGGCAGCAGCTTTCTGTAAAGGCAGCGGGCAGAGTCTGCAATCACGGCAGCATGTCGTTCCAGCGCAATTTCCATAAATTGGAACTTAATTTCACCAGTATCAGTGTCTTGCATAACGCCAAGTTTCACTGACACACAATATCGATACATATAAATCAGTGTTTCCTCAATACACAAATATAAATCAAGAACTTCAATGAAATGGCCTGAGGCTGGACCTCACTGGCACACACCTACCCAGCCGTCTGGAAAGCCCAGCCCGGATTAAGGGTATCAAGGCCTCTGGGCAACACCATCTAGAAGGGCCCACCATCACATTTTATGGAAAAATCAGCAACTCCTGGCATATTTTGCAAGGTAACCATATTTCTATACTTTATTTTACGTTTTCTTTTCGCACACTCACTAAGTTGCTGACGTCTGTCCATCTTGATTCAAAATAGCTGACTAACAGACAGTTGTTGTGGGTGGCAGGTGGGTAAAACAAACCAGAACGCACCAGACAGCACAAATCCTTGGGTGTTCCACCCCTTATCCATTTGGGTTTGCAGAACCAGGCCTCCATCACACACCAGCTTCTCTGCTGATAGACGGTACCCAAAACATAGGTCATTCTTATGCATGTTGTTTCCACACAGTACATCAAGGTTCCGGTTATGAAACATCACTTCACTATCATACATTTTAACATACATGCCTTTTTCTCAGATTCAGAATGAGCAGTTTGAGTTTATTTTTGAATTTTAAGGGTGAGATGGCAGGACAGTTCCCCAAACGTTACACCACCTGCTGGGCCGTGCAGCCTCATGTCCCCTGTGTTTTTGGACGGCTCGGGTGGAAACAGAGAACCGACCAACCCACTAGTGTGAAAACAATGCAATGCTGTGCTATGAATGTTTCACCAGGGTCCCTCTGCATGAATTCCAGCTTTCCATGAACACAGAGAAATGCTTTACGGCAGTGATTGCCCCTGTATATCACCACAGATATGGTGAGTGGACCTGACAAACTCCTAACTTTTAAAACAAAGACGTTAATATGTTATTTATGGTCTCATGCTAATGAATACGTTTCCATTATGATGTCAGCACGTCAAATAAACATAATGACATCAACCAAGGTCATTGTACCCATTAACTGACATCATAAATCATTTGCAAAATACAGTAAATCAAGCAATAAACATCAAGAAGCAAAATATGTTTCCAAGAGCCGTGCTGTTTGTCCGTGCTTCATGTTTACAGAGAGCGTTACGCTTGCACAGTCATTCTCAGGCACACGTTTACAAGCATGAATTTGTAAAAGTCCGAATTTGTACAACTATTTTGAAAAGCCCTTCTTTAGAAGTCGGGTTTATTGGCTCATTTGGCACTGGTGCTTTCGTGTGGGCTGCACTTTGTTGATTTCTCATTAAACATGACCATCAACGCCATTGGAAACGAAGTGCTGCACAACAAAGGAAAGCTATCCGTGGAGAGAGCAGTGGTTACCGCTGCTGGCAGGCTGACACCCAGCGGGAATCACCCTCTGGGTCTTGGTCGGCCGCGTGGCACAGACGGCCGTGTACAGAAACACGTCAAAGACTCCCAAACCTTTCTGTTCAACAACAATCACCATTCTTCAGAGCACCAAATTAACAGTCTGTCAGGAAGGTTTGTCTGTTTTTGTCCTTCTCTTGGTACTTCAAACCTTTCAGTACACATTTTATGCCTTTTTGATTCACTTGTTGGAAAAACCTTTTTTTAGGCTCAATAATATGTCTGTGGGACATTTCCAAGTAATATAATCCGTATAAATTCCTTTGGACAACACAGTTATGGAAAAGCCCCAAAAATTGTAATTACCTTGCAGGGTCGAAGCAAAGAAATGTTTTACATGCTGAGCACAGAGGTGCCTGGGACAGTTTAACCAGCAACAGGGTCTCCAAAATCCACAGATTTCATTGATCAAATAGATCTGCCATTAGGTAATGCTGAACCCTTTCGAAACGCTTTTTTAAACAGAGTAATTAAAACTTAAAGCAGGATATTCTAACAGCTCTGAGAAAAAGGCTCCCCAACTTCCCAAGCATGACCCTGCCAGGGCCGCACCAACGGCACGCTGGAACAATAAGCAGAGAATGGAACTGCAAGGAGGTAGCTGGACGGGCAGCCCCCAGACAGGAAACAGGAAGTGGGAGGTGACATGTGACCCTGCCGATGGAACCGGATGGTCGTACTCCTAGGTCCGGCCCGGCTCTCCGGCACAGCTGAACGTTGGCACAAAAAATGACTGATTAAGATCATTTCGTGGGGAATTAAAACAAGCAAGACACTCTCCTTGTTACACAGAATCAGCCCCCTCCCCCAATTCCTGGCACCCATTTTAAAATAAAATAAATTCCAGTTTTAACACATGAAACGCCGAGTGCAGCCAGCAGTTGACAGAATTCAAAGTAGAACCAGATATGATTAACTGTAAAACTACAAAGCGAATGTCTCTCAAAAACGTGTCCTTATAAACCACTGCAAAACAACTGGCTCTCAAAAACGTGTCCTTATAAACCACTGCAAAACAACTGGCTCTCAAAAACGTGTCCTTATAAACCACTGCAGAACAACTGGCTCTCAAAAGATGGCAGATGCATCTCCGCAACCCCCCCACCCACCCCCCGGGAATA
>JAODKF010000042.1:20969995-20982403 GCA_026779585.1 Mormyrus proboscirostris | reverse complement strand
ATGCCCCCCCCCCCCCCCAGCAAGAAGACGGTTTAGCTTTCTACTGTAAGCTAGGGTAGGGTTCCTTTATTTCACCTCCCTTGCCCCCCCCCAGCTGCTTCCCCAGTAAAATCAAATGAGTAGACAGGAGAAAAAATTGCCAAAAATGGAGAGGAGATGAAGGCCCATGGAGCAGGACCTGTATGTGCATCCCGGCAGAGGAGGTCTGTTTTTTTTTCATGCACGCCTCATTCCAAACCCCTGGCATGAGTAGAGGCCAGACTCCTGGAATTCCGATATTTCACTTTGGAGGAATGGTATCTGATGGGATTAGACTGTGTGCCGGGCTTGCTTTCCCAGCTGCTTCCAGCCAGGAGAAGCATTTTTGTGGGGGGAGGGTGGGGGTCTACATTCAGGCCCCTTGGTGAAGGGGATTAGTGTTGCATGCTGGGACCTTGGTCTAAAGCTCTTGGGCCGCAGACCCCGTGGATGGTCGCGCCGACGGCTCTCGTAGCTCAGTCTCGCCTCTCAGCTGCCACTGAAAATTTACCACGGGTTGCAGATGCAGATGGTTGATCTGAAGCCAGAGATCTCCGTAATTCAGTGCAGACTACATATCAAACATGGAGGCGTGCAGAGATGCTTGGGACCACAGGCTATCCTGCAGGGGACCCTGATGGGACGGCTCACTCCTCGCAGCAGGCCTGCTTCCTGCAGCAGGCCCACTTGCCTAATATGATGGCCAAGCTCCAGCGCCCGCATGTCGACAAAGCCCCTTCCCGACTGCCGCCGTCTCGCCGGGGCTGTGCTCCAACGGATGAGTCCACAGACCTGGTGGAGGGCCTGCCCATGTGGCATGCCGCCGGGCCTCCCAGAGGGTGCTGGGACCCCGTGATCCTCGCATGCATCCTATTCGAGCTACTTTACAGGAGATGAAACTCCGAATGCTCAGCGAGACAGTTTGGTGAGCTGCCAGTCTTTATACTTGCACCCCAGAGTGCAGTCCTGAAGCTCTGGGCTCCACTGTGGCACCTCCGTGCCAGCAGGGTCCTGCCAGATACTCCAGCTCATGGGCCATTTACGTAAATGCAATGGTTCCAGCTTTAGTCCCACCCAGCCTTGTCTTGGCCCTCCTCTGAGCTTTGATGCACTTGGTGATGATTAATATTTCTGGATTTAAAGCAAATCCCTCCAGAGAAGTCCTGATGGATTCCAGGGACAGTGAGCATTCTTCTCAGGTCTGACGCTCAGGGTACCCCTCCTGCCCTGGATCCCACTCTTCCTCTTCTATGAGATGATTATCGCATCTCTCCATCCTGCCTGTCCACTTCCAGCAGTCATAACTGGTATGGGTGCCTTGGCAGAACACCAAGGGTTGGTGGAGGGGACACAAAAACATGCTCAGTTTGTGACGGTCCTCTTTCCCAGGTCATCGCCTTGCCAAGCGTCTGTCATCTCCGAGACATTGCTTGGCAGAACACCCTGGTCCCATTTCTGGGTGCTTTACCTTTTGCTGCTGGGGCCTCCAAGCTGATAACGTGTTTAAAATGGCTCCGTGTTCCCAAAAGGCATGTCAAGAGTGAAAAGCGTGGAAGGACCTGAGCGTGACCAAGCAGCACCGCGGCCAGACCTGAGGAACAACGGCTAAGTGTGGACAACTCTGTCCAGATATAGCACTGAGCCATGCCGGGGTCATGGGGATGGATGGCACTGAGGATGTGTGTACACACAGGGACCTCTCACTTACAAGGGGTCACTCAGACGCAGTCACTCGCTGACACAGACTCACCTTTTCTAACGTTGATGTTATAGCAGAGCAGGAACCTGGACACGATGCCTCAGCGTCATTCGGGAGACACGTGTGTGGAATACAGCATCCTTACAGAGAGGATGGCATCATAAAAAATGCCCCCCCCCCCATAAATCTGCACACCTTGACAGCCAGCTTCACCTAATCCCCTATTTTGACAGGACACAATAAGGAAAAGCCCCACTGCATATCGGCACACTGGGATAATTTTATAAAGCGATGAGAAGATGGAGTGGAAGTTTGCATGGGATTACAGGTTGACACAATACAGCCTTGCCCTCATCCAGAGTCGTTCTTGAAAATACACCATAAATCGAAAGTGTCAATTGAAATGCAAATCCCTAATTTTTATTAAAATGCTAATTAAAATGCTTCCAGCCCATATCCAAAACCCAATTTTTCACAAATATCATTATAACAATAAAAAAGTAGATGCCTATCAAAACAACAATTTGAAATGAACCACCTCTTTTTGTACCATTTTCCTTTACTTTTTTGGGTTATTTTGCTCTCATAAAAATCCTTCTCAGTAAAAACAAAGCACATGAAAAGTACAGAGATTGAACTAGGGATGGGCCGATCCACGTTTTTTCAGTACCGATCCGATTCCAATACACAACTGCCAATAGAGATACAGATTCCGATACAAGAGCTCTTTTTACTTTGTTATACTTTATGCATTCATTTAAGCTAGTAAATACAGATGGAAAAAATGTATGAAAAAATATTTAATTAGGCTACTACAAGCATACATAACGTACTGTTCCACCTCGTTCGCATGTCTTGTTTTAAGCGTTTTTCAGGCATTTGTAGTTCAATATGAATATCTTCAAAACAAGTATACACAAGTGGCAAATGTTTAAAATTTTAACACAATTTTACTCCCATTGGCATCAGCTCAGTTACACTGTTGTGATGACAGCCCAGCGAGTTCGCAAGACAGTCCAGGTTAGCGACTCCCAAATCATCCATTGTTTTTTTTGTTTTTTTTTTTGTCTCGCTCAGTTGCGCGTGCTTTGTTAAGTGGGATTGTCCATTAAATGCTATTCCCACCTCTCAAAATTTTTTTTTTCCAAAGATTGGAAATCGCTGTGCTACTGGTTTCTGTAGTGTAAAATATTCCCAGATCATCACATCTTATGTTGCACCTGCGAAGGGTATGCGCATGACGTCACAGCAGGCTGAAGTCACTGTCCTCACACACACTGAGTGGCAAAAAAAGACTGAAGGGCAGCATTTGCATTCAATTTGAATGTCGTGAAAAAACACATGTAAAATGGGGAAGAGCTGTCATGCGATTGATTGTACAAATAGATTTAACACAAAATAGAAGCTGTCTTTTTAAATAAGTAAGTATAGGATGTGGATCGGTCACGCGGTTCAGCTTCACTCCATACGATGTTCGTAGACTGGAAGCTTATGCTGAGAAAACTGGTGGCTCAAAGTGTACTGTTAAAAAAATGTGCTATTTGCGTGTGCAGTATAGTCTCTGGATGAAAAAGCATCGCGCCATCACTCTAAAATTGAAATTCTGGTATCAAAACTGAAGTCCTGTTATAGTAAAGAAATGCAAACCGAATTAACAGAAATCGACGGATTGATGCAGTGTGCCTTCGAAGCTGAAAACAGGCTTTGTTAAGGGCCATCAGGGCAATCCTTTATCTGGATTAAGTCAAAGGTTTTTCAACAAGTCAGGTGAAAGTGATTGAAAAGTTGAGTGGACCTGATGATTGCCGAGATCCAGAGAAAACCATGAGGTCTTAATAAACGTCCTGGAGAATATACAGCCTTCCTCAGTTCCGCTTCAAACTCAGACATATCCTGCTGGAACATCCACCTGTCTCTGATAACCCAACTGCACCACATGACCGGACGGGTAGCAAGGAGAATGAGGAATTCTTCTGGACACCAACTGGTTTAGTCAACTTTCCACTGGTCTCTTTACTGGACGCTGGTGCGTCAAAGCAGGCGGTGATGGTCAGAGCAATACCCCCCTGGAGCATGTTCTCATCAATATACCAATTACTTGACACTTTCCAAAGCAAGTTACAGCTCCAGGAGGAGCTAGACTGGAGAAAATCAGGTTAAGTACCCTGCTCAAGGGCATGATGACCAACCATCAACCCCTGGGACTGGGACCAATAACCTGCAGCACCCTTAAACACTTGGCTACACCACTTGAGCACATGGCGTGATGCCACGTCCAAAACAACATCCAGTACACTTAATAACTTTGGATTTGCTCAATTGCACTCTGTGGGCAGTGCCCTGATGTCCCGGAGACACTGTGAAGGCTTCCAGATCCTTGGTTCTGGTCCACATTAGCCCACAGAAGTCTGATTCAGAGAACTCTGGTTCCGAAGAGAAAGAGCACAGCCGGCCGCATTGCAGACCTCTCCGGTTGTTGGTCTGGACATGACCATCACTGCTGAACCCGAGCCTAGTTATCACGCCAGAAAACCGTAATGTTAACATGTATGCATGAGTGTATTCAGACAACCAATATCTTCAGAGCGTGATTAGCAATGACAGTTGAAGCATGTAACACATCCACGGCCGTTTCTTTGAGCTTCCGAATGCCCAAGCAGCGCCATGCCCAATGACACTTTCCCCGCTGAGCGCCAGAACTGTTCAATCCTATACGTGGCACTTACGGCGCCATCTTCTTCATCATGTCAGCTTCTGTGTCAAGTCTTAGCAACCACCCGTCCCCCATGGCAAACTTGGGGAAGCTGCGAAGTGCTAGGAAATGGGCATCACGATGGCATTTCCAGGGAAATCCTTTGAAATTGCACATCGCTAAGGTTCCGCGGTCTGCCTGACATTTGAAGAGACTCGGATCTGCAGGAGCACAGCAGGCAACTGGGAGATCAATCAGACACACAACAAGTGGCACAAATCAGGATTTAAAATACAGAATATTGAAAAGCTGTACCCTATAGGCTTCTGAGCAATTGATGGGGGGGGGGGGGGGGGGTCCAGACCACCAGCCCCCCACTCCACCCCCCCCCAGCATCAGCACACTACACTGTTTCCCCAGATGCCCCTGGGGTCACCTCAGAGAAAACGGAAAACACGAGACACGAACAATAACACGGGAAGGAGTCTCAAGTTCAGAAGCATGCCAGCCATTCCTGAGACACGATCAAGGACGAGGGCTCCGCCATCCAACACCAGGCATCCGCTCCCACCACATAAATAACAAATTGGCACCATTAACAACATTACAGGTCACACTTCCTCAGTCCTGATTAGGTTACGAGTCATAATCATGCATTTTGCCGTCTGGATACTATATGAAGTGCTAATGTTTCTTGTTCCAGACGATTATATGCAGATAAAAAAAACAATAAATGTAAAAAAAAAAAAAAAAAAAAAACAGTGAGAAAATATTATTTAAAAAAAGTCAGGCCAGTCTGAATGCAGTTCAAACTCAACACTGCATGACAGGTTAAACATTTCTGAGTCTCTGCAGTCCTTCATCCTTCAGAAAACCAAATCAATCTCCATCCTTATCAGCCTTCGCAGTTATTCTGACCAGGTTTTCATCATTCCTGGCACTTAAATCAGCACAGCCAGCAGACCACACGCATGCAAGAATGTGCGCACACACACACACACACACACACACACACACAAGTTGGTCTTCCTATCTAAATGGGGACTGTCCATTCATTTCTATGGGAAAAACCCTAATCCCAATTACGACACCCTTAACAACCAACGACACCCAACCCAAATACAAGCATTTTTCATTGAATTCACAGATTTTTATTATAAAGATGTCCCCAAAAGTAGAGAAATTTCAGGTTTTACTACACTTTGGGCACAATTTGGTCCTCAAATGTGATCTATGCAAACCCACACACAGACAGACAGACACACACATACACACACACAGTGACAAAGATCAAAATTCTCAGTAACATAAATGCATGCACACAGCAATAATTGGCCCCATACACGCATGAACACTGACAGTAGCAAAGACATGTAGTAACACGCAGTAAAACACACGCTCACACACACGAACACTCATAAGACTACCACTTGGTCTGCTCTTCCTGCTTGCTGCTGATTAACTCCATTGCAATATTCACACACATGCAGGGCAGATACACCATCATCACTGCAATCACCCAGGCAGCCACACGATGGCGCCAAATAGCCCTCACACCCCACCCTGCTCCTGAAACACTGACAGGAGACCTTGCATTCCCCGGGAACCCGCCACAAGAGTGGCCAGCATCGAGTGGAAACGCTGACAGAGCCCTCATTCCCACTAAGCCTTGTGGCCACATTAAATTCACATCCTGCACCCGCAGGCCCCCTAATCTGGAGGGTATCAAACACTTACATCACCATGAGTTCCATTAAACTGGCCATTTAACTGAGACCTGAAAACCTGAAACCTGCATCAATAAAACCATCAAGGTGAAGGCCAGCTTTTTTTTGTTCATTCACTTAATGAAAGCATTGTACTGCATGCCGTGTAAGCGCGCTCCACTCGGGGGGGAGGTAAATTGTTCCCAGGCAGGGGGCTGCATGTTCCCGGGGAGGCGGAGAACCCCACATGCCCAGCTGCGAGGTACAGACACCTTGTGCCAGGGCGCTGACTGAGGATCCAGGGCCCACATGCCAAGAATCACAACTGCTGGAATGCCTGGATTCGAACAACTCCCCCCCCACACACCCACACACACACACTCTCACACCCACCACCACCACAAACCACCTTCTTCTCAACTTAATTCCTCACAGAAAGACCATAAAAGGATCCGATAATTATTCAAAGAAACCAGGAGAAAATCAAGAAATGATTCCTGGCTATTTTCATATAATGGACCGTGAATCTGGGTATGTGGCTATCCGGGGGGCTATGCAGCCTGAATGCAAACGGACACCCTCTGTGGCCAGAGCCTTCGGCATCAGCAATCCACATCAGTGTGGACTGATAAGAATCAGATATCGCCACCACAAAAAAAAAAATCACTCCAGAGCAACCAAAAACTCACTATGGTCACCATTGCCTCCTGCCTAAAATAGGTCACTTAAACAGTAATTGAGCCACTGATTCTCCAGAAAAGTCTTTGGAAATCAAAACACCCACACAAGCACAGGGAGAATACACAAAACCTCAGAGGCGAGCCAGTACTTAAACCAGAGCAACGAGACAAGCTTTCTGTGGACCAGGAAACTTCTCCTTGATGATATGTGTTATTACAAGCTTAAAGCAGAAGTGGACTGCAGCTGAAATCCCTGCGTGGTGCAGCACCATAAACCGACAGCTGGGAGAATTCACACAACTTCCATCTTATTAACCAGTCTCTGGCTTAACACATCACACTGTTCATTCGATCCGCCAATTTGTGAGCTGGCGTGGCATCTTAAACCACATTCCGCTGGTAGATGCAGCTTCTTTGGTCATTTAGCTTATAAATCAAAAATTAAAGCAGGTATTTTTTTAAGTCACGATATTCAAGATGTTAAGAAAGGGAAAGTTCAGAAGAGAAGACTGTCCCGCTTCGAAATTTGGACGTCCTCAAAGGCGCCGCATCAATGATTTCATTCATAATGACCGAACTATATTGATCTAATCTGTCTCTGATGTAATCCCTTAATGAGCGTCTGACAAAAGAAAACCACACGCCTTCAGTAACATTTTACAGTAGAAACGCTGACATGATTCAGAGGACATGTTAGAAAGCGGACATATGATATATTACTCCACTTCGAAGTTTTTAGCATAACCGCCGTATGTCATTTTCTTGACGTATAAATGAACAATAACAAATGGGCGACTGTTAAAAATCAGTCGACGAGTAAATGTCAGACTGCATGGATTGATAAACAGCTTTTTGTGTCTGGAAAACTTTTTCATATTTTTGGCACGGTGTAATAATAATGAGGATTGAACACTTTCGTTATAGTTTATCAGTAACTTAAATATAACTTTTGGTAATGGGTAAGTAAAAGTGTTGCAATTGCGAAACTTAAGCTATGGGATGGCAAGTGTAACTGCAAAGCGCTGGATGTGAAAGTTAAATCGGAAGAAACACTGCGGTGTATTTGCGCCACCTTGTGGCAATTCATTAGATATGACGCATAATTAACTGCTCTCGGTCACAGAGCAGCCCACCGGTCCAGGGCCAGCGTCTGTGTGGAGCCGGGCTGTGCAGTTTGCCAAGTCTTGCGTTCAAAAGTAAAAAAAATAAAACAGCAATAAATAAAAGAAAAATATAGTGCATGTAACTTGTGACAGACTGACATGCCTTTTGCTAGTGCCGCCTGTAATGGGCTCCAGGCCCTCGATCTGTGACCCTCTTCAGGATAATCGGTCGTTCGAATGGCGGTGTCTCTCGGATATTCTTCTGTATCATCTACTCAATCTTTAAAGAATAAAGCCCAAGACCAACCCCAAGTGCCCATGTTGTAATAAGTGCGTATATGGCCAAATCCCCTTCAAACGAAGAAGCGGACATGTCGTTTATGAAACACGTCACGATTAGGTGAAAGGGAAAAACACAAATTGATTAAAAACAACATGCACGATGTGTTGCAAGCTATATTTCTCGTAGACAGGGGGCTTATTTCACAGAGAACTAGATGACGAAAAACAGAAGAAAGGGTGTTTCAATTACCTGAGGAATTTGTGGCGCTTCCCGTAACATATGCAACTGATCAAGACAATGCGAGAGAAATAAAATCCCTGCACTAAAACTGATTGCATGGTTAATCAATTTTGTTGAATAAACAACGCGAAACTGCTTTTAATGAAAAGAAAAAAAAAAAAGTTATAAACATGTTTATATAGGCGGATACAAGACTACTTTCCCAGCAACTACACCGCTATGCTCCGGAATTAGCGCGTTAGTGGCGGTTTGCGCCCTCAGGCGGACGGAGAAGCCAAGCGAAACCAGCGGTCAAAAAGGCCGAAACGTAACGGTACTCATTAATAAATAGGTAAGGAAGCGCCCCCGGGGGCGCTCGCCTAAGACAAAGTCTTGGTCACGCTTCACTTTTCCGCGTGACTTACATACTCTTGTGCACATTCTATATTTGTGGCGGTCGGCGGATTCGTACGACAATATTGTTCCGTCAGACCAGCCAAGCGCTGAGGTATAGCAACAAACAGGGCCTCCTAGCAGTGTAATGAAATGGGTAAACTTTTATAGACGCTTTAAAAGGTGTTACTAGGCTATGCCACTGTGTCACTTTAAATAGATTCTCGACACTGCCTAAGTTTGTTATATCTGTGACTTAAAATATCTCGATGTTTTTCAACTAAATAATGTGATGGTTTACTTGATTTCCTGAAATGACTAATTGATTATCAAATCAATTACCACCAGCCATACTGTTTACAAATATGCAATTACAACTATTTAGTAAAGAAAATTATTTATTCCAAAAAGAACTCTCAACTAAATGATAAATGATGCCGATCTCAGTATTGCACAGGTCAGAAAAAGCGTTTCACTCCACTACGACTCTTTTTCTCAGTTTATGATGCTAGGACAGAATTTGCAAAGAGCAGTTTTGATGGTGTCCAAGACACATCGGGAATGAGTCTGACTTACTGCTGGCAGTGCAAACCAAACTCTCGCTCTGGTTATACAGTGACCTGACTATCCGTGACATATGTACCCCACACTCCTCATGCACCCCCACAGGATCCCCCAAAGGGACATGGTCATATGCCTTTTCCAAGTCAAAACACACGTTCAGTATACTAGTCGGGCAAACTGAATGAACCCTCCTGTATCCTTGTGAGGGTGAAGAACTGGTCCAGTCTTCTGCGACCAGGACAGAAAACGCATCGTTCCTTCTGGATCTGAGGTTCAAGAAACGGAGGGAGCCGCCTCCTCTCCTGTACCTTCCCAGAGAGGTTGAGGAGCACTATCTCCCTGAAGGTGGAACACATCCAATCCCCCTTTTTAAAGATGGGGACCACCACCCCGAGACAGTGGGTCTGCCTGCCCAGACACCTTTCTTGTTTGCTGGCTTGTTTTATGGTGTGATCACATAGGAGATGTCAAAGGATTTCAGTCACGGACTAGATACAGCTACTGTGAAGGTGCAGGCGGCTCCAAGCTCACTTCTAAAATGCGAATTTATGTATTTGTGTGACCTCTTCTTAACTCTGTCCAAATATCCAAAATAACAGGCTGTACTGAAGTCTCTGATAACCAAGTGGCTTGACACGTAACATGACAGTCTCTGGATGACTTGGAGAGCTCAGTGTTTAGCCCATAATTTATCAGTAATATTTGACAATGCCTATTTCAGGCTGCACGGGTCGGGGGGCTCCCTGGACGGGACGCACATATTAACATTACTAGCAAGACACAGGGGCATTGTTCTATAGCTGAATCAATGTAGTGAGAATGAATGAATGCATGAAGCAAAAAGCACCAACCAGGCATTTAAATGTGAATCATGAAAAAAATCACGGTTATCAATGAAATGAAAAATATTTAGTAATGAATACACGTTATTTCTGAATATTGCCTAGGCATTAGGAAGTAGTAAAGGCTGACATCATCTGTGTACCTGAATATGCATGATGTTTGTTATTTGTGCCAGTTTAAATATCAAATATAAAAATAGTTTCAAAATATTTGACTATAACATCTAGAGGCAGAATGAGGTAAATAGCCACGACTGTGTCGTTTTCGCATTCAATGTGGTGGGTATACCCCCCCCCCCCCCGCCCCCAATTCCATAGGAGTTCATGGAGGATCCAGGGAGGGGCCCAGGTGCCTCCCAAGGAGCGGATTGGTTCCCTCATCCTGGGGCACCATGCCGTTTCTACACAGTGGAGACGTTCCAACATCATTTTTTTTTGCTCCTTTCAGCGCAGTTATTTGGGATTCTGTACGTGTGCTCCCGCTCTTGTCCTTGAATAGGCCACACACTGTTCCACAGCTAATCTGTTTAGCATCCCATGTCTTTCGGTAGACTGTGCCAGTTTGCCCTGTGTGCAGCTGATTGGTAGGAGACGCTTACACTCGTGATTCTGATTCAGCCACAAGCATGGGATAATTACTGGAAAGGCTTCTTTCCGCTTTCATACAGGCAGATGAGCGATTACTTTGTCCCATTTATTTTGTGTGGGTGACTCATTAAAAGTGACAGTGCTACCAGGACACTCTTCCTGGGGCAGGCCTTGCTTTCCGTTTGAGTAGCTGCAGTTCCTCCTCTGTACCTTCTACCAAACATACACTGTTATATCATTAAAATTTACAACCTTTCATGGACCATTAAACTGTGGTGATCTTGAGAAACTGGGAAGCTGTGGTGCATCAGTAAACAGAAGTTAATAGGCTGTAAATGTATGTTTGATCATTTCTTGTTAAACTGAAAGATTCTAAATAACTTTTTTATTGAACGAGAGCAGAGTTGTTTTCTAATAAATAAAAAAATGCAGTATCCAATAACTGATCACTTACTGACTTTCTCATGTCTTGACTGTTTAAAATCGTTCTTCAATCTGCCCCAAATTCTGGCAATTTAAACTGCATGAGTGAAAGACAGACATGAAGCCACACAGTGGAAAAAAACGGGCCAGTACTCCCCTGAAATTTATTTGCTACCAATCAGACTTATAGCCAGGTAGCAAACTTATGAGTCCAAACCCCCCTCTGGACCCATCAGTAGGGTTACCGGACACCCCCAGCAATTTATTTCTGGCTATGGGCCTAACGAAAAGGATTTTAAAAATATAAGCCCATGGACAGAATTAACAAAAAAGAGGCCAAGTTAAAGTCTGCGTGTGACCACCTGCGTGTGACCACCTGCGTGTGAACCGAGAGGCTGTGGGACAGGGGAGTCCACCTCTGAACCAGAGAGACTACATGATGATTCACCACTAGAGTATTGTGATAACAGGCCCCTTGCGACAAACCCCTCCCACATTGCCCCTCCCACTCGGCCTTCGGCTGCTGACTTGCACACTTGACTTCCTCTGCTGCCCCCTGGAGGATGGGCTCCCCCTTTGAGTCTGGCTCCTCACAAGGTTTCTTCTTTCTAGGGAGTTTTTCCTCACCACTGTGACCTCTGGCTTCCTCACTGGCAGCTTTGGGCACAGATATTATAAAGTGCTTTGAGACAATTTGATGCGAATATGCGCTACACAAATAAAACTGAACTGAAATAGAATTTTAACGATACGCCTCTCAGGGAGTCCATGGTGAGTTGCCTTTAGGGTGTGATATGCAGTCAGCCCAGTGCCCGGGTTCTAATCTATACCCCTCAGGTGTTGGAGGTTCTAGTCTTTGAAAGGAGTTTGCTGTTAGACCCTTGCATCACTTTTCCCTTGCCCTACAGAAAAACATGGAGTTGTATAAAAAAAATTATATATCACTGGCCTCCGAGCTTTTATTGCATCGGCACAGACTTTCAGTGTGAACTCAAATGCCTTCTTACCTTCCAAGTTTCTTAATTTTTCAGTTCCACAAACTCCAGGCGCCCGTGCAGGAAAATGTTCATTTATTTTCCATTTTAAGAGAACAGCCCTGTCCAACAATTAAAAAAGCTTCCCATGTCTGAGATGTCTTCATCCATTATATACACAGCAGGATGTACCACTGGCCTCTTACACGGGGGGGTGGGGAGAG
>JAODKF010000042.1:20953261-20969895 GCA_026779585.1 Mormyrus proboscirostris | reverse complement strand
GTGGGGGGGGTGGGGAGAGGGGGGGTGGATACAAACAGGACAGGCAATTAATGAGGTGCGGTAAAACAAATGCCAGCCATACTGCAGGACATCTGGTCCGAGCGACTATTTTTTAGATTTGGATAAGGACTACAGAGACACAAGTTCAAAAGTTTAGTTTAATATTAGGGTTTACATCTATACCAAAATCATATTCCAAAAAAGTATTTATATAATTTCTCCTGCTCTAAAAATACAGAACTTCACCAGGATGCCTTTCCACAGATGCACATCAGCAACCCATATTAGACACAAGGCCAGTCAACCTGAATTAACTCAGACTCATTTTCATAAACTTAAATCTCACTAAATCATTAAATAGATCTATACACATAAAATTAATCCAGTAGCAAGTATATAAAGTTTTATATGAGAATAGATTAAAATTTTTAAAAACTGCCAAAACACAAACCATGAACTACCTAGGGAACAAGAGGGTCCCAGTCAGGGTGTGCGGAGGATACCACGCTGAAGGGATCACCGCCCACTCCCTAGATCTTGTCCAGCTCCTTAAGCAGCTCCCCGAAGCTGGTGACGTACCACGAGCATCGCTCTTTCACCTGCGGTCTGACCACATTTCCTCCGAATCCAATGAAAGCGTTCTGCAACCAAGGTGACATGGGGCACCAGTCAAAAGTTTGGACACACCTACACATAGAATGCTTTATTTATACTACAGTGATCCCTGCTATACCGCGCCCCCCGCTATATCGCGGATTTTTCCCCGACGCGTCACAGTTCTCTGCATATCGCATACCTTGCTTGTGGACCGATTATTGTGAGCAAACTTTTTGTGAACTTTTCGTTTTGTTTTAAGCCCTATGATGGCTCCCAAGTGTCCTGTATATTCTAAGTCTTCTGGTAATAGTGAGCCTAAGTGCCGGAGGAAGACCTTGACCATTTTTACATATTCCATTACATATAGAGATTACACACACACACACACACACACACACACACACACACACACACACACACACACATATATATATATAGATACACACACACACATATATACATATACACACACACACACACACACACACACACACACACACATATACATACATACATAATTTTACAAATGCATTACATATTATCATTATTATTATTATTGTTGTTGTTACTCATATCCTTAGCCCAACATCCATTTATCATGTGTTTACAAAGTGTATTTCAATAAGTTTACATGTGTTTAAAGTGCGTGGGAGGGGTATTTTAAGGCTTAAACTATAACAAAAATATTTATATGTTCTTTCTATATCAGGGATTTTCACTTATCGCTGATGAGTCTGGAACATAACTCCCACGATAGGCACGGGATCGGCATATTTTTTACATCCATCCATCCATCTATCATCCACCACTCGCCGGGTCGGGTCACGGGATAAGCAGTCTAAGCAGGGAAACCCAGACTTCCCTCTCCCCAGCCACTTCATGGGTTCCCAGGTCACCCGGGAGACAGTCTCTCCAGCGTGTCCTGGGTATTCCCCGAGGCCTCTTCCCAGTGCGACATACCCGGAACACCTCACCAGGGAGGCGTCCAGGAGGCTGCGTGACCAGATGCTCGAGCCGCCTCATCTGGCTCCTCTCAATGCAGAAGAGCAGCGGTTCTACTCTGAGTCCCTCCCAAATGATTGAGCTCCTCACCCTATCTCTATGGGAGAGCCCAGCCACCCTGCGGAGGAAACTCATTTCGGCCACTTGTATTCGCGACCTCGTTCTTTCAGTCACTATCCACAGCTCATGACCATAGGTGAAGGTAGGAACGTAGATCGACTGGTAAATCGAAGGCTTTGCCTTTTGTCTCAGCTCTTTCTTCACCATGACAGACGGATGCAGCGCCCGCATCACTGCTGACGCCGCACCAATTCGCCTGCCGATCTCCCCCTCCATCATTCCCTCACTCGTGAACAAAACCCTGAGACATTTAAACTCCTCCACTTGGGGAAGGACCCCCTCCCCGACCCGGAGACAGCATTCCACCCTTCTCCGGCTAAGGACCATGGTCTCGGATTTGGAGGTGCTGATTCTCATCCCAGCTGCTTCACACTCGGCTGCAAACTGCTTCAGTGAGAGCCGAAGGTCACGGCCTGTTGCCGCCAACAGAACCACATCAGAAGCAAAAAGCAGAGACCGAATCCTGAGGTCACCAAACTGGACACCCTCAACACCCTGGCTGCGCCTAGAAATTCTGTCCATAAAAGTTATGAACAGAATCAGTGACAAAGGGCAGCCCTGGCGGAGTCCAACCCTCAACGGAAACGAGTCCGACTTACTGCCGACAATGTGGACCAAGCTCTGACACTGGGTGTACAGGGACCGAACAGCCCTTATAAGGAAGCCTGGCATCCCAAACTCCCAGAGCACTCTCCACAGAACTTCCCGAGGGACATGGTCGAATGCCTTCAAGTCCACAAAGCACATGTGGACTAGTTGGGCAAACTCCCATGCACCCTCCAAGACCCTGCTGAGAGTATAGAGCTGGTCCACTGTTCCACGGCCAGGGCGAAAACCACACTGTTCCTCCTGGATCCGAGGTTCAACAATCCGGCAGACCCTGCTCTTCAGCACCCCTGAATAGACCTTACCAGGAAGGCTGAGCAGTGTGATCCCTCTAAAATTGGAACACACCCTCCGGTCCCCCTTCTTGAAGAGGGGGACCACCACCCCGGACTGCCAATCCAGAGGCACTGCCCCTGATGTCCACGCAATGCTGCAGATGCGTGTCAACCCAGACAGCCCTGCAACATCCAGAGCCTTGAAGAACTCCAGGCGGATCTCATCCACCTCCAGGGCCCGGCCACCGGGGAACTTTTTAACCACCTCAGCGACCACCGCCCCAGAGATAGGGGAGTCCACCCCCAAGTCCCCAGACTCCTTGGAAGGCGTGTCGGTGGGATTGAGGAGGTCTTTAAAGTATTCCTTCCACCGACCCACAACGTCCTGAGCTGAAGTCAGCAGCGCTCCATCCCCACCATAAACAGTGTTGATGCCGCACCATTCCGTTCGGCCCGCCAGTACTCATCAGCTGCCTCTGGAGTACCACAGGCCAAAAAGGCCCGATAAGACTCCTTCTTCAGCTTGACGGCATCCCTTATCACTGGTGCGACAGGCACCAACCACCTTACGACCACAGCTCTGGTCAGCCGCCTCCACAATGGAGGCACGGAATATGGCCCATTCGGACTCAATGCCCCCCGCCTCCTTCCCAATCACGCCACTCCAGGTCTCACTGTCGTTGCCCACGTGAGCATTGAAGTCCCCCAGTAGAACAAGAGAGAGTTCCCAGGAGGAGTACTCTCCAACACCCATTCCAAGGACTCAAGAAAGGGGGGGTATTCTGAACTGCCATTTGCCACATAATAGCAAACAGTCAGGGCGTGTCCCCCCCACCCGAAGGCGAAGGGAGGCTACCCTCTCGTCCACCACGGTAAACCCCGATGTACAGACA
Source organism: Mormyrus proboscirostris (assembly GCA_026779585.1). Taxonomy (NCBI): domain Eukaryota; kingdom Metazoa; phylum Chordata; class Actinopteri; order Osteoglossiformes; family Mormyridae; genus Mormyrus; species Mormyrus proboscirostris. The sequence continues at coordinate 20,966,402 of JAODKF010000042.1, read as the reverse complement.
CCCAGCCAGGGGGCAATAAGTATGCCCACCCCTGCTCAGCGAATCTCCCCGTGAGCAACTCCATAGTGGAAGAGAGTCCAACCCCCCTCAAGGAGACTGGTTTCAGAACCCAAGCCATGCGTCAAGGTGAGCCTGACTATATCTAGTCGGAACCTCACAACCTCGTGCACCAGCTCAGGCTCCTTCCCCACCAGAGAGGTGACATTCCATGTCCCTAGAGCTAGCTTTAGCAGCCCATGGATCGGACCACCAAGGTCCCAGCCTTCTGCCACTGCCCAACTCGCACTGCACCCGACCGCTTTGGCACCTCCTACAGGTGGTGAGCCCATTAGAAGGGGGACCCGCGTGCCTTCTTTGGGCTGTGCCCGACCAGGCCCCATGGGTGCAGGTCCGGCCACCAGGAGCTCGCCATTGAGCCCCACCCCCAGGCCTGGCTCCAGGGGGGGGGCCCGCATCCGGGCGAGGGAAAACGTGAATCTGTTTGTATTCATCATAATGGGTCTGATGAGCCACATTCTTCCGTATTCTTTACATTTTAGGATAAAAACATGAACACTACTAAAATACAGGGTATTTATTAAAATATACAGTATTTAGGAAAAAAGTATTTGTTGCTGGGAGGGGGCAGCTCTGTGGGCTGAGACTCAGAAGGTTACTGGTTCAAATCCCATGGTCAGCAGAGTGAACCCACCATAGAGCTTTTGATCAAGGCCCTTAACCCCAATTGCCCCAGGTACTGGTGGACGCTATAGTCTCCTCTATGCCAGCAAGTCCCTATAACAGCACGTGAGGTGGCCTCCAGTGATGCTTGTCCAGCTGTCTGAAGGAGGTCCCACAAATATGCTGAGCTTTCACTGGCTGCTTTTCCTTCACTATCTGGCCAAACTCCTCCAAAACCATCTCCGCTGTGGTTAGGTCAGGTGGCCAGGTCATGTGATGCACCACTATCGCTCTATATTAAGGTCTTTTTTTTGGAGGTATAAATAAAGCCAACTTAAATATTCAGGGGGAGAAGAGCACACATCCCCCTGGTCCCTGCGGCCCAGTCTTGGGGGCGCCTTGTTCTTTTATCCATTTCAGCAGTGCTGCATTGTACAAGTACAAATTATGGACCACATCAAGTTCTGCAAGCTTCGAGTTACAGGGTTGCCATACTTCTCATTTACGTCACTGGCAGACTTTAAGGACACCTGGTGGAGATGCTACATGTCATGTGATTTCATGAAGGAAAACTTTAATCTGTGTGTGCAGACTGAAATACCACCACGGACCACAAGCGAAAAAGGTCCTGCCTGGTACAGTTTTTTTTTTTTAAACATGTTCTTTCACAGCCCTAAAGTCACATTCTCTCTTACGTTAATGCATATAATTTGCTGATACCAAAAACCCCACACAATACTGCAGAGAAATTGGGGAAAAAATTAGCCAAGAAATTGGCTAAGTGCATTTAAGTGGCTGTCGGGCTTCTCTTTTTCCAAAACATTTTTCGAGTAGGTTTATGATCAGCAGCCACCAGCAGGTGATCTACTAGAACAATGACAGTGTGGGTAGGATTTATCCCTTACAATCAGCATATCCCACTGCTGCTATTGCCGGAGCTCTGAGCTAATCGATTTGACTCACTCGCACCATGCGGCACGATTGTAAAACAAGCGTCGCTCTCTTTGCTGGGACCCTCATCTGCTGTTCTTCATTTCCCATCTGCCACACTTACAGAGCACCAAGCGACACGCCCCAAACGGTGTACTTACAGCGGGGGGGCAGGCCTCCATGTCCGTGGCCCCATCTCCAATCATCACCACCTTCTGGAAGCCGTACTTCTCCTTCAACATGCTGATCACTTTGCCTTTGCCCCCGGACTCTGCCGTGGGCTGCGTCTCGTCGAAACCCGCATACTCACCTGCACAAACTCACTTCATGAGGATGAGATCCGCCAGGGGAGCTGCCAAGCAGACCGGCCGGGGTGTCGCTCACCGTTGAAGTAGAATTTGAGACGGTTGGCATAGACGTGATGCAGGGGGATCCCGAGCTGCGAGGCAACGTGCTCCACAATACAGCGGAAACCTCCGGAAATGAGGAAGACCTTCACACCGCCATGCTGCAGGCGTGTAACCAGCTCCCTGCATAAGCACATGCACACATATAGCCTAAGCCCTTGAAGGGGGGGGGGGGGGGTCTTGCTTTGTGTGTGAAGCCATTCCACCACATTATTTTACCATTCATGATTATTGCATCTTGTCTCGCACAGATGTGTCCAACAGCAAAATTACTGACATACACCATTTACACAGATACGTTTTCCAGTGTGTGATTTACAGAGCATCCCTAAAAGAACAAGCAGACTCCAGATTAACTTCAAAGCGCCTGTTACACATATTACTGCCTTAATGGTCCAAGCAGAGATATCTAACCCTGACGCTGCTGAAGGCCAGGCCATAGCCCCCAGCCCCCGAACGCCAAGCAGCCTGCACACAGAAACAGAACAGATGCATGACAAGTTAACAGAAACCCACTTTCACTTACTTAATACCTGGAGTCAGTTGGGGTGGGTGGTCAGTAATCAGCTTGTTCACTTGTTCCCGAGAGCATCTTATGATGCACAGTCGTTCGGTCAACGCCGTTTTAAATGACATAGATCCCCCCATAGCCTTGCGCGTCCTGAAATTCAGATCACATTGTGTGTACAATAGCCTAAATATTTATAAGGTTACATAACATTGGGGGGGGGGGGGGGATTTCACAAAGCAGGATTTTCCAGTTAGCTGGATCACTTAAGCCAAACGTGGGGAAGAGGTAAGTGACACTCTTTACATTTGCTTTAAATCATCACTGGGTAGCAAAACAGCTTAATACAGTTTAACCTGGATCACGTACATCTCGGTGACGGCGTCCCCCACGCCGCAAAACTTGGCCAGCTGATCGATGCCCTCCTCCCGGATCACGGTGCTGTCCACGTCGAAGCAGACCGCGTCCGCGCTCCTGAAGATCTCCTTCGTCTGGGCTAAAGTTGTCATGGCGCTGTGCAATCCCCCGAAAATCAGATCACGCACATTACCCACACAAAGCCGGACAAAAAAAAAAAAAAAAACATTGACATGATTGATGACAACGGCTTAGAATAAAAAGCAAGAACAAAATTCATAGTGGATTCCGAGGGAGACTTTTCAGGTTAGGGGGTGCTTGCGTTTGAGACTAGTTAAGGAGCGCTTATCTAGTTTAGGTAGGTCACGAGATGAGCGCGCCCTCGACCAGTGCGCGCACCCATCCTCAGGTTGCGCACCGACATCTAGGTACCGGCTACATTGAAGCTTTTCTGTCCGACTGAAACGACCCACGTACGACGAAACTTCAGAAGAAATGAAAGTACGTCCAGTTTGCATCAAGTGTTTTTATTGCATTAAAAATCTTTCAACACTGTCTATTACGCTGGATTTATTATTATTAATATTTTTAAATCAAGTTAAAACTTTAAAGAGCAATCCATTCAAAATGAGTAGGTATAGTCTTAGCTTCACCCAGCTGAAGATATTGCATCACCCGTCACGAAAGAGACACTTACTGTAGGTGGCATAAGGCGCTGATGCCGGAGAGTAAACTTAGGCAGCAGTTTGTGCAATAAGGAGTTACTTTTACCAATAAGACAACGCACACATAGATTGGAGCTAGAAATAAATTTAGTGTTGTTTTTACGCAGTGAGAAAAAAAGAATCTGTCAATGACAGCCCAGAAATTAGTACCGTGATTACCTCTTCCGTAAAATCGCACTCCTTGTTAGCATAAAACGTTGATCTTCCCAAACAAATCCCGACCGTACGACTGAGTAAAAATGGTTGCCGGTTTTCCTTACTTCTTTATAAAACGCAAGGAGAGTTTTAAACGATTCTGTAATAGTTCGGCGACTCCCAAGCGTCTATAACCGATTGGATGCCCTCAGTGCATTGGTCGGTACTCGCGAAAACCGAGCAGCCGAGCAAATCAAAAAGCAGGCACATTTGGAAGACCGCCCTCCGCTGAAGTTCACGACAGGGGATCTGAGGGTTGCCCTCCAATGTACAGGTCTTGGGACGGTTGCGGCTTCCCCACATGACCTACCAAGGGTCTCATCAGGGTTAAGCAATCTGATCTTGGATCAGCACCTAGACACCAGCAGCGGCGAGAAGTTTGTGAAATTGTCATGCAACAATACAGTTAATCTGTGGCATTACGCCTAAAAAGCATGACAATCTAACAATGAAACTAAGGTAAAAAGTTTAATGATTGCCGAATGGCTGCTCTCCCTGATGTACCACTCGCAATCCCTAAACCAAGCGCTGCAAGAAAAAAAAAGCACCGCGAGCCGGTTGCAGATACAGGTAAAGCTAATAAGCCGACGTCAATTTCAGGCAGCAGATGGAGATAAAAAAGCAGCACTGAGCGACGTGGCGCACAACCAATCATTGTTGAGATCTGGTAATCCGTGCCGAGAATCTAACCAATCAAAATCTAGGGGAAAGGAAATGACAGAAAGCAGCGCATGTGCCACAGAAGAGTGTTCTAGAAACCGGTGAGGGCCTGTGATCCGCTACCCGCTCGATTCATTGTAGCGTCGGCTCTCGGCTGCCTTGTACCAGGATGACTGCTGTTAAAGCGCTGAACCCGAAGGCTGAGGTAGCCCGGGCCCAGGCCGCCCTTGCCGTGAACATCAGCGCTGCTCGCGGACTTCAGGACGTGCTGAGAAGCAATCTGGGCCCAAAGGGGACCATGAAAATGTGAGTGCGTCGGACCCTTTGTTAGCATCCCGGCCGGCTAGCAGGGCCGGCGCGGCCAATGGCCGAGGCAAAACCTATTGCGCAAAATGGAGATTAGACCTCCCATGTTTGGTTAGGGGCATTAGGTAACCGCCGTTCCCGGTTTGACGAAACGCGGTTGTTTGAGTTCTATCTATTAAGCTGAGGCACGGGGCCTCCTCGCGCTACTCAGCACAGTCATTGCCTATGCACACTTAGCATGGGTTAGCATTACGGCTAAATTTGCCAAAGTACGGCCATATGAGCTTTAATTTTATACGAAGCAGCCAAACGCTGCCCATTTCCCGCATTTTTATTAGGCTTAAATAGTAATTACTAAGATTGATTAGTGATGGCTGGCTGCGGCGCGGCTTGGATGGGTGGGGTGAATTAGCATTTTACACACGTGGTTGGTGTCGATTTTGCTTAATCATAAGCCGACTGAGCAGCATTGCAATTCAATACATCGCAAAGACCGCCCAACCGCCTTGTGCACTGTATAGATGGATGTGAAAGATGGAGTTTGCAGTCTTAGGCTCTGCATGTGCAATCAAACGCCCTGATCGTGCTGCCGGGCTCCGGCCGTCTGCTTGCAGACATTGCTTAACCCGTTGCGTGCCCCCTTAGGCTTGTGTCTGGCGCCGGCGACATAAAGCTGACCAAAGATGGCAATGTCCTGTTGCATGAGATGGTAAGAGAAGTGATGCAGTTTCCCCAAGCACTCGAAATTGTATAATGATGGATTACGGTATTGTAACTGTCTGGTATGTGTTTGTCTGCACAGGGAACACCCATGTGTGCTTCGTAGCTCCCTTGGTCATTAGCCTGTGCTAAAGTAAAAGTCTGTTCTGTACCTCTGCATTAGAAGAGCTGTCCATCCTTCTACATGTATTCATCAGACCAGCACATTCACTGTAACTTTATGAATTGATTTTTCCTGTTAAAAGTTCCTGTAATTAAAATGCCTGAATTATAATCCATCCTCTGCTATACTTTTGGTCCAGTAAATTTGCAAAAAGAATGCCATAGTATGTGTAAGCTCAACTGAAAAAGTAATTCATGGCTCATGAGAGAATATTCTTCTTCTTTTTTTTTTTTTTTAAAGTACAGTATTATCATTTTACAGCTTTATTGGTGGCATTTACTAATTAATGGACTTTGATTCTTTGTTTCCAGCAAATTCAGCATCCGACAGCCTCTTTGATAGCTAAGGTGGCAACTGCCCAGGATGACATCACTGGGGATGGAACGACCTCCAATGTGCTTATAATTGGGGAGCTTCTGAAACAAGCAGACCTCTATGTTTCGGAGGTAGATGACTCTGAAGGGCACCTGCATACTCAGATGGTCATGAATAATCTGAGCAACCAGACTTACCGAGTCTGTGCTTTTTGTCCATATTGTATTTGCAGGGTCTCCATCCTAGGATTATTGTTGAAGGATTTGAAGCGGCGAAGGAGAGGGCTTTGGAGGTGCTGGAACAGGTGAAGGTGACCAAGGAGATGGATCGAGAGACGCTCATCAACGTGGCTCGGACTTCCTTGAGAACTAAAGTTCACGCCGAGTTGGCAGACCTCCTGACAGAGGTGAGGTTCTTTGGTGACCATCAGACACTTAGACGCTTCATGAGGTCTTGTTTGTGGGTGGAATACGCTGCAGAGAAGTTAAGCTTGCACCAGGGATGCTTAGCTGTGGACACTGTTTGTGGGCCTCTGCCAACTACCATCAAAGTGTAAATGCTCCTTCCATTGAGGCCAACCCTTTCTGTAAGGGTAGGTAGGGCTTATAACTGTTTGCTTTTTTTATTGAAGAGTATCAGCCTGGTAGGTCTAATCTGCTAATAAATGTATGCTGGAATAGAAGCCTTCATACATGCAGATATGAGAGACTAAGTGATCGTGGCGTAGACCCCATGTCCCACGCGTGTGGCATCTGAACATGATCAATCATCGCCATCTTTCAGGAGGTGATGTGTTATCATGGAATGAGAGAGAGTGAATACACTTTAACAGTGGCTTTGCACAATCGCAAGCTGCTTGTGCAGCGAGAGGCAGCCCGCCGGTCCAGTCAGTGTGCGTAGTGGGATTGTGTTCGGTAAACGCCCTTCCTTCTCGGTGTTAGGCTGTGGTTGATGCCGTGCTTGCTATCCGGAAACCAGACGAACCCATCGACCTGTACATGGTGGAGATTATGGAAATGAAACACAAAACGGAGACCGACACAACGTGAGTTGTAGTGTTCCCCTTTCAGAATGGGCTACGATGTCTCCACATCACAATCTTTTCTGAATGAGTCTTCATTATTAAATATTAACTGTTCGGTTGATGCCCCAGGCTGATCAGAGGCTTGGTGTTGGACCATGGGGCCCGTCATCCTGACATGAAGAAGCGTGTAGAAGATGCCTATGTGCTGACCTGCAATGTCTCCTTGGAGTATGAAAAGACGTGGGTATCTCTGTCCTGAAAAAAGCCTGAGGTATCACTGTTTGGCCCTTAATCTCAACTGTGTCTATGGACACATGAGGCTGGCTGACCCTGCACTCTAGCTCCAAAACTTGTTCATCTGTATATACATGTGTGTTAATGCCTCTCACGAAGAGTACGATAGGCAAAAACTACTCAGTTTCCCCACAGGGATGAATGAAGTAGCTCTTTGCTTAGAGTGGCGATAAGTGTTTTAGTCAAACCTGTTAGTTAAAGCCCAGGTGAATGTCTGTGTGCTTCTCTGTTCTTGGTTTCAGCGAGGTCAACTCTGGCTTCTTCTACAAGAGCGCCGATGAGAGAGACAAGCTGGTCAAGGCTGAGAGGAAGTTCATTGAGGAGCGAGTCAACAAGATCATAGACCTGAAGAGAAAAGTTTGTGGGGACGGACAGAAGGGATTTGTTGTGATTAACCAGAAGGTACAGGGTCTCTGGTTTCCAACTGAAATGAACGACTAATGTTCATATTTGCTGTCAGTTTTCTTTGATTGCTGAAAAGGTAGCAATGGTGGTGATTTAATGCTGCACAGGGAACACCCTTCAAATTCATATAATGGTGAACTGTAGTATTATACAGGTTAGTATTATATTGGCATGTTTGTCTGCACAGGGAACACCCATGTGTGCTTCGTAGCTCCCTTGGTCATTAGCCTGTGCTATAGCGAAGGCCTGGTCTGTACCTCTGCATTAGAAGATCTGTCGTTCCTTCTAAATGTATTCAACGGACCAGCACAGTAAAGCCTAACTTGTCTAGCGCAGGGGTGGTCAGTTTTGCCGCAAAGGTCGAGTGTGTGTGTGGAGATTTTTGGGGTAAACTTTAGGTCAGCAGTTCAAACCCAGGTGTGAGGACTCATCAGCCGGTCAGTCCTCTAATTAGTAATATAATCAGGGAGCTGCAGCAAAAACCCACACACAGTAGCCTTTTCTGGATGAGACTGGCCACCCTTGGTGTACCGTCTAAATGATGTGGTCGCTCACCGAATTAATTGGCATCTCCCTGCGGACAGGGCATCGACCCGTTCTCCCTGGATGCCTTGGCGAAGGAGGGCATCGTGGCTCTGCGCAGGGCTAAGAGGAGGAACATGGAAAGGTGCCGCTTAGTCCTGTTTCAGCAGCTTCACAGTCAGGGGCTGCATCCCTCTAAGGCTGCGTTCGACAAGGTTCCCATTCCGAAAGCTCTTTTGCGATAAGAGCGGCGCTTCGTGAATCAAGGATAAGGGTGCAAACAGCTGGTGACGGTAATAAAAAAAAATTCTTTAGGTCAGACCGTCCCATTTGACAACACTTGCTGTTTGACCTTTGAAGAACGCAGCCTACAAAGGCTATGCCTTCATTGTTCGCATCCTTCCAGGAATGCAGTCCCTGAATTCATTGGCTCCCTGGAGTAACGTGAGATCCTGCGTTTTCGGTGTCCCACTGCTCCTTCCGTGGTAGTTATGCGGATGATCCAGAACTGTAGGACTGTCACCCACATTCCTAGTGGTGGCTGTCTGGCATGGCTGAATTCTGCATTACTCTGTCAGTGGTTTGTGCAGTCAGACACCATGCGAGAGCAACGCCGTTCACTCGCTGTTTAGTGCAGTGGTGGCCTTCTCCCATTTAGGCCACTGCACAGGAGTGAATACAGTGCATACGCAGCAGGAAGGCCAGTGAGGATGTGCCATTCCACACTGTGTGATCACTGGCTTCTGTCTGTAGGCTTACGTTGGCCTGCGGTGGCATCGCAATGAATTCCGTCGATGACCTCACACCAGAGTGCTTAGGCCATGCCGGGCAAGTGTATGAACACACACTGGTAAGTCATTCCCATGGTGCATCGCTTGGTGGGGGGGGGGGGGGTTTGAAGCTGCCAGTGCCTACTAGTGTTCTTGATTGGTTTGGCCGCCTCCGTGGTGCAGGGAGAGGAGAAATACACATTCATCGAGAAGTGCGGTAACCCACGCTCAGTGACGCTGCTGGTGAAGGGGCCCAACAAGCACACGCTGACCCAGATCAAAGACGCCGTGAGGGACGGCCTGCGTGCTGTGAAGAACGCCATCGAAGACGGTTGGTTTCCCTGCTCCTGCCGCCAACTCGACCGATGGCTGTTCGCTAGCCATGCTACACAAGGCGATGGGTTCTGGAGGCCTGCGTGAGCTCACTGGGCCTGTGCTGGTGTCTCCCCCCCGCAGGGTGTGTCGTGTCGGGGGCCGGAGCCTTCGAGGTGGCCGTGGCCGATGCTCTGGTGAAGCATAAACCCAACGTGAAGGGGCGGGCTCAGCTGGGAGTGCAGGCTTTTGCAGATGCGCTACTGATCATTCCCAAGGTACTTAAATGCTTCTTTGAACTGAAAGCCAAATGTTTCTGTTCAATTTTAATTGTCGTTTTTCTGTCGTAGGTTCTGGCACAAAATTCAGGATACGACCCACAGGAGACCTTGGTGAAGCTTCAGACTGAGCATAAAGAATCCGGACAGCTCGTAGGTGTGGACCTCAGCACAGGTAACGGCATTTCTCGAATGGATATATGTGTCTGACGTCGGCAGGGGGCAGTAAGCCAATAGGATGCTTCACTGATTAAAATATGTGGTGAAGATGCTAAGGCAGGATGCTGTGACCATGTAGAGCTGAGTATGTCCTCGTCTTCAAAAGGGGAACCGATGATTGCTGGGGAAGCTGGCATCTGGGACAACTACAGTGTGAAGAAACAGCTTCTACATTCATGGTAAGATGTGGGGGGCCGCTGAAGAATTACCCATTTGTGCACTGTGTGGTTAATGTCACCCTAAGTCAAAACACTCAACACTCTCTCTCTCTCTCTCTCTCTCTCTCTCTACAGCACGGTCATCGCAAACAACATCCTGTTAGTTGACGAGATCATGAGAGCTGGCATGTCATCACTTAAGGGTTCAGCCTGACCTGGCCTTCCGCCTTAGTGTCCGTGGATAGATCTCCATTCCCAGCACTTTGGAAGTCTTTGGTGTGAAGAGGGTTTTGTTGATCAGTCATGGCTGCCGGTCCTCCATACATTATTTTTCCCTCCCTGTGGGGTCATTTTGTCCAGGAACATCGTAGTCATATTTATGGCACTGAACTGTACAGTTAACCCCTTTATAACCAATAAAATGTTTTGCCCTGGAAGTTTTTGTTTGAATGGCTCTTGATTTGAAGCTTCTCACTGATTGTCAAACAAGTGACAGACATAGTGAGTTTAGTTGATGTGCTCTTCCTGCATACATCTACTCATTAGCATGACATGAGGGATGTTCAGGGAGGAACCCATGTGGAAACATTTGGCAGATGGTGATGTCTAGTTCAATAATATTTCCTAACCTGTGCTGTCCTAGATAGCTCCAGTTCATTGCAAGGCTCATATACACAATATGCTATGGCCAGTTCAGGCACCAGTGAACCAATCAGCAGCTCTGTATTGGGGGAGGAATCCCATGTGACAGAAGGAGAACATGCTAACTGCAGTCCATCTCTCCACCCCCTTTCCTGATCATACCACTAGCCATTACTGATGTGCTTTTTTGGTGAGCTGGGTGGTGGATAGGTCACATCTTCAGACAAGCTACACGTGTTTCAGATGGGTATTAACAATTGTTCTTTAATTGATAGCTATTCCACCAGAGTAGTAAAATATTAAGGTACTATTGATACAATAGCATTTTAAATGTGAACTAAAACCATAAACACACTCAAACCTCAGCAGATAAATAATGCATTTTACATTGCAGTACATGCAGTTTCAAGTATGCATGTTAAATGCATCAAGTTTAAACAAGCATCAAATTAAAACAAAGACATGCATTCACAAACTAAAAAGGTTAAACGACTAGTAACGCTGTTCATCTCCCATTCATAAATTTCCAGAGGTTTGTGGTTCCCCCCCCACAACTTGGAGCCACAGCGTGATGCTACCACATGCTGAGAGGCACATCCTCCCCCGCGAGGGAGAGCAGGATGGCCTTGGGGCTGTTCTCGAACAGGGCCGCCCGGTTCTGCGTCTGCCCCTTCTTCACCCAGTGGCCGTAGATCTTGAAGGCGCAGGCATCGATCAGCTTGCGGATGGGCTTCACGGCGTATGGGTCACTCTTGATCACCTCCTTGGTGACGGGCTTGGCGCGTCGGTAGTTGCAGTAAATACGCATGGAGGCGAGCACGGTTAGGCAGATGACCTAGAACAACCGGAGGGGCGGGGGGTAAAAAAACATCCGAAAACACGAAAGGTCCTCATCGCTCTGCTGTGACACGTGCCGCACCTTAAACTTCCTGTAGGGACTGAAGTGACGCACTTCCTCTACTGTGTACTGCTGGAAGAAGGGGTGGTTCAGGGCTTCGGAGGCTGTGTAACGTTTCTCGGGGTTCACCACCAGCAGCCGGGAGATCTGCCAGGGGACAGACAGCTTAGAACATGTCCATCGGCCCTGGTACATCGGCCAGGATGACGGCGGCCCCTCGTACCAGGTCTTTGACCGTATCCGAGCGGTCATCCCACTCCGGGGAGGTGAACTGGTAGTTCCCGGCCAGAATCATCCGGAGCATCAACATCTGTTTGCGGTGCCAGAATGGAGGGGAACCGGCCAGGAGAGTGTACATGATGACTCCACAGCTCCACCTGACAGGGAAGAGGTGGAATCCTTTACCCAGAATTCTCCGAGTTTGATAAACCTCAAGAATGGTGGTCGACGATCTAGATCGTCATCTTGTGGTCTGTAGTCAGTCCCGAGATTTAAAACTTTCCACCACAGGTGATGTGGCATTTAAGGTCACAGCCCCCTAGCTGTGGAATTCCCTCCCCCAGAACCTTAAAGAAACTATTTCTTTCCATATATACAAATCTCTATGCTACCCATCCTTTCCTGATCAGTGACTGCCCATGTGTCCATTTGCCGTTACTACAGTTTGAGTTAGTTTGCGGTCTCGGTCATATTTGTGATTGTTTTATCTCTTCCATCTTTTTTTGTAATTACATTAAGTTATTCCCTCTTTGAAGCATCTTTGGGTTGTTGAAAGGCGCTCCATAAATTATACTTGTTGTCGCTCTATATCCACTTATTACACTGGTCCCAGTGTTTAAGGCAGTGCGCGCCTGAGATGTTGATCTGTCCCACACACACGCAGACACACTGTAACATGACCTGCTCTTCTCTGGACGGTAAGGAAACCGAGACTCAACGTCAAACCCAGGACCCCAGAGGTGTGTTTGACTGCACTGGCGTCCCTGAACTCCGCAGCCTGTCCCACTGTAAGAGTGAGCCGTGGGCCAGGCGGTTCTGGTACTCACAAGTCGACGGCGGTCCCATATCCAGGGTGGTTCGGGTCCATAGAACACTCAATTATTTCAGGAGCCAAATATCCGGGCGTCCCACAGACCTCTGCACCATGGTGACAGAGAGATCATAGTGAAAATCAAGCTCTTTATACAAGACAAATTATTTTCATATTTAGTATAAAGGTATTACTGTCTGGCCACAGCTAAGTGTCCTTTTTTAATCTCAAATGCTTTTCAACTAAAAGCAGAGAAATGGAGGGAAACTGCCTTTAACGTTCAAGATCTTCTCCAAGTGCTGGATAATTGTTGCTTTCTGTCCTACCATGCCCTCTAGTGGTCTTTGTCAAAATTATACACAGACATGCAATCCACACACATTGGCGCTAACGTGGCGCAGGACATAAGGCAAGGAGCAAGCAAACTGCATGGGCCTGAAGACAAGGACCCCACCGTTGAGCTTCTGCCCCTGCTCAATCTGCACGGAGAAGCCAAAGTCCGTCAGCTTGATGTTCATGTGGTCGTCCAGCAGGATGTTTTCGGGTTTCAGGTCTCTGTGGACGATGCTTATGGAGTGGAGGAACTGGACCACTTCCAGCAGGGCACGCATAATCTTCCTGGGGGGGGGGGGGGGGGGGGGAC
>JAODKF010000042.1:20927464-20943986 GCA_026779585.1 Mormyrus proboscirostris | reverse complement strand
TGTCAGCTCTTTTGCAAAACAACAGAATTACAAAAACATTTATTGCCAGTTTTCATCGCTCCATGTGTGGTGGATTATGTTTGCAACCAGGCTAATCACCTTTCTATCTCAGATAGGAGTTTGCGGTCAAAATCTGTGTGACTTGTGTTGACTTGACCTCCAAATTCCCCAGATCTCAATCCGATCAAGCATCTGTGGGATGTGCTGGACAAGCAAGTCTGACCCATGGAGGCCCCGCCCAGTAATTTACAGGATCTAAGGGTTCTACTGCTAAGGTGCTAGTGTCGGATACCACAGGACACCCTCAGAGGTCTTTTAAGCTGTTTTAGTGACATGAGGGGAACCTACACAATATTAAGTGGGAGGTTTTAATGCTATGGCGGATCAACTTCTAGCACTTAAAGCTTTGAATCTAAAGAGAGAATCCTGAAGCAGTGAAATACACATCTAAGCAAACATACAACTGCCTTTAGTTTACATGAGCAGAAGTAAAACAGAAACTAATATACACTGGGCTAGAATTTTCCCTTATTGTTGTGCAGAAACAATGGGGATGGAGCCTTTTGAGATACAGTATTCCCTGGCCATATGTACAGACGCAACAGGTTCCATGGAAACAAAGGCTGGGCTGTGCGTCAGGACGCCACCTCTTTTATCGAAACCCCGCTACCCTCCATTGTGCGGGCTGTATGCAGGCTGACCTCTGACCTGCAATCAGTGCTGGGTGACGCCCACACACACTGATGTGGGCACCAGCTGGGCCCCGAGGCTGCATCTCGGCAGGACACCGTTAGTCCGCCAAAAATCAAAATGTCTCAGATTAGTTTTCTGTAGTGATTTTTATTTGACCACAATTACAGATCTACCTCATATAGACATGTGGAGAGGCACTGAGATGCTTAAAGCAAATAATTACACCAATTACAAGGTATATATTGTGACATGGAATACATCACATTAACTTTTCAGTAATATTTAAATATTTTTATGAGAACGTGATACTTACAATAAAAGGCATTACACATCTGATGTTCTTTAAAAATAGCTCAAAATTCTGGCATGTTGTAAGTAGTTACGTATATCTGAGGACACCGCTTGTCCTCCTATCCTGCCTCGAATCGCCACCTGTTGCCCGCTGACTGTAAACTGAAAATGCATCACAGTTTGAGTCCACCCTTGGCTTCCCCCGCCTCCACGTCACCAGAATGTGACAAAGGGCCGGTACCTGCAGACACGCCCACAGTCCTCAAAGTTCATATCTGACAACAGGCCTTGGGGAGTGCAGTACAGCAAACCTGCACTTAAGTGACATTTATGAAGGGTGGTATGGATGTTATATTAAAAATAAGACATTCACTAAAACCAACAGTGCACTATGTATTTGCAGTATGCATGGCAGAGTTATTATCGTTAGCAAAAACATTTCCATATTCTTAAATAACATATGAAAATAAGAGGAAAATTACATGAAAACTGCACATATGGCCTCAGAAATGAACTGAAATGAAAACATCAAAAACTTCCATTACCGTTTTAAAATACTATTTAAAGTAAATAGTTGTCTCTGGGCCTCGTTCACGCAACGCACAAGAACCACAAAAACAGCTGCAGGCACCACATCACGACAATCTGTAGTAGCTAGTGGAGTCCTATAGTTTTCCATCTATCCCTAGAAAGAAAAATCGCTAAAACTTAAACTACAATATATAAAAACAAAACAGATATATAAACAGTCTTTAAATTAAAGACTAATAAAACCACACCAAACCACTTAAACTAAACTGGATCTCGAATAAAAACAAATATAAAGATTAAACAAAAAAACGAACACTGACAAAAGGACATAGACAGATACGGTATATAGACATATGGTGTTATATTCATATTAATTTGCAATGTAATCTGGAAGGCTTTTTAATCCCATAGCAAAGAACCATATAAACATGTGATGTTCCTCAGCCAACCTTTCAATCTAACCATATTTACTTTCAGTCTGATCAGAGAGGGTAGGAAAGGGAGCTTATGTACAATTTTTGGTCCAGTGTACTTTCTGACTTTAAGCTAATTTTCCTTGGAACTCTAACCGGACTACGGCAACGCAGCCCCATACGCAACAGGGTGCGATGAACTGTATGTTCCGATACAGTCGTTTCATGTGCAGAATTAAATTTTTCTGTCAGTTGTGCCACAGTAGCCTTTCTGTCGCTCCGTACCAGACGGGACAGCTGCCGCTGCCCCTGTGCGTCAATGAGGCGTGGGCGTCCGACACCCTGTCGCCGGTTCGTGGTTCTTCCCTCCTTTAACCACTGCTGGTAGGTATTCACCACCGCTGACCGGGAACAGCCCACAAGCCGTGCCGTTTCAGAGATGCTCCGACCCAGTCGTCTGGCCATGACGATCCGTCCCTTGTCAAAGTCACTCAGATCTTTACGTTTGCCCATCTCTCCCAATTTGAATTTAAGATGCAGTCTCTGACACCAATAGAGCGTCTTTCTACCACAGCTGTCCTGCTGCCTGTGGAGAGTGAGCAAGACATTTGATCATCGCCAAAGTGCCAGTTATGAAATTGCATAGCGTTAAACACAGACTGATGTGGCATCTCAAAGGGGTAAATGGTGCACTCAGAACATGCTAAAGGATGTAGATAAAACAGAAATAAAGTTGCAGATATGATACGAGGTTGCAAGCATGCTCGTAACTTTATTCAAATAAAATCACAAAACTGTGGATACCATCACCAACAAATGAGATAAATGTAACCAGAAAGCTGGCTGTCAGAATGATAGCAACGCATGCCTCGGACAGTTCCGTCAACCCCCCCATCTAATCTTTACCCCTCCCACACCCTTAACCACTATGATATTTATAATTACTGGATGGATCAAACGGAAATGTGAAAGCCAATAAACATGTTTTTACCCGAATGCTCTGGGTTCCTGTCGTGACACATAACTCTGAAACTCCGCCTACTCATTTATAGCACATTCCATTTGCAGGCCAATTTGCACAATCTTTCCCCAACTGTTATGTGGTCTCTTTGTGTGTCTTAATATCCATGGTGACAAAAAATTATAAACTATATTGTACAATATTCGGAAGACTATATTTCACACCTAACAGTATGAGAATCACTGACTTTTACAACGTTCCTGGGATGTTTGAAAAAAAAAAAAAGGATCAGATTTCAGATCACTGTGTTCGCAAGATGGTATCAGGGTTCCCCCAATTCTGGCAGAATACATTTCCATGACTTTTCCAAAACTTTTCCAGTACCATAAGAAAATTTTCCAGAACCCACAAGTTTGTAAAACTATAGTAGATAGAACAGTATTTTGCACTTTTGCGGCAATTTGTGTCACATTTCCTTCTAAATTTTGTCTTGTGAAGTAGTAATAATATCCAAAGATCAAATAAAGTAATAATATCACACGGTCAAGAATATTTTCAAAGTCACACTTTCTTTTGCTATCACTAATATAATGAGTCTGCGAAAGCCTGAAAAATAACTTTTGAGTTATATCTTGCTGACAAGATCAAATGTCCAAGATCAAGCTGCCCTTCTTTGTTGCTATCACTATGAGACGCTGCTTCAAATTTGGCTTGATTTCTCTCAAAATCTGATAATGTGTCTGCAAAGTCAACATAAGATTTGGAAAATACTTTTGTAGTTAATGAGTCTTCTACAAATGCCCCTTCCTTCCTTTGCTGCTTCACTTTTGGGGCGATTTCAAATTGATATCAGGTGTAGATCTTCATGCACATAATGTTTTTGTGAAGCCGTAATGAGATGAAATGCTTTTTGACATACCACATTCACCAGTTCAAATGCTGTCTGGTTTCACCCTCCCCTTTGCTGTCACTAAGCAGCGCTGCGTCAATGTTGAGGTCTCAAAAATTTCCAGTTCGTCACCCATACAATGCTTATGCAAAGGTTGAAAAAATCTGTCAAATACTTTTTAACTTTCTGTCTAAACGAGAAACCATCTGCAAAGGCAGCTGACCGGTCCTAAAACCATATGTATTACAATTCTCTTTTTATCATATAATTGCATGCCTACCTGTTAGGGGGACGACACGTCCCATAGAGTGCTCACAGCATGCCTGAAACAAAAATATAACTGAACGTTAGGTTTTGCAGTGCCAAGCTATGGCCTGCATCTGAATAATTTTGTGCGTGCATCAGTGCAGCCAAATCATACTCAACCACACAACAGTCCGCCTCAGCTGTCGGCAGAGGCAGTGCACCCTCAACTACCCCTCGTCATGTCCGTGGCGATAACAGTGGTTGTGCGGAATAACAACAGCGATAAAAATATTAAACAGAAAAATGGAATCAAAAAGCTGCACTTCCCTGCAGCTCGTGCTGCTGTTGTACGACGCATGCGCGAGAACCCGTCTACATTTCGCGAGAACATCCGTTTAAACGCCGTTGCTGTAGAACTCTTTATATAGTCTGCTTATAGCAAGAAAAAGATGAAGGTTCTTTAATATTAGTCTTCTGTGATTAATTATTATATAAATGTATCATGTGGGTAAATTAGAAATACCTTTCTAAGGAGGTGTGGATTGTACAGCACTGAGTTTATTATTATTGTCTACCCAGGGTTGCCAACTGCCACGCATCCTCCGTGACACTTTTTGAGTCTCCCGCACTCACAAGAGATCTTACGGCAAATCTTTGTTATTCCATTATAAACCTAAAATCATCCCCATCAAAAACGTTGATGTAGTTTGCAAACCCTACAAACTATTTACAAGATAATAAAATGCATGTAATTACGTGTGCTTGTGTGTGCAGACTTGTCTCTAATTTAAATCTCCACTTCATTTAGCTAACCAAAAATTGGCAATCTCTTATTAATAAAGTTCTTTAAACAAAAAATCTTTTAACGACAATGGGTAAGTCCATTGCATTTTTTCGCTGATTACAAAAGTATCTTTAAAATGTCGATATGAACTTCACCGTTATCAGCTTAGAGCGCATAAAACGTATTCTGATGTCTTCAAATTTAATTCTTGATAGTATTCATAATTAGATTATAATACACGTATATAGAAACATAGTTGTCGGTTTTGCGGCTTCTTTAGTACAGTTTTAAACATGCAAATTACACAGAATTATTGGTCTATGAACTGTTTAGATTATGAAGTCTCATTAGCCAGTATATTCTGGCCATGTATGTTATCCTCAAATAATTTTTTTTAGAATACTGCCTGGTTGCATTTAAAAAGTAACTGCATTTATTGTTCAACTTCTTGTATAACTAATATATATAACTGGTGATGGAATACAAAGGCAGCTCTGTCGCTGTCAGTGTAATATGTCCTTTATTTTCCCCTTGCAGTTTCCCCGTCAGTTAAAATACTGCTGTACACTGGATGGAGCAGCCAGTGCATGCGGCTGGCTGCGCAGCCAGAGACTGAGAAGAGATCAGTTCTGACAGGCTACGGGAGCAGCCTTGGAACTGGAATCCGCAGCAGTATAAGAGGCACCCAGAGACACGGCCACTGATGGCCCTCACTGATTCAAGATGGCAAACATTGTGTAATGTACTAAAATATGATACACGTCTGTTACGTGTCATATCTACCAATTCATTTTGATTTGGACTTTTGGCTTTTAATGTGATGCAACATAAACTGAGATGAGCACACTGTCTCCCAATTTGTGCTAATCAAATAATTCCTAGTATATTTGATATTTATATTTATTTATTTTTGAGATGAGGCATACACAGCTATATTTAGCTTCCCTTTAAGGAAGATTAATTAATTGACCTTATTCCACAGCCAAACTTGTTGCAACAGATACAACAAATTTATTTTTGCATAGCGCAGTATCACAACATTACATCGACTCAAAGCGCTTTACAGCATCCCCACCCAAAGACCCCAGTAAGTAAACCATAAGTGACAGTGGCAAGGAAAAACTCCCTAGAAGGAAGAAACCTTGGGAGGGACCAGACTCAAAGGGGGAGCCCATCCTCCAGGGGCCGGCAGGGAGAAGTTGCCTGTCTACATATTCTGAAGTAGCCTTGCTGTGATACCAGACTTTCTGAAGTAGCCTTATTCTGTGACTACATGCTACACAAATAGCCTGAGCCATGTCCACAGAGGTTAGTCTGCTGTTCTGTTGTAAAGATACATTTCTAAGAAACTGCTTAATTTTCCTAATATTTTGTGTGATGTGGTTTAGAGTGATGCGGTGGTGCATTGGGTGGATGGAGAGGTTTTACAGAGAAGCCTATAAATGGAACTATGGATAAGGTTTCAGTATCTTGGCTGTAATAAGCCATTGTAGTCTAAGTGATGTAATGGTGTTATTGAGAGGCATGGACAGAGGGAGCTTCACATTTACTCGGGGGAGCCCTCGAGTCTCTCTTTTGGGTGTCCAGATTCACTGCTGCCAAACTACTAGCTGGCATGCAAGCTGTGATTGACAGGGGTAGAGAAGATAAAAGTGCTTAGTACTTTTAGTTTTTTCCATCCATTAGTTTATAGTTTTATTTGTATTGTTTTCTGAATATAAGTTATTCTGAAATGTTTGTGTTGCCGTTTTGACTGCATGCCTATATGAATTTGATGCTCATTTTCAGGTTTCCTGCCGTGGTCTTTGCCTCCGACCCGGTGTCGGAGCCCAGCATCGCGAGGGACCTCCGCATGTCTCGATGCTGCGTGCTCCTCCATGGGGAGGTTGCAGACGAGCGCTGCTCCGAGTGAGCGCTGAGGATCAGCAAAGGTCCCCGGAGGGATCCTACAGGGTGAATGTACTGAGGCGAAGGACATCGTCATCGTTATGATGTGCATCTTTCAGTATCAGGAGGACGGGGAAACATCGCTCACTAATTCTCTGCATCAACAATGCCATGTTCCTCTTTTCTGATCGAGAAGGAATCTAGCTGTTATCATTTAACTTTTTTGGTTTTGGTTTTAGTAGTGGTGATCTATAAGCTTATTGGGTTTTATTTATTGGACATTTAGTCGTTTGAGGTAGGTAAAGTGACCAACCACCCCTCCCTCACACACACACACACACACACACACATTAAACCACAAACATTATATTTTCCTATTATATGATCATTATGGTCCTATAAGTTTTATTATATACTTATGGTATTATCATTCATTTCATATCATGATTTGCGTTTGGGCCTTTTTTCTTTTTGTACACTGTAAATAGATGTTTATACTTAATAGATGTTTAATCTTTATTTCTTATTGATGTGTTCTGATTATTGTTGCTGCTGTAACACCCGAATTTGTCCTCTGGGGGATCAATGAAGTGTTATAAAGTAAGTTTTACTTTTTTAGTTAAATATTATGTATGGTAATTATAATAACTGGTGGTTAGCAATTATTATTATAATAACTTTAGCGTAGACGAATGAGAACCGAGAAACACCGCGAGGTCACCAGCGGAAACTCGGCGTTACAGATTTTCCTATAATGTAGAAGTGTTTAGAGGCGTCAAAATGAAATTGTAGACTTCTAGGCATTTTAGCAAATAAATCAATAACTAAAGGCGCGGATAATGGGTCTTAAAAATAACTGGAATTTTCCGCGCCTCCCATAAAGCCCAGTTATATCGGAGGACGCCGCTTATTTATTCATTTGTCTTTGTGTATCTTTATCTTGTTTTTGGTCCTTTCCCCATTGAGGAGAATAAATAATAATGCCCTCCTTTCCTGCCACGAGACGCCACCTGTTGCCCGCAGACTGTAAACCGAAAACGGAGCACAGTTTCAGTCTGCCTTTGGCTTCCCCCGCCTCCATGTCACCTGAACGTGAACGAGGGCCGGCCCCCATTCCGATGTTCTGCACAGGGAGCGAACCCCCTGGCGAGCTCGCACTGAAGGTTAAGACTAACGCTGGTCGTTAATAACAAGAAGCGGGACACCGTGTTTTTTTTCCTAAGTATAATTTAAATGACACTTGAAAAGAAATGTAATATCTCTGTTATCGAGAAGCCATGGATCAATGGACCTTAAAGTCACATGGGATGGATTTAGAAGAAGAATTTTACTCCTTCGATTTTGATGCAGGGGAATTGTGTGCGTACCAGGACCCCGCTGAACTCTTGGTCGCCCTGAAGCAGAAGGAGGAAGAAGTCATTCTGGCTGCCGAGCTGGGAAAGGCGCTCCTGCTGGAAAACCGGCAGCTGAAAGAGGAGAGTGACAAGCTACATGAACGCTACACTGACAAGCTGGAGGTAAGACGTCCGTGTGTACCGTCTCCGGGTCTCCGTCTCACTAATATGTGGTTATGTGTCATTTCATTCTTTTTGCCAAAAACAAACCCTCGGTCCGCTTTTAGAGTGAGAAAAAATAGCCAGCTTGTTCCCATGCATGTGTCTCGGTGTTTCCGACCGTCTTAGATTTATGTGAAATCCCTTAAAACAAAATTCAATGCATCACATAAACACTTGGGGTGTTTCGTATGTTTTTTTTATTTTGTGGGAAACATCCTTAAAACTTTATTTTTTGACAGGTGTATATGTAAGCAGCAGGAGTTATCTTTTAATGAAAAACCACAACTAAACTTTAATAAAAAAAATTGCAGCATATGTATTATTTCAAAAATATGAAAGTAAACTGAAAAGATTATTACATGAATGCATGATTAGTTATTAAAACGGACCCTTCTTCAATTACATGTGTCGGTCCTGAGAGTTTCTGTTAAGGTGGCCTACATCAGAAGTTACGAAATATTCTGGTTAAAATAAGCAAAACATCGAAGTTACAAGGAAACGAAGTGGCATATAGGGGTATGTTTGTAAGGTTAGATTGTACTGTGACGGATCATTTCAACAGGATCACACGGAAGCATGTCCGTCTTCTTACATATGGAAACACACTCTTTTATTTTTTTCCGCTAGTTAACTTATCCGCCGAAAGACACCGTGCATCGACAAATCATTTCAGAAAGTGTTAATTGGAAAATAACACACACTTTGTTACCTGTCAGCAGCTCAGAAAGTTTGTGTATTACTCTTTGCGGTAAAGCTTCTGCACGGGGTGCCTCGCCTGTTTTCGGGTTCGCTTTCGGAAGCTGCGCGCCTTGCAGAGCGCTTAGATGTTTTCCACCAGACCCTGGCTGCCTCGCGATTGCTTTCACCCCATTCGGAAATTATTGGGTTAAATTTAGTGAAAGCAGAATCCAGGCCCTGTACGGATACCGTGTTTGATCTTGTGGTTCCTTGTGTTAGAAGGTTAATTTATCAGTGCAGATCTTCTATGAATTCGCTTTCAAATTTGGCTGCAAGATTTTTATGGGCGCAAAATGACGTTTCCGATCTCAGCTTTGAGTCTGAGCGGTCTCCATTTTTAATGGGCTTCTTTGGAGAGGGTCGCGCGCGTAACAGTCTGTCCACCGGGAGGTTGATGAGTTGACGTAATTACTATATTTATATCCCGTTTCTTTAAATATAGTATTTAACAATTTATAATATTTAAGATAGTATTTAAATAATAACCCACCCGTGGTAATAACCACCCTGCTTATTCTAGCCAGGATTATTGAGTGGGGGGGCATACAACATGAGGTCCATCGCAGGGCACACGCACTCACTCTGCAGGAGGGTGTGCAGACTCCACACACCAGAGCAGACCTGGGACTCATCATTAGTAATAATGAGCGTAATAATAGTAATAACTGGTGCTGATGTTGTCTAGTTGACTCAGGCACTAGCCATGGTTGGGGGGAGGCAGCAGGTCTTTCTTTGTGCCTTATGAGGGGTGTCACGTGTCCCCCCCCCCCACATCAGGAGCTGGAGCAGGGTAGGCATGAGCTGCAGCTGAAGCTGACCAGCTGTCAGGCGGAGAGGGAGACCCAGGTGGGCGAGCTGGAGAGCGACGTGCGGGAGCTGAGTGCCCAGGTGGAGCAGCTGACCCGAGTCCTGGCCCAGGCCAAGAGGGGCGAGAAGCGGGCCCAGGAGGAACTTTCGGAGCAGACCCGGTGCTTCCAGGAGCGGCTGGAGAATGTGAGCGCCTCCTGCTGGCGGCATGAGCACTCGCCTCACCACTTCAAAATTCAGGGCGTAAAGGAGGAGCAGCCGGCTTGTGGATTAACCTGCCTGCTGAGCTCTGCTTCAGTTCACGGCAATGTTCAATCCAGGAAATTCACACTTAGTTGCTAACTTAAGAACTGACATCACCCACTTCCTGCACATCACATGAGTATCTTTGTTATTGTACAAAAGCAATGGCTGTAGAGAAACATTCTCGCAATGTTTGTACAAAAAACCTGCCTTACTCCTTACTCCAGTCTTTCAGCCCGTAACAGAAATGACAGGGCAGCCTGCTCACTCTGTACACAGAAACCTGGCAAACACACATACGTTAGCGATAGAACCCTGAATGTAGAGACTGTAGGGTTGAATGTACAGATGCATTTTGGGAGTTGTATTCCATGAGCCACACTTCAGTGACTCCATTGACTGTGATTGATCTTCATCAGGAATTGCCCCCTGCCTCCCCCCCCCATCCCTCGCCTCCAGTCAGCGAAAAAGCCATTGGTGAAACAGCCTCTGGCTAAAATTTATACTTTACTGCATTTTCGTCACAGAGGACACTACATTTTTCCAGAAACGTCCCCAAAGCGAACAATACGGAACTATAAAATGTGATTTACAGCTTGGTATTGCGTCGTGGGTGTCGGACGGCCGGGCTCGACTGGCCCTGAAAATGGGGCCCCTCGTCTGCTCACATGGTCATGTGCGGCAGCGTCTCCGTGGTAACGGCCCTGCCGTTCGCCAACAGCTCAGAGGTTCCACAGCGAGAAGTTGGCGGCCTCTCTTACTAACCCGCTCCGCTCCCTTTAGAAGGCAGGAAGGACGTGTTTACTGGTGCAATCTTTCCATCTCCATTTGTGGAGGAAGTCACAGCGGGTTGTAGGCCAGCTTACTGATTTCGGGAGTCTCTGTACTTTTGACCGGAATAGGAGAATCGGGGCTTTTCAGGGGTTGGCCCTCAGGACAGGGCTGATTTTAGCTGCCCCCTCGATTCACACGTAGATGTCTCTCTGCCTACCGTGGTCAGCACTGGTACCAGCCTCTCCAGGTGCGTGATTCCTGGCATGGTGAGTGTATCGGGAGGATGTGGGGGGGGTCAGCGTGTTAACGTGTTGGTTCTCAGACAAGACCTGCGGAACTCAGCCCTCTGAACGTCGAGAATGTGAGGGAGGACACTCCCAGTTTGACACAGTGAAAATTGAAATGCATATCTTTTTTATTCACTGTGTTTCCATTCATGTTTGGCTGCATGTCTCTCGACGTTTCTCTCTGTGTTGTTTGTGCCTTGCTGTTAACTCCGCACCTCTTTGAGCATTAGTACGTTACGTTACGGTTTTGCTGGCGTGAGAATATTCTCTCATTTTCTGCCCCGTTACTGTGTCTTTGAATGTTGCTGTATAACCAGCAAAGTTAAAACATCTTTTTCTGTAACCTGGCTGTATAAACACCGCGGAGAGCAGTTCAAAAGGCCGACGTCAGCTTTTGGAGGTGCAGGAAATGAATGTTTCCCCACCTTGTGAACGTCACGGACTTTGAACACGGTGAAAAAAACTCCAGGAGTTTGTTTGTGAAATCGCTGGTAATGGCAGCGCTGAAGCAGAGAGGAAGGATGCCTCTGCTCCACAGGTGGCCTGGTTCTGGACCTCTGACCAGTCAGTCGCTGGGTCACGACCCAGCATGAGTCCTGCTAAGTTGCTGTTTTCCACTCCATGATGTTGCCCTGAAACTAGCATTCTGTTGTGTCCATGGTTTCTACATTTTTTCACCCCAAAAAAATTCGCACATTTAAATTTTCAGATATGCCTGCTGATAAGCTTTCTATAAAAGCCGCTATAAAAGTCCTGCACTTTTCTATATGCCGGTTTGGGAAGTGCAGGTTCTCCTGGAATGAGTTTATTTAGAAAACACTCCCTGAACCTTCTTATCATTTTTTTTTTTGTTCTTTCTTGGAAACGTGCTTATTTGAACGAAATGGAAACTTGCTGGAAAGTCCTCACAGGAAGTTAGTGATTTTCATCCCAGGAAGCACAAATGTTTGGTCTCAGTTGGCAGGCAACCAGACATTTTCCCCCGTAATTATGTACTCTGCGAGCGGAGCCTTCAGTGCACTTTGAAGAAGCCCATTCACTGGTTTTCTGCCAAATCTGTTGATGAGGCTTGCAGTGGACTCCTGATAATTAAAGTTTAACACCCTGAGCTTGTTTTTTTCTCTTGTTTAGAGTTAAGTAGTTTGTGGTTAGGTAAAAGCATGTGGACACCAGCTTGTCCAACATCCCATTCCAAAATGATTCATACTAATTGGTGTACCCGTTGTTGTCAAAATAACCTGTACTCTTCTGGGAAAGTTTTCCATTAGACATTGGACCATCGCCATTCACACTGGGTATTGATGCTGGGTGATCAGGTCCCTTTCTGTGAGCTTGTGGTTCCTGGTTGTGTCCTTGTGGTTCCTGGTTGTGTCCTTGTGGTTCCTTGTAGCTCGATTTTTCCGCTAAAGGCACTGGATAAGCTTTACTCACACAGGAGTTATAGACTGCGCATCCCGATTTATGACCTAACTTAAGAACTTTCTTGCAAGTTACGCAATTGGATAACCTGATATCACAGAGCGAAGGACTTTTACATCGGTCATTTGTCTTAGATGAAACAAGAACACTGGGCTATGAACTGTACGTCCAGATTTATGACCAAGACTCGCAATTACGACATCGTTTGTAACCAGGCAACCAGCAGATGAACATAACGAACAGTCACCGGCTTCGCAGACCTTGGTATCGTTAGAGATAAGCGGTCACAGGCTCCTTATATGGCTTGCAGATTAAAAAGTCCTGGGATGAGCAGTGTCTGAAACTGTAAGCTAATGAGTACAGTCTGTACAAAAAAAAAAAAAACATTTTTGCACCACAACCCAATTCTTACCATACCTGCTCAGTCAAAACCCGATATCAAGTAAGCACACAGCGCACTCTGCAATCAGTCCTATCTCACAAATGATTGGATGTGCCAGTGAATTTTACATTAAACATCTGTGGTTCGGCTTCTTGGATTGGTTGAACGTTCACTGGTTTTAAGCTAAACGTTTACAGACCCACGACTCATTTAAATAAGTTAATTCTAAGACTGGGGCTGGGAAATCTGATCGTGGATCAGCTTAGGAGCTTGCTGGTTTTGAAACGCTTACATTTCCAACTCTACCTGACGACCCTTTCAGAACCCAAATTTGGGCCATGACCCATGGATTGAGAATCGCTACCCTGGTTTGTGCAAAGCTCCTTCTTTCATTTCAGGGTGAGGGGGGATGTCGGCTGACACGCTGTGAAAATGGCAGGGGGGGGGGATACTTGTTCTCCACTTTCTGAAGGTTCCTTGGTCACATGCTGGTTCTATCAGCCCCCGCTTCATAGCCAAGCCTTGATCTACCTCCTCTTATATGACTGACTGTATCAAAGTCTCCCAGGCCATTTTCATGCAGGGCCTCAGTCAGCATTTCTTATAATCTGACCAGATTAACTGCACCCCAACAGACTCAGACCTGAGGAAGGAACCCTTGGGCCACTGCCTAGCCAAGCCTAAGGAGGGAGCTCTCAGGCCACTGCCTAGAAAGAATAAGCGACATGGCCAGTGGTGAGGGAGCGTAGAGCGACTGGGTGGAGGATGGTATAGAGGTACAGGAGAGCCAGAAGGTATAGAGAGCGAGGTGCAGGGACGGAGGTGCTGATGTCATGAGGGAGGTGTGGTTGTCAGTAAGGCGGTTCTGGTTCCTGAGATGCTGCTCGTGACCGCTCTGCCTGTGTTTGTCTGCAGGCCAAGGCGGGAGAGCAGATGCTGCTGGCGAAGCTGCAGGCCGTGAAGCAGAAACTCTGGGAGAAGGAAAGCGTCCAGCTTCAGGATGAGCAGCTTCAGAGAGCCATGAGGGAACAGGTGGGCGGGGCCGCCTCCTGTCATGGCGCTCTGGGCGGGGCTGTGAGTGTATGACGTGCTGACGGCTCCTACACCCGTCCATTTGCATGTGCCGCAGAAGGAGCAGGCTCAGGAGCGCCATCTGGAGGCTGTTTACCGGGAGAATGAGGAGCTGCGGGAGAGCCTGGCGACCCTGAATGCCCACCTGGTCCAGCAGGAGCAGCGTGCCAAGCAGCAGAGACAGCAGGTACCCCCTACACACATACACACACACACAGACACACACATGCACACACAATATCGGCAGGGTGGCTTACAGGAAAGGAATTCACCGGGATTTCCCAGCACAGCATGGTCCTTGCTGGGGTTTTTTTGGGCTGAATTTCTCAGGCTCGCTTCCTGACCTCCCTCCACACCCCCTGCAGCTGGACGGGCAAGATTCCACACAGCACCTTGTGCAGGTTCCCTGTCAGACAGGAATGTGGGGGGGCAGCATTTTTCTCCGTACAGGAACAGAATCTTGACTCCTTAGACATTTTGTTGTGTAGTTTGAGCGGCGAATGTCATTGAACGTAGGTGTCGCTTTGAGGCTGATGTGAGGGTATGTCTGGATTTGTTTTCATCTGTCGCTGAGTGTGGGGAGAAACTCACACCCTCTACATAGTTAACTCCTCAGCGTTAGGTTTCATTTATTTTGTTCAAATATTTTCACTGTTTTTGTTGGGGTAGGTTATGAATCTTTTAAAATAAAACAATATACAATGTCTGGAAGATGGTTGGATGTGGGGATGCTGACATATGGACAAAAGTATTGGGACAACTGTCAAAAATGTCTTGTTATGCATACAGAGAAATTTTAGATAATTCTATGCTTCTAACATTATGGGAAGAGTTTAGGGAAGGCCCTGACCTCAACCCCATTAAACACCATCGGGATGAATTAGAGTGGAGACTGCGAACCAGACCTTCACGTCCAACATCAGTGCTTGACCTCACAAATGCTCTTCTGGATGAATGAGCAAATTTTCCTACAGACACTCAAATCTTGTGGAAAGCCTCCCCAGAAGAGTGGCAGCTGTTAGGGCTGCGAAGGGGGAACCAGCTCCATACTGATGCCTATGGATTTAGGATGGGATGCCATAAAAGTTCCTGTAAGGGTCAGGTGTCCCAATACTTTTGTCTATGTAGTGTATGTTGAGGGGGTCCCAAGTTAAAGATAATGGACCCTGCAGCTTCCCGACGGACGTCAGAGCGCAAGAATGTGTAGAATCCTGACACCATCCTGCCCTCTTCTCCTCCACGCACGTGGGAAGCTGGAGGAGGCTCAGCAGGCGGCAGAGGCAGCCCGTGGACAGAGCCAGCAGCTGCGGGCCCAGCTGGAGGAGCTGCAGGAGAAGATGGGTCCCCCGGGACCCACAGAGACGTCCCTGCTGTCCGAACTGGAGACGAGCGTCGTGGCCAAAGCCGGGGCTCTGGACAAGGAGCAGGTAGGTCTGTCTGACCGGCAGGCAAACGTTGTGCTGAACCAAAACACCGAAACACACAGCGGTGCACAAGTCAGGACCGAACACCTCACTATTACCGTGGTGATCCCTCCTATAGGATCCCAAAGGATCTTATATTAAAGAGACTCCGACCCAACTTGGGTTAAACTTTGACAAGACTTTGGGCGAGTCTTGAAGCCATTTTGAGGAGTGGGAATTTGCAGAGACGTGAGCTGTTACATCTTCTGCGAAGGAGATTTCGAGTCATAAGTACGGCATAAAAACAGGAAGTGTCAGAGCGGCTGCATAGCTTTACCTGTCCCTCGCTGCTGGCGCTTCTGCACCGTTCACGCTGTGCTGTTCCTTGTACTGTCTGCTGTTTTTTTCCCAGAGAGATTGAGTTACCTTCAGCTGTCACTCCCCCTCCCCCAGGCAACCTGGGGTAACAATTTATACAGCCGAAAGTTTTTACAGGAAATATCAGGTCATGCTTTTCGCTCATTTCACCTGGGAAAAGAGTTCATGTCTTTAGCCACCATACCACCCGCTGGCAGATTAGCATTATTCGAACACTGCAGTCTCGCAGAAAGTGTGTGTTTCTCCTGAACCAGTGCGACTAAACTGGACGCATTCTCAGGTGACCCAGGAGCTGCTGTCCATCCTAAGAAAGCTCCTCCCGCTCACGGACCAGGGGAGTCTGGACGAGGACCCCGAGGGCCCAGATGATGGGCTCTTGGCCATTCAGCTGTATCTGAAGCGAGTGGTCCGTGACCTAGCTTATGGCGCCAAACTTCAGGTGAGACCGAGAATGACAGCAGACCCGTGCCACAAGCCGGACTGACCTCCGGCACGGCTGAAGCTAAAAGCTAATTGGTCGCTGGTTAAAAGCACGACCTAAGACAAAGCGGTGTCTGCCGGCGGAGCGTGACCGGGTCACTGCCCTTTCTGAAACTCTGTCACCTTCTGACCTGGGATCAAGGGGCAAGTAAAAGCACAGGTGCGTGCCCTGGGGGGATGCAGCATGACGGAACCTGAGCCCCACGTTATGCCGATACCCTCCACTGCGGCCCGGGCTGTCCTCAGAAGGCCAGGGGCCCTGCGGGGGTGGGGGGGGGGCTTTGTGAGG
>JAODKF010000042.1:20906303-20927454 GCA_026779585.1 Mormyrus proboscirostris | reverse complement strand
TTTGTGAGGATCACTGAGAGCTTTTGTCTATGTCTTGTGTCTCTCTCTTCCCCAGAACATGAATCTCTCTGTTGTTGCCGAGAAGAGCAATCAGGGTGAAAGTCCAGGATCAGTGGAGAACCTGCTGGCTCAGGTATCAGGGACCTTTAAGGGGCCACATTGGGGGGGTGGGTCTGCATTGAGCACCGACACTGTGGCTGCTGATTCTGTCAGTGGTGTCCCAGAGAAACACCCTTATAAAATGACTTTGCGGAATATAGAATTTAGTGATTAATTGTCAACACGCCACAGCAAAATATGCATTTAACCCATATGTGCCAATATGACATAGCAGGGGGCAGCTAATTCAGCGCCCGAGGAGCAGTGCATGGGGGCGGTGCCTTGCAAAGGGTACCTCAGTGGTGCCTTGCTGGTCAGGGATTCGCACCTGTAATCTTTCAATTATGAGTGCGCTTCCCTAACCATTAAGCCACCACTGCCCACATATGCTGCAGCTGTAGACTAAATACCAATGAAGTACCTGCAAGTACCAGGCGCATGGAAGTACCATGCACTTCCATGCGCCTCCACTCTGTGAGTTTCAGATGAAAATCCAGCCTGACACCGGCACAAATCAGACACAAACAGAACCGAAGTCATTTTTAAGCTGTTTCAGAGGTCAATATGAGATGTGTAATGTGGTATAATGTCTTATGGAAAAGATAAATGGTGAGGCAATTGTAGAGGCATGAGTCTGGAGACACATCTTCCGGGCGTTTGGTGGATCCTGTGGTGCATGGCTGACGGCACCATGGCCCTGTTCCCCCAGAACGTGCAGTTGAAGGAGGAGATCACGGAACTGAAACTGCACATCGAGAACAGCCAGCAGGTGGCGGTAGCGCAGCAGGCAATCCGCGACCGAGACGAAGCAATCGCAAAGTAAGCTGCCAGGGTGAAGATCAAACACCAATGGCTGATAAACTCAGGGTCTTAACACCTGTGGTCCTGTCTTGCACCAGCAGTTATGCAGGAAAATGATTTGTTTTTGTTCTGCTTAGAAATGTCCGAAATGAATTATCAATATTGTTTCCTCTTTTCAAAACTTTGTATGTCAAAATATAAAGAAAAAAGCATTTTACCCCCGTTCCATGCATATGGCTGACTGGTCGATTTGTCCTTCCTTACACCTGCCGCCTGCAGGAAGAACGCCATGGAGGAGGAGTTGTTCCGCAGCAAAAGTGACCTGATGTCTTTGAACAATCAGTTGCTGGAGGCCATTCAGCGTAAGCTGGAGCTGTCGCAGGAGCTGGAGGCATGGCAGGTGAGTGGCAGGTGCCTGAGGTAGTGCTGCCTGTCAGAGCAGCTTTAGCCTTTAAGTGCGTGTCTGTCTCCCCCTAGTGTTAAAAAGGCAGAAGTCATATCCAGCATGTGACATGAGGCAGTCACCAGAAGGAGATTCAGCAGAATGAACCATCCCTTACAGGCAGCTCTCCACTTACATGAAACCAATTTAAGTAAATCTGGACTTACACAAAAAATATCTGAGATATACAGAATTTACAGAACTAGTAACAAAAAGCACAGCATGCAACACATGGAGAGCAAGGTGGGGAAGGTGAAAAGAGATTTTCCCCATGGGGGTCAATAAAGTGTCATAATTTAATTTTACACTTAGAAGCAAGTTTACGCTGCATGTTTTTATTTAATATGTGCCCTTTTGAATATATAACTAGTATATTTTTGGCTTTTGTGTTTTTGCTATAAGGTGTCTTGAAAGGTTTGGGAGGGTAAATCTGACTGGTGTAAAATTTGACTTGCGTAAGGTTTCGCGGAGTGAACTATTCACATCCATCAAGAACTGCCTGTATTTATAACTGCATATAAAAAATTTATCAATGCATGAAGAAACTTACGACTCATATAGGCTCCTATAACCCCATGATCTCATATAGCCGTTGTTTTAGTATTGCCATAAAAATTTAGGCTCCTTGCTCTGCCAGCAGGAATGGAAGTAAAGTGTAGCTGTGAACATGATCTGGTTCATTAACTGCTGATTGTTTATCCCGTTTGTTGTTTATCATGGAACGTTTCAGGATGACATCCAGGTGATCCTGAACCAGCAGATCCTGACCCAGCAGCAGACTGAGCAGCCCCAGAGGAAGCCAGCTGTGAACCCACTGGCCTTCCTGCGGCGGCCAAGCGCCCCCACCCTGACACCGCGACGCGTCCCCACCTTCTGGCTGGCCTCGGAGCCCGGACCGGAGCGGCTGCACGTGCCCTGGAAGGACTGGCTGAAACGCGGGAAGACGGCCTAGTGGCGCGTGAGCAGCGGGAGCAATGGGAACAGGTCACGCCAGAACACGGAAGGGGAGAGAGCAGGGCTGCCGCTGGCCAGATCCCTGGCGACTTCCCTGACATCAGGATGCAGCATGTTTAAGGAACATCAACACTACATCACACCCCGGCTTCCACAATGAACACTGTGCTCTGAAATACTCTCTTTGGTCAAATTGAAAGAGATGGACGTCGATTTTCCTTTTGAAGGAAACTTACTGTAAAATGAGAAATATTTAATTTTTATACATTTTTAGTTTTATTGATTTTACAAAAAAATCAGTCTTTTTTGTGATTTTTTACACGTTATGTAAGGGTTTGTTTTATACAAGGCAAAGTGAAGGACAGTATTGCTAAAAACATAAGCATTCCTTGGGCCAGCTGCCACTTTTACACAAAGGCAATGTGTTTGGCTGAAGAAACGATTTTACAAAGTGTGCCATTAAGGACAAAATCTTTTGTAACATTAGCGATAAAATTATCATTTTCCTGCATACCTAGCCAACATAAGTTCTTAAAAGATGATTGGATAACTATATGACGTGTCTGTATATTAATATAATTTATAATATGTTAAATATCTTGCGAAAGGCTTACTATAACTCCGTCATTAAGGTAGCGCAGGTCAACCAAACTGGCCACATAGGAGGCCGCCTTAGGGGGCATCTTCTAACGGGTCGCAGACTTAGCAAGCCAATTTCGCTTAATCGCGCCCGTGGGGGGGCGGCAGTGAAGCTTGTTTATCGACCGGCGCTGCTTAAAGGTACCAAATTTTCTTTATCGATCTGTGACTGCATTCGTTGTGTACATAAATATTTCTGTTTTCTGTGTTACAGCCCAGAATCTATTACAAGTAAGATGTTGGCGTCTTGTGCAATATGCGAGCTTGTAAATGATCTAAGTATTAAAATACGGGATGGTGCGCTGGCACACCTGGCTGTCAGCGGGACTTTACTGGAATTCCTGTCACCCTGTAACTTCTGTCTTTTACTGTATGTACATGTTTTTACACGTAATGTGTTTGTCAATTTTAATACATGTTTTGTGTATTTTTAATACTAACCTAAACTGGGTCAGGAAGTGTGTAGCACACATTGAGGAAGAACGGTTAAATTTGCGTTTTAATATATGCAAGGTAATATTGTAATACTGAAAGGATTTTACGAAATGCAAGAGAATCAGAGCCGCTCATGATACTAAATAAAACGGGCTTTCCGTACACGGAGTTGCTGGGCGTCCTTTGTCATGCTGGGTTGTTGTTTATTCCTGACAATGGCAGCGAGCATCACCACGTCCTGATGGGTTACGGGGGGGGGGGCACCAGAGAAAATATACAGCGCAGATGGCGGTGAATGCTGCGCTCCTGACAACGTAAGACCGGTAATGCTCGAAAGGGATTTACAAGAAATTTGTAAAGTTAGGGAATGATGCTAAAATATAACTCGAAAATACATACAAGCAAGATTGTAAGAACACTTTGAGTTACGTTACAATGATGTACATATATTAAAAGATTATGGTAACCGGTGTTGGCTCTGGATTATTGTGTCTCGTAGGTATTGTTCCTCATATATGCTCCCTTTAGGCACCTGTACAAAGAAATGCATGTTAGAAAGAAATGTAATGCTTTTTAAAAATAGCCGTAGCTGAGTTATGGTAACGAAACTCCACGCAAAAATGTCTTTAATCGTTTAACTGAAAAGTAGATCTCAGGGAATGTAAATAGGATACAGATTTTCACTTCGAACTGAAGTCACTGACCAGATATATACGAGTCACTGATCCATCGTGTACACCTATCTTTGTCACATGTGGTATTAAGGCTGGAATAAAATAAAAATCAATTTTAGCCAACGTTCGCTTCAGGAAACCAGCTTCGGCCTAACAACCTTTAGAGACCTGTTTTTCAGTCACCGACAGATGGCGACAAAATACATAGGTATGATCGGGCCAGTACGGCTACGCTCCGCTAGACGGATTCTCCCCTGTAATTAACGGCCAGTGCTGCTCGGCGAACTGCAGCTACCGGTAAATAACGCCAGAATGTTACCTGGACCCTAATTATGGTATTTTCCGAGATGTCACA
Source organism: Mormyrus proboscirostris (assembly GCA_026779585.1). Classification (NCBI taxonomy): domain Eukaryota; kingdom Metazoa; phylum Chordata; class Actinopteri; order Osteoglossiformes; family Mormyridae; genus Mormyrus; species Mormyrus proboscirostris. Next base: position 20,923,055 of record JAODKF010000042.1, on the reverse strand, counting down.
TATTTTCCGTATTAACCATGAAATTATTTTTGTGGGGGTCAATGAAAACTGCACCTGATGCAATATTTTTTTCTGAAAATCTAACTGTCATTCTCTTTTTGAATAACGAAGTATCTCACTGTTACCAACAAAAAACCTTAGCGATTATCCAGCTGTATGTGGCCTTTTGACTTCTTCTTACCGCCTTACTAATTACAATAATTAACTTTTCTTTCCATAAAGATAGTAACAAAGTGTAAGAAAGTGTAAGGGCACATTGGTTCTGCAAAAAGAACAACACAAAGACACCTGACAAGACGCACACTTGATCTTTCTTACAAAAATATCAGTATTGATGGGATGGTTATTGTGACAGACAGTTGACAGTTTTTTAACATGTCAACACATTCATCGAACAGCTGAGTCAGATTGCCTCAAGTGATTCGCAATAATTATGTGAAATGGATTATGATTTATTGCACTGTATTGATGTCTTGCTTTTCAGTTATGATTCAGAAAGCATTAGACAAAAATTCATCAACATTTCAACATCCATCCTTTTTCTATACCTGGTTGTCCTATGCAAGGTCACAGGGATCTGAAGCTACGAGTGCAACAGGGAACAACCCAGGATGGGGCGCCTACTCGTCACAGAGCACGCTCACACACCAGTCACTCACCTACGCACACCTATGGGCAATTTGGCAACCCCAATTAGCTTCAGCATGTTTTTGGACTGTGGGGGGAAACCGGAGTACCTGGAGGAAGTGGGGGGGGGGGGACATCGAGCCACATTATTCTTTATTCCTCACCATTTGTTAGTTTTAAAATGTTAGCTAGCAGTCGGTAAACCAATTTGTTACATTTTTACATTACATACATTGCATAGTCCACTAGGTGTATGAAGCAAGCGTGTAAAAATTTCATTGTACTTTATTATGCAATAAAAGAACTTTGAACCTTTGGCCCTTGTTTGGTTCACTTAGCGATGACGCCGTCGCCTGACAGTCATGCTGTTTCTACGAAATGAATGCCCTGTTCGGATGAGCCGGTTATCTGAGAGGAGCTTGTAGAGTCTCCCTGCAGAGGAGCTTTAGCTCCTGACCTATAGCAGACAATGCGGTGTCTTCACATCCTCCAGGGGCGGAGAAGCGTCTCGCACGTATGAAGCATAAAATTATGGGCGGGTAAAGTTTACGACCCATATTCGTTGTTCCTTTATGTAAACAAACGCAATCAGATCCCCTGGTGTCCATGCTTAGCGCCGGTACACTAATAAACCCCCTGATCTATTACTGGCTTCTCCCTCCCAAGCTATCATAGGTGATCCAGGAAGTAGGGCAACACGCACAGAGCAAAACAAAGTGCAAAGATGGTGCAGATAGTGCAAGCAGGGAAATGTAGTACAGGCAAATTAGAAAGTACATTTTATACAAAAAAATAAAACAGAAAAATGAAAAACAGAATATTGAGGAGTAGCAATGAAACAAACAAACAAACAAAAAGGCAGGAAAGCAGACACACATATAAATGGCGTCATAGCCGAGACAGCCAAACAGAGGCCGAAAGTACAAAGTTCTTTTATTGCCATGTGTACATAATGTAATTAAATTCTTCCTGCAAATCATAATGGTAAATAAATAAAGGAGGGTAATACAGCAGCTGACAGTAAATTGTGCCACTGTAGATAAACAAAGTTGACAATTACATGTGGAAGGATAGTTAATGGTGTTTCATTTTACATTTATACGAGTACAGATGTAGGTGCACTGAAATACTCTGGTTTTCAGGCAGTTCATCCTGCTCACCTGTGAAAGACACATGCAGCCCGTCTTTCTCACCTGTGAGACACACACGCAACCCGTCTTCCGCACCTGTGAAACACACATGCAGCCTGTCTTCCTCACCTGTGAGACACACACACAGTCCATCTTGCTCACCTGTGAGACACACATGCAGCCTGTCTTTCTCACCTGTGAGACACACATGCAGCCCGTCTTCCGCACCTGTGAAGCACACATGCAGCCTGTCTTCCTCACCTGTGGAAGACACATGCAGCCTGTCTTTATCACCTGTGAGACACACACACACACAGGCCATCTTGCTCACCTGTGAGACACACACGCAGCCCGTCTTCCGCACCTGTGAAGCACACATGCAGCCTGTCTTCCTCACCTGTGAGACACACACACAGGCCATCTTGCTCACCTGTGAGACACACACGCAGCCTGTCTTTCTCACCTGTGAAAGACACATGCAGCCTGTCTTTCTCACCTGTGAGACACACACGCAGCCCGTCTTCCGCACCTGTGAAGCACACATGCAGCCTGTCTTTCTCACCTGTGAGACACACACACACAGGCCATCTTGCTCACCTGTGAGACACACACGCAGCCCATCTTTCTCTCCTGTGAGACTCACACACAGACAGGTCAGAGGGAAGCCTGGATCGGGCGCTGGGTTATTAATTTCCCCCATTTTCCAGGGCCAGTTTTTGTGGATGAGGGCCTGGCTAAGGGGCTCAGCAGCTGTATAATTCTGCAGCCAAAAGATTAGAGCCATGAAGCTGGACTGTGCTCCTGTAAATAAATACAGAGCTGCCACGTTCCCTGCCACTCCCCGACGGCTCCGAGCTGCCACTTGATGCTCTAAAGAGAGCAACTGGGTGTGTGTGTATGTGTGTGTGTGTGTAATACAACCACAAGAAAGTTTTTATGACTGTTAAGGCGTGTCAGAATATGTAACGTCTAACCTCCAGTGCATAACACATTCCATTCATGCATCCATTCCAACCGTTAATCCAGTGCAGTCGCAGGGATCCGGCGCAGTATGACCGAATGGCGTCCTCTGAAATGCTGGGCTCCTTACAGTGTTGAACTGAATCTGCTTTCACTTTGGATTTCTGCTGAGTTGTGTGAAACCTCTCCGGAATACCTTCTCTGTGCTGGGTTGGTGACACTTAGTGCATTACCGTTATCCAGCTAATCAGTCAAGGGCAGTGGCATTTTCAGTCTCTGCGTTAATGTTTCATCAAGGCCACCCGTGATAACACAGCTATTTGCACTGCGAGGTGACAGACAGTCTGTTTCCTTTGAGCTATCAGCAAAGACCCTTCTCCCCTTATGCCTGGTGCCTAGCAACCGACCCTCACCCCCATTCTATCCCTTCAGAGGTATCGGTCATGTGATTCTAGTTTTACTGAGGTCATCAGAGTTCATCCGTCTTTGTCATGTGCAAATTTCAGAAAACCCCAAACAGCGATGATCTGTGTCACACTGTATAAGTGTATAGTGAACCCAGCCAACTGCCCCACAACCAGTGACCACACCTCTGCTAAAATATTCACTTCCTTTATTTTATAATAATTTGAGAATGTTTGATTTGTTGTTGTGAGTTTCTGCTCCCTTAAAATACATATTTCAAAAGAAAAGATTTTTAGAAAATAATTCCGTTTTCCCTTAGGATATTATGCAGAACCCTATCAGGAGAGCACGAGGAATCAGAATTACACTGTTTGGGAACTTCGCTCCGGCTGCAGCCAAACCCCGACCGGTCTGCCTGTGCTCGGCGTTCATCTGGGAGCAGACAACGCCAGTGCTGTCTTCTTCTAAAGCTTTATTACTCAAACAGAAATGAGGTTCATTTTGCCCTTCGAAAGATCTTTGCAAATTATGTTAAGAAACGGAAATGGAAAAACTGTAGCACGGTTGTGTGTGAATATTAAGTGTGGTTATTGTAAGAAAAAATTTTGTTTAATGTTGGTAAACATTGGATTTTGCACTTTAGTCCAGTTTAGTTATGATAAAATATGACCATATTCTGATACCTCTCATCATAGTTTGATATAGAGATTTTTAACTTCATATTAAACCGTAATTCTGGATGATATTTGCACGCCGTAGGTCGATATTGTTACTAATATTCATGGCGCTGTCTCATTATGTCCGTGCTGAGTAATACCGTCAAACTCCTTAATGAAAAGCACTGAGCCTCTCTCCCGGGGGCTTCGCGTCTATGGCGACCAGCAGGGGGCTGGTGACACCCCGCACGAAACAAACCTGGTAGGCTACACCCACTTAATCGGACATCTAGTGCAGTCGATCCTCCTTAAGACTCGACAACACAATTACAAATCACTTAAAACTGCGTAAAGAGTAATTAAACCCTAATAAAATGTGCAGAGCTAAGGTGTTTTCCCGCAGATGCCGATGGTCTATGGTTCTTTAACCAATCCCAAATACAAAATGATGGTCTTCGATCGTTGTCATATCACATTCATATCATATCTCAAGCTGTTTACTGAGTATACGTACCTATTGGTTTATTTATTTAAGTTCACTGTACTTCGTTTTTGGCTAGTTTTCTCGACTTTTTGAAATGCAACCGGCAATTTTTTAGCCGGGGGAATTATTTAAAACGAGTACAATATCCGCTCTGGGTACTTTCCACGTACTCCATGGCATCCTTTTAACAATTTAAGCCCTTCGTTTATAATTGCAAATGACGCACTGGCAGGCTGACTGATCTTGAAAACTTAGACAACTGAATACTAAATTTTAATTCTGGGAGAGGAGTGTCCGAGGAGTGTAAAATCATTACTGGTATTTCTATATGACGACATATATACATTTGTTTGTTTTTGCCGTGTATTCATATTTGCACCGTATGGGGATCGTTTTCATATTTCCTTATACGGCGTTTTACAGATTAGTAGTCTACATAGTTTCAAGATTTATCACGTTCACAAACATACATTGTTTTTGAATGCGGTACATTTTATGTAAATAAAAAGGTACTAGTAATATAAGAAGAAACAAACCAAATTATTGTTTTATCTTTAATAAATTATCATTTTAATTGTATACATACACTATCTTCATTGTTGATAACAGACTTTCTTTAGTTATTACACTTTGATTACTTTTTAGGTGTATTGTTTGGGAATTAATTGTTTGGAAATGTAGACGGGGGAACTCGAGACGCTGGACATGAGCGTGTCTTGCTTTTGTCTCAGAGATGTAGGTGTAACAGAAAAGACCCAGGTGTCCTGCCAAGGCGATGCGCTCGAGTCCAGCTGGGCGTCGCCCATAATTAGTATGAGAAGCTAATGAATATTTCAGTCTCGCCAGATGCCGTGAGTCATGTGATTTAAAAAAGAAAAACAATACACGTCAAACGTGAAATACATGAAATACGATAAGTGGCTTTATTGAAACAAAGACTCCGCGTTGTTAGCACATGTTTCCAGCCTGCACTAGAGTGAGGCGTGCAGAGGGACCCTCCCTTCATACGCTGAGACACACACCTAGAGGCAGACCCTCACCTCCCCCTCGCGTCCTCCGCCGTGCCTCCCCACTGCACCTCCTCCTGAGCGCTTCTTTGTGTCGAAGAACAGAGACCATCTTGTTACTGACGGGCTCGCGTCTGACTTGCAATTTATACCAAGCGTCTCTATGCTCTTTATTTCACAATCTTCTCATTTACTCAGTTTCATTTACAAAAACCACGAAACTAAACAAAACACATTTTCAAAGCTGTATACACGTTGCCGGGTAAACATAACTGATTTTAAAAGAAGTAAACAGAACAGATAATTCGAAAATCAATCATATTAGGGAAGAAAGTTAATCTCAAAGCAAGGAGCTTGTTATTAGAATCATTTAGGCCTATATGCACATCACCCTTATCGACAAACTTCTACATTGGTTATGTGACATTCAGTTTTTATACCATATGGATCACTGTTGCTTAACATTTTGTGTCGCCCTTGTTTAACACAACAACAATACCAAGGAACAAGGAAAACATCTCATTTTTTCAGAAAATGATACAGTTCTTGCAAAGATTATTGCATGTCAACATCTACCTATCAAAAGTTAGCAACGAAAAGAATTTTTTAACGCAATCCCAGCAAAAAATCTCTGTACCAGTATGTGTCAGTCCTTGGACCGAACACTGTGTGTTTAAATGTGAGGTCAGGACTTTTGAGCAGATACCGCCCCCGATGACGCATAGAAACCAACAGCAACATACAAATAAACTCTACAAAAACAAAAAGCTATAAACTAAAACAAAATGTCACAAACGTGCAAAATGAACCGATATCTCCGTCATTCTTTCCTGTTAGTTTGCTCCTGTTCCTTGGTTGATTTGGTCCTTAGTTGAAGGGTTGGGGATTTTCAGACATTTACAAATATATATTTTTGTAGTTCACACGTAGTCTTTGCGGTCATAGGTGCCCCCCCCGGCTGAGCGTGGGGCTGAGTACGCCATCCTGGTGGAGTTATATTTCTGCTCCCTGGGGGGGCAGGAGCAGCAGAGCAGGGCGCCGCCGATGATGAGCAAGGCGGACGCCCCCCAGCCAATGTAGAGCGCCGTGCCCAGCTCCCGCCGTTGGGCATCCGTCAGCAGTGGGTTGTAAAAGTCCCGGATGATGGTGTTGGCCGACCAAGACACCGGGATGAGTTGCATGACACCAGAAGTGATGAAGACGATGCCGGAGATGATCATCACCCTGGCTTTGGACGTCTCGTCCTCGATGCAGTTGGTGCACTTGGCCCCGACGATGGAAATCAGCAGGGCGAAGAGGGCCAACAGGATGGAGATGACGGTGAGGGCGCGGGCGGCCTGCAGGTCCTGCGAGAGCGCCAGCATGGAGTCGTAGACCTTACACTGCATCTGCCCGGTGCTCTGCACCACGCAGGTCATCCATAATCCCTCCCAGATGATCTGCGCCGTCACGATGTTGCTGCCGATGAAGGCGGTGACCCTCCACATGGGAAGGGCACAGCTCACGATGGCGATGACCCAGCCCAGCACGGCCAGGGCGATCCCCACTATCTCCAGCCCCACAGACATGGTCTCTGGTGCCCCACGGGGTCCCGCCTCTCCCAGCAATTCACAGAGATCCTCTAACACACCCCCTGGGAGCCAAAGAGGCAGTCAGCACAGGCTACCCTGCTCTCCGGTGAGTGTGTGATGAGGTGCAGCTGCACAACAACAACCTTTTATATGGCTGAGCAGGTGGGGGGAGGGTCTGCTCACCAGTGACATCACCTGAATCAAGAACAGAACTCCCGTGAGTCCAGAACCCTCTCGATTTACAGGAGCACGGGCTTCCAAAGGCTCCTTCTGTACTGTGAGGAAGGGACTTCTTACTGCTACTGAAATGTACAAACTGCTTTAATCTCACAGCATTATTGTTGCATTTTTTACTCAGTAGGGCCCATATTTATTGCTTTTGCCCAGATTTATAATAAAGATGTGGGAGTTATTCTTCAGTCATACGGTGTGGATGGGCTGAGTTGCAGGGCTGGGGAATGTCTGTGCTCAACAAGAGGGATGCACCAGCTTCCCAGGCATCTCCGGCAAAACCTTTAATGGACCTGGGGCTGAGGGAATGTGCCACTTTGACGTGGGGTGAAAATAACTCAAGTGTGCATCATGGAGATAAAATTAAAGATAATATTATTATCAGTAAAGAAGAAGCAGCCTCACACCAGTCTGTTGGATCAGCAAAACTGTTATTTTAATGGATAGACAAAAAAAATGCAACCTAGCTGTTTCTTTTTCATGCTCAAATAAAGTAAAAAAACCTTTAAAAATTTCATGGTAAATAGTGGCACTCAATGAGTGATACTGGGAACATGAGAGACAGACCTGACCAAGGACACAGTTAGCAGGCTGTGCTTGGTGACGTAGCATGGGTGTGACTCAGGGCTTCAGGGCACTGCATGCCGTCTCCTGGGGCAGTGATGCCGACTCCCAATGCAGTGCATGCCGTCTCCTGGGGCAGTGATGCTGACTCCCAGGGCAGTGCATGCTGTCTCTCAGGGCAGTGCATGCTGTCTTCCAGGGCAGTGCATGCTGTCTCCTGGGGCAGTGATGTCGACTCCCAATGCAGTGCATGCCATCTCCCAGGGCAGTGCATGCTGTATCCCAGGACACTACATGCTGTCTCCCAGTGCAGTTCATGCTGTCTCCCAGTGCAGTTCATGCTGTCCCCTAGGGCAGTGCATGCTGTCTCCTAGTGCAGTGATGCCAACTCCCAATGCAGTGCATGCTGTCTCCCAGGGCAGTGCATGCTGTCTCATGGGGCAGTGACGCTGTCTCTCAATTCAGTGCATGCTGTCTCCTGGGGCAGTGATGTCAACTCCCAATGCAGTGCATGCTGTCTCCCAGGGCAGTGCATGCTGTCTCATGGGGCAGTGACGCTGTCTCTCAATTCAGTGCATGCTGTCTCCTGGGGCAGTGATGCCGACTCCCAATGCAGTGCATGCTGTTTCCTGGGGCAGTGCATTTTATATCCCAGGGCAGTGATGCTGTCTCTCGGGGCAGTGATGCTGTCTCCCGCGGCAGTGATGCTGTCTCTCGGGGCAGTGATGCTGTCTCCCAGGGCATTATATGCTGTCTCCCGGGGCAGTGATGCCGACTCCCAATGCAGTGCATGCTGTCTCCCGGGGCAGTAAGCTGTCGCACATAGGCTGGGTTTCTTAAACATATCACATTATGTGCCTTCATGCAAAATATATGAAGAAAATAAACAAGTGTGATATTTCACGGTTAGCAGGCTTAGGTATTTATATCATCATCAAACGTAAGCGTACTTGATAAGTGGGTGCAGGAAATAGATGGATGATGGATGGACGGACAAATAGATAGATGATGGATGGATGAGAGATGGAAGGATTAATGATGGATGGATAATGAAAATAATTCCTGATACTATTAGCTATGGAGGTAATATTGCAAGTGTACTTTCATTGAATGTATTCACTTATAATAAAATTTCAATACCAGTGGTCATTTGCCAGTGGCTTTTATTTCATATTTTCCTTTAGGTAGTTTTTAATGCTTATATTTGGTTTTCTATAATTTAAAAAAATATATATATATCCAACGAAAAGCACTGCAAAGCAGTGAGACACAAACCCAGCCTGGTCAGAGGCAGCCGTGGTGAGGTGGGGGGTCCTTATGATCCCACTTGAGCCTGCCAATGCAAACAGTGACTAAGTCAGTAGTGCTCCAGGGATGTGGAAGAAGGCGTGCTCACTGGAGCGTCCTCTAGGAACAATGTCCTATGTCTTTGTCCCGTGAGTATCAGCAGCAAATTGCCAGTGCCACCAACATAAAGCTCTAACCAAGATATATGGGAACCTGTTTTTCCATGGATGTCTAAGACTTTTTTGTCGACAAAAATCCCCTTCTATCTTGTAGTGACAAAATTCTCTCAATAGCTATCTAAAAATATCTGGTTTAAATAAACTGCATGCAGTAGGTCTGTTAGGCAACGTAATTCAGGCTCTGTTTTCTCTTGGTAATGTTTGCCCAATTCCAGAGATTTCTGTGGAGTTTCGACAGGAGCCAGAATCCACTTTTGTAGGTAACGTTAATCTCCAAAGCCTCATAGGACCTGCACCCTGAAGGCCTGGTTTCAGCAGAAGCTTGTTTTCTGTGGCGCAAGCAGCTCACAAGGCAGCCCTGTTAGGTCCATCTAATGGGTCATTTCACTGGCCTGAAATTTCACTGCTGTTTGGAATGTCTCCGGATGTGGGCAGTCATTGTCCTGATGAGCATTCTGATGTTTTACCTGCTTAACAGCTTTTTTTGTGGCATCTGGCTCAGGCACGAGACAGACAAACCAGTGAAGGCCTCCACTGCCAGTGGATCCGACCGTAGATCATCATGAGGATGCACTGTAAATGTTTCAGAATATGCAAATCCTATATAACTCTCACAAATCTGAAAATGGTTTACTGATTCAGTGAAGAAACCTCACTTTAAAATCTACAGTCTGTGAATATTACAAAACAACAGCTAGTGTTAATGCACATGAGGTAGATGTATTGTGTAGGGTGCGTGATGTTGACACAGCAGTAAAATGGTGTCAGTCTTTCCGAGCCGATGTAACTCTGCATGTGTCTCATACGGAAGAAAAATCCTTAGGACCATAAACTGCAGGCCTGGCTCTGGTCAGCAGCTGTCATCATCCCACCTGATAAGACTGGTCTGTGCCAGTCTGGAGTGTGCAAGTGTGAACACATGTCCTAAGATATTGTGAGGCAAATCGATCATATGGTCAAAACAAGTAACAACGGAAACGCTGAATCAAAGTCACATTACACATTTACCCATCATTTCTTTCTCTGTACATGGAGTACTGTTTGAAATTCATATTTTAAATTTTTTTTGGTTGGTTAATTTATGCAATCATCAATCTGTCCATTTCTTACCTTGCGGCCGTAGCCTCTGGGATAGGGGCCGGACTCGTCTGCCACGTCTGAACGGGACAAGCTGTTATGGAGAATAAATGGATGGATGGATGGATGGATGGATGGATCTATCTGTTTTTAGTATCTGAATAACATTAAATGTGGGTCCAAATATAGATTCAAAAACAATAATCAAGATGTAACATTCTTTCTGATGTGTAAGAATCCACTTGCGCCATCTCATTTTAGCTTATCGAACAGCAAATGAATATATTGTAATATCGTGCAGCCTTAGCACTGAAAGGCAGATTGAAAGGCAGATACCAATTAAGGATCCTAATTTACTGCCTTAATTTCACGAGAGACGCTTCCCATAAGGTACCGTGTGAATCTGCATATAAAGGCTGCACGCGTGACCCTTCTGCAGTGTGATACGGGGACGAGGAGGGACAGATCGAGCAAATGGCCGCTGTAAATTCACATACTTCCTTATCACCTCGGCGATGCCTCGTGGAATCCTCGCTCCCCCATGATCAGAGTTTGCCGCCCGCGTTCGGTTTGGCAGTCTTACACACTGGACTCTGTTATCTTTGTTTTGCTAAGTTGGGGTAGATGGCTGGGGGGTCTCGTCCCTTGATACCTTGAACCCCACGGGGTCGGGGGGGGGCACCATCGCCGACGTGGGAATGTGGTACTTCAGTCGCTTTTAAATCCCCGGTATAAATCACCCAGAGTTCTGCTCCGCCTCACAGGAGTCCAGTAAAGCCCCTTTCTTCTGTGCCCTGCCCTCTCGGAGCTCTCCTTCAGTGCTGCGCATGTTTGCAGCCCCATGAAAGCACGGCTCCTCATCTCCCCCACATTCCCTCTCCCTTACATGCGCACATCTGCTCATTCTTTCGGCGGATTTTTTTTTTTTTTTGACGTAACGGAGCTGCCGTCTTTGTTACTGGGTTTTTCACGCTGTTCTTGAATGTGGCTGATTTTGTGTGGCGTTTCCCTCCCATCATGACGCTTCTCGATCGTTTAAATTTATTCTTCTCTCTGCTTTCTTAATGGGTGTTTCTGGTGCTATGTACAGCTTACAGCCCCGAGCCTCACTCTCACCTGCATGGCCGCATGGCTGGTGTGTGTGTCTCAAACAGGAGTAAGATGCTCCAACATACCTGTACAATAGGCAAACAAAAAAGAAAAAATATGACACATACCGAGCATGAGCAGTCATTGTGTTTGTTTCCATATGGATAAATCAGATGCCTGTGTGAGGGACCAGGAAAAGCCCTGTGTGAGACAGGCCTGCTGAGAAAGCCCTGTGTGAGACAGGCCTGCTGAGGAAGCCCTGTGTGAGACAGGCCTGCTGAGAAAGCCCTGTGTGAGACAGGCCTGCTGAGATTTAGGTCTGATGCTGATGTCGGGCTTGTGAGTGACGCTCTGGTGAAGGTGAAGGCCACACGGAGAAATTATCATATAAACATTCATTTACCACTCTTTATTACATTTAAAAAACACATTACAGGCATTAGACAAAAAATACAAAATATAAAGGCATAAAAGAGGACCAGAGAGGTTTAAATATTGACACACACATTCAATTTATGTAAAATAACCTGTACATGTTTAACCATAAGCGGCAAAAAAAATACGATCAATCATTTCAGATTACAACATAAGATGACATTGAATCAATTGTTCATACTGTTTTTTTTAAGAAGTCCGAGTCCTGGAAGCAATTGTGTCAAATTACTCAATATGACATAACTAGTCAGGATATTTTTCAGCTGATGATATGGGTCACAAACTGCATTTCAGACACAAACTTTGGGGTGATTCAGTGCCATGCTCGCTCCTTCGCATCGCTTCCTCCCGGCGATCCCAGGGTGGAGCGGCTAATTCCCGTGTGCGTGTGGACTTTGCACACAAACCGGTGCAGCACTTTGTCCTCGTGTGTATAGTGGACAGTTTGAACTGGGGACAGTAACGGTTGGGGACCTTCAGTCCCTGGAGAATGCCGTCCTCGCCATGTCGTCTGTCACCTGCAATACCTGTCCTTTCCATGGGAGGGGGGGGCGTGCGTAATTCTCACACTTTATACATAGTCCCTCTTGTTATAGCTGCTAGGTGCTTGCGACCTGGTGGTGGAGTACGCTATCCTGCTGGGGGGAGCATACCTCTGCTCCTTCTGGGGGGGGCAGCTGCAGCAAAGTATGCCCCCACCGACGAGGAGGAGGGAGGCTGCCGCCCATCCAAGGTACAGCGAGGCCCCTATCTCCCTCTTCTGGCCCTCGGGGACGGTTGGGTTGTAGAAGTCCATTACGATTGTGTGAGCGGACCAGGACACTGGGATGAGCTGCATCAGCGCGGTGATGATGAAGGTGACGCCCGCTGAGATCATAATCCTGGCCTTGGTGCTGTCGTCCTCCACGCAGTTGGTGCACTTGGCGCCCACCACTGAAACCAGTATCGCCAGCAGCCCCAGGACGATGGCGATGACTGCCAGGGCGCGGGCCGCCTGCATGTCCTGCGGCAGCGCCAGCATGGAGTCGTAGACCTTACACTGCATCTGCCCGGTGCTCTGCACCACGCAGTTCATCCAGATGCCCTCCCAGACGGTCTGCGCCGTCACGATGTTGCTGCCGATGAAGGCGGTGACCCTCCACATGGGCAGCGTGCAGGACGCGATGCTTCCAATCCAGCCTAAGATGGCTAATGCTACTCCCAGGATCTCCAGCCCAAGGGCCGCCATTGCTGCTCCGTGCCGGTTGGGTTCCCGCCGTAACTATGGCGAGGATTCGGCTCGTAATCCACTTTATAGCTGTGGGAATGGAGAAGGCGGGGCTGTGACATCACATGGAGACAAGCCAATGTCGTCCCTACCGTATTTCCGTTGTTACCTGTGATGGTTTGAAAATACGACGGTGTAATAGCTAATCTGTTCTCCATGGTCACTCTTGTCTCGATTTAGGTTCTGGAGTAAATGAGTACCCAGTGCGGAACTTCTGTGGAGTTAATCATCAACGAGAGACCCAGTTTGAACAGGTCATAACCTAAAGAGTTATGTATATAAATCATATGGTGCTGGGATAATCTGAGTGTCCTGGACTTCTCGCTAGTTCACAGTAATTAATAATCATTTCTGGAATGATCGTGTGATCAAAGAAACAGTCTGGCAGAGCCTAATAGTGGATTTTTTTAAAAAGAAGTCAGGATAGATAGATAGATAGATAGATAGATAGATAGATGACTCAAAGCATAATGTTTGTTTTCATGTGGATTAGACATGCCTTTTGCACTGTGTTTTTCTGGCCAAAGTTCACCACTGACATGGACGGAAACGAACGAATGGCAGAGCGCAGTTTTCTAATTTCCACCTGTCTGGTTAAGCAAGGAATGCGAGTTGCTGACTTTTTGTGACCTGGATGCTGGTCATTTAGGCAAAACCACAGGCTCTGTTATCGTCTCGTTCGGTCTGTTAAGTTTCCAGGCTTGCTGGTATTTCTTTCAAGCTGCCATGAAGGAAACTTTAACTGGGTCACGTAAACAGGGCCGACAGGCGGAAATGAACGCGGGCCAAGCAGCAGCCTGGAAACTGACGGGATTGCTCAGGTGGTCTGTTTGCAAATATAATTAATTCCACAAGTATGTTTTTTCAAAACTAGAGAGCAGATACGCACCCTTCCATGCATTTTCTGTTCTTTATGTCTATTCATGGTTATCTATCAATCCATCCGTCTTCGAAGCGCTTATCTCGGCCTGGGTCTCGGGGCTGGGGCTGGGGCTGGGGTGCACTCTGCGCGGCATTATTCATGCTTATGGTATGTACAAATATTCACGATAAAACTTTACGGAGACTGAGAACAGGGCTTTTAACGCGGGAGAGGGAAAAGTTTATTCAGAAACGCTCTTATTAAGATTTGCTGTGAGGTGACTGAAGGTGAGGCTTGTCTGATAAACTCCCCCATGCTCCTTCATACGGGGTTTCCCTCCCATTATGCAGGGGTTAATCCCTAAGCCGAGGGGGACCCAGCACACACTGGGATGACTGGGAACAGGGCAGGGAAGCCGTGCGCTGCGGGGAAACTGCCTCCTGACAAAGGGGGCATTGTTTTCACCGAAACCCTGGGGAGTGGGGCAGCTTTCAGCACGGAGTCATTTTCGGGGTGTAGTAGCTGCCTTCTCTTATCACTCAGCAGTTGGGAGAGCAAACAAACTCCAGACTGGAATCTCATAGTGCTGCCTGTGATCTGGGATTCATCTGGAACACTCCTCCTTGTGTGTGTGTGTGTGTGTGAGTGTGCGTGTGCGTGCATGTGTGTACCTGAATTTCCTGAAGGGACAAGTGTGATGTGCCACAGGCCGGGGACACAGTACACATGCCGTCTTTGTGGAACAATATGATTCATCATTTCCAATCACACTGAGAGCACCGCCGTGAAAAGGCCGAGTCATTTCGGTCTGGTAATATACGTGCAGATGGGAACACAGGTAAATGAGTAATTTGCAGTAAAGGAGCCTTGTTTGCAGAAGGATGAGCCATTTTCATCCCGGGACAAAGAGCCTAGAGGGGTGGAGTCTCCGAGTCCTCAGGTCAGAGGGTCATGTGATCATGTGCAGGGAGACCAGCAGCATGGCGGAAAAAAAAAAAAAAAAAAAACGAAACTAAAGAACAAAGCGCTGCAGCAGTTTATAGTAGCTTTACTCACACTTTAGAGTCGATGATACATTGCAATAATCATGTGCGCCTACGTCACTCAGTAGTAAATCTGCACGTTCGGAACAGGATGAAAACATTTGGAATGCAAAGTGGATTATTTAGAAAATATAAAAGTTTTTTACACATATTTACATGCAGGAATTACCTGAAGCTTGCTAAATGTGTACAACAGAAAACAGGAAGCTTCAAAAGTGTAGCAACAGGCTAAAGATAAGGCAGAACGCACCGATTTTATTTAAAAAACATGAACAGGAGAGCCAGTGTTTTCTCCCTACTGGAAGTCTCTAGAATGATTTATACGCAGTTTAATCATCATATCTGTGTCATTTTGTGCTTGAAGGCACCAAATGAATGAAACTTACAACCGCTCAGTGACTCAGTGACGTGTGACATAACATCGCGCAGCAGCTTCGCAGGAAAACGATCGACCTGCAGGTATCGAATGCCGTGTTCCGCGTATCTGCATGTCGCTCCGGTAGCGGGTGGGAAAGGCCTTTTTGGGGAATTTATCTGAAAGTCCTGAGGTCCTGAAGCTGCTCACACATAATCTCTCCTGGCATGTCCGGAGAAGGAGACGGGCTCGACGGCCGAGTGGCCCATCGTGTAGGGGACATAGCGCTCTCCCTTTGGGGGGCAGGAGCAGCAGAGCAGGGCCCCTCCCAGGATCAGGAGACAGGAGGCAGCCCAGCCAAAATACAGCGAATTCCCGAACTCCCGCTTCTGCGTCTCCTCCAGCAGCGGGTTGTAGAAGTCCACGATGATGATGTTGGCGGTCCAGGAGACGGCCACCAGCAGCAGCAGGCCAGCGGAGATGAAGGTGACGCCCGCGCTCAGGATGATGCGGGGCTTGCTCTCCTTGTCTGCAGTGCAGTTGGTACATTTGGCTCCCGCCACCGACAGGCCGATGGCCGCCACGCAGAGGAGCATGGAGACGACAGTGAGCGCTCGGGACGCCTGCAGCTCCTCGGGGAGCCCCAGCATGGAGTCATAGACCCTGCAGTGCATCTGGCCGGTGCTCTGCACCACGCAGCTCATCCACAGGCCCTCCCACACCACCTGGGCCACCACGATGTTCTGGCCCACGAACGCCGCCACCCTCCACATGGGCAGGAAGCAGGCCACCATGACCCCCAGCCAACCCGCCACGCAGAGCGTCACGCCCAGGATCTCGAGGCCCGCGGAATACATCCCCGCATCTGCCCGTCCGGCAGAGCACAGGCAGTGGAGAGACACCCGATCTCCCTCCTTCAGAGGACGGGGTATGATTTCGAGGTGAGAGAGAGAGAAGGTGAGAGAGGAAACGCATTCTACCTTTTTTATATTGCTAAGAAGACTGAAGGTGGAGTCAGCCTCAGCTGGCTTTGTGTTTGCAGCAGGACCGGAATCAGTACCGGATAATGGTATTCCGCGTTCGCCATCCTGCCAAGCCACGTCCGGCAGACAAAAGGGAGTTTGTTAAAGGCTAGAAGGGGCAGTGGTAGCTGGACCGAGCCAAAATTAAAAAAATACATGGGCCGACCTAAACTGCGGGGAAGCCATGCAATTTTACCTCTAATCTGTTCCTCGAATCAAATGTATTTCTGGTATTTACAAAAAAAGAAAATCTGTATTTGCTGAGAGTAGTTAGCAGAGGGTGACAGGCAGGCTCAGTGGTACTGAATAACATATTCCTTTTTGGCACCAGTGAGTGAATCAGCTGTTGCTTATTAATTTGAAAGCTGATTAAAAGTTTTGATTCACTTATTTACATTTATGTCACTTTTTCACAAACCAAGAAACGTTGAGCGGTCCCCAGCCCACGTGTGACTTATACTGTGGCTATAATCCCCCTCCAGTGGCACCCCGAACAGCGCC
>JAODKF010000042.1:20873161-20899694 GCA_026779585.1 Mormyrus proboscirostris | reverse complement strand
GACAAACAACTAAAAGTAAAGTGCACGTGTGTAGACAACGTAAATAAGACAAGTGCAACAAGGACAACAGACAATACTACACACTTCATCACAATGTGGGTCGTCTTCACTCATTGTCAAATAAATTTGGCTCAATTACACTCTGTGGCGGTTTAACTTTGGATCATTTTTTTTCTTTAAACCTCGATCTGAATGCAAGTGAAAAATTGAAATGCAAGACCGCGTGAGTGCTGCCAAAGCCAGGCACCGAAACGTCTGTTACAGACGTGAGCAGAAACTGAGGAAACGTGGATGCTAGTGGCCGATGGGAGGAGCTGCTTGCGATTTGTCGGAGGTTTGGGAAGATCCTGCATGAGGACAGAGAGATGGGAACAATCGCAGCAATGCTGCACAGCCCGGGGCGCTGGAGTCAGCTGATGGTACCCCACCCTGCCTCTCCCATGTGCTTATAAGCTGCAGTCCTCAGCGCAGGAACCTTACGGAGCATCGACAGCACTCCTGCGGGACTCCAGCAACTTTCATTCGAGCAGAACACCCGTCACAGAGGCATCCGACGATGGTATCGGCCGGAATCCAGATTTTGGGCACTTGTGTGGGACTGCTTGGCTGGGTCGGGGTCATCATAGCCTGCGCCATGCCCATGTGGAAGGTGTCAGCCTTCATCGGGCAGAACATCGTGACGGCGCAGTTCACGTGGGAGGGAATCTGGATGAACTGCATGGTGCAGAGCACAGGGCAGGCTCAGTGCAAGGTGTACGACTCCATGCTGGCGCTGGACCGGGACCTGCAGGTGGCCCGTGCCCTCTGCGTGCTCGCCATCCTGGCGGGAATCGTTGGTATGGCGCTCGCCATCGTTGGGGGCAAGTGCACCAACTGCATGGACGACGAGGTGACCAAGGCACGCGTCTGCATCACTGCGGGCGTGGTCTACATCATCGCTGGGATCCTTTGTCTGATCCCCATGTGCTGGACTGCCAGCAACATCATCCAAAATTTCTACAATCCTACGGTGCCGGAGACGATGAAGAGGGAGATGGGAACCTCCCTGTACATCGGCTGGGCTTCAGCCGCCCTGCTCATCGCCGGAGGGACCCTGCTCTGCTACAGCTGTCCCCCCAAGGAACACTCGTACGCAGCCAAGTACTCCGTGGGCAGGCCAAACTCCACGGGCCAGAAGGTGTGAGAGGGAAAGCAGGACCACCGGGGCGCCGGGCCGCTCTAGGTCGATGAGGACCGCAGAAGGAGGAAAAGGAGACTACCTGCAACAACGGCCGCAAATGCAAATCCCCCCCCCCCCAAAAAAAAAAGGTGTGACAAGGACTGAAACAGGGACAACACTGTCGTTAGCTGTTAGTAAGAGATAGTCTGTCAGTCTTTGTATGTGTCTCTTTACAGAGGTGTGTGATCTCAACTCTTTTTGGGTTCAGACAAGAAACTGAGTAACGATCATTTAATCAAACAAAAAAAAAAATCTGTTTTATATTATGGTATTGTCTGTATTTTTGTCTTGCTTGGTTTGTATGTTAATTTATATGCAGTTTTATATTTTTTGTGACAATTCTGTAAATAAATTGTTCACGGCGATTTTCCCTCCGTGTAATATTTACTTTTATTATTTGTATTAATTTTACAGTAATGGACCACAAATATGGAACTATTCACATCGGCCACGAGCTGAATACAAACGAACAAAAAAAAAAACAAAACACGACACTAGGACACCGCAGATTACATAACCGTTAACGGCTTCCAGAAGCGTGGCATTAGCTGACGCCTTAGCTTTTTCTCCATTGTGTTTTTAGCCGTTTATTCCTCTGGGCGTTTCACTGGAGCGCCTCGGGCCGAGCACCACGCCAATGCAGCGCGCCTCTCACCTAATTCAGCTCTCCAATCTACACCCATAGCTACTTTGCTATTATCTCATGGTGTTGCGCTGCCCCCTAGCGGGCGAAGACGAAAAAACACTCTTCTAATATTTCAATTAATGCGTTCCTTCCTTAATCATTTTTATTTTAATGTCGCGTAGCATCATAGTGGAAATTAGCAGGAGAACATTTTAAAAGGAATTTGAGCACTTCTTTATACAGCGTGTAGTTAGAGTATGGAATAGTCTTCCTGCAAGTGTAGTGCAAGCTAAAACCCTGGGTTCTTTTAAATCGGAGCTAGATAATATTTTAACAACTCTTAAGTTCTCCCCAAACGATCTTAATGGGCCGAATGGCCGAATTAACACCATAATGAAAGTATTACCCGTACAGCAGACAAAAAAATACGAAATTAGCACACAAACACAAGCATTGGTGGACATTATTTCAGATTATAAAGCTGGCTAACCGCATTCAAAAACGTTTAGATGTACTTTGTGTTAGTGACTCATTTAGATTTAAATTGCCTGTATTGTGTTGCGGCCCTAATAATACAGATTAAGTTCTGATGATCATCATATAATAGTTGATCTGATCAAGCGAATTCACACCTGACTTTGCCTATTAGTGATTAATAGGCACGCCCTCTCCAATGTATATAATGAGGTAACTGCACCCCAGCTAATACGGGCATCTAGGGTTGACCATTGTGGAGTGGTTGTGTTTGAGCAGTCATGGCTTCAGCAGGCTTGCAGATCTTTGGCATCACGCTGGCGGTGATCGGGTGGCTGGGCGACATCGTGATCTGTGCGCTGCCTCAATGGAAAGTGACCGCGTTCATCGGCAGCAACATCGTCACCGCCCAGACAGTGTGGGAAGGACTGTGGCTGAACTGCGTGGTGCAGAGCACCGGGCAGATGCAGTGTAAGGTCTACGATTCCATGCTGGCGCTGCCGCAGGACCTACAAGCCGCCCGAGCCCTTATCGTCATCTCTATCCTGGTGGCGATCTTTGGTATCTTGCTGTCCGTCGCTGGGGGGCGCTGCACGAACTGCATCGAGGAGGGATCGGCCAAGGCGAAGGTCGCCCTAGTAGCGGGCATCTTCTTCATCGGCAGCGGTATCCTCTGCCTCATCCCCGTCTGCTGGTCAGCCAACACAATCATCAGGGACTTCTACAACCCCATGGTAACGGACGCCCAGAGGCGGGAGCTCGGCGCCTCACTGTTCATCGGTTGGGGTGCGTCGGCTCTCCTGCTCTTGGGCGGGGGGCTCCTCTGCTGCCAGTGTCCCCAGAAGGACAGCCGGCCGTACACAGCCAAGTACTCCGCCGCTCGGTCAAACTCGGGAGCCTACGTCTAGGTGAACGGAAGTGGAAAGACTTGCATGGCTGATCACCCACCCGCTGGAACAATATGGGTCGGGCTGCGCTTCCTTTCCTGAGAACTGTATTCAATTAACTTTCTTATGTATATTGATTTGTAACTTTTTACCCTAATAAAAATTTTAACTTAACTGCCTTGGGTGCTTTGCGGTCCCTCTTCTCTAAGGGAAGACATGCTTTCTTCCACTGGTCTTGCATGGCTAATTGCCCTCCCCTTGCCTCCTGAAGAGGGCGCTCGCGTATCAGGTTATTCGTGATGAAGTTACTCATTGCTTCCCTTCATTCCATGTTGCGTTCGGTTTCTAAGTGTCCCTGAGGCTAAACTAAAGATTAGATGTTTACACGGTTCGAAGCACATTTCATTCTTAATGGATTTCGGTTTTTTTTTTTTTTTTTTTTTTTTTTTTTTTTTTAAAAAACCCTCTAAATGCGTATGAAACGACCTTAATCCCTGTCGGTCGCGCTCATTCCCCCAACTGCGGGATCTTTGCACAACCATTTAGTATTTCGATGGCCCCCCTCAGCTCGTGTACTGTAATGCTGTCTTGGTAAAGCAGAAACATCGTACAGCATTAAAGTTTTCATTTAAAACTTATACTGGGCTGTGAAGCTCTCTGCCTTAAGTCCGGGTGCTTTGTGCCGCCAGGTGATGTATCACTTAACCGCACATTCTGATATTACATTAGTGTGCTGTTCATAGCCAGCAGTCTGAATTAAGAGTCACTGAGCACTTGCATGTTTTATCTACACTGTCCAAAAAATGAAAACGGCCCTGAGGCAGTTCCCCAATTTACAAATGACAATGTCGTGCCCCCAGTTTTCCAGGAGTTTCTCAGTCCATTTTTGTACTTTGGATTAGTTTAAAGGTACATTTACATACAGCTATCAACCCTTGAGAGTACAGCCCCAGTGATTGAAGTGATTGTACCCTCGAAAGTGCAAACTGGTACATATATCTGATGGTGTAGTTATGACTTTGCCTAAATCCTGTTATATGATCAGGTTCAGCACAGTACAAACAGTTTCCCCTATGCGAGTCACGCTATACAGTGGTTTCGGCTGCACTGTTTGCTTTATGTTCTGGTTTGCAGTGGAAGGACTGACGGCATGATTACCATATGTAAATTTAAACCAGTAAAGCGATGTAGCTTAAACCGGTGGGGGACTGGAACGCGGTAAACCAGTGTTGGTTTCTCCCAGTTTCATTGCGAGGTTCTCATGACCTGCTGGGTATTTATGTAAGAGCGTATCAAGCATTCGGAGTGATGTGGTACTTTTTCTGAAAAGGGGCTCACAGGTTGTTGTCCTAAAAACCAGTTCCTTGACTGCAGAGGAATCCGGTCCAGCAGGATGTGAGGCGCTCACATGGCATCAGTAAGCCCCTCCCCAGGAATTCTGGTTAACCTGAAGGTCCGCATTCTGGGGACGGCAGAGCGGAGCGTCTTCTGGCCGGAAACCTCGGTGACTGCGCTCCTGCGTCCCCCTGAGCAGACGGCATCGGCATGGGACGTGTGGGCAAGGAGATCGCAGGCCAGGTGATCTGCTTCGTCGGTGTGGTGGGAGTGTGTCTCTCCTGCGGTCTGCCAATGTGGAGGGTGACCTCCTACGTGGGCGCCAACATTGTCACGGGCCAGATCGTGTGGGACGGCTTGTGGATGAAGTGCGTGATGCAGGCCACCGGCCAGATGCAGTGCTCGATTGAGGACTCCATCATGAGCCTGAGCCCGGACCTGCAAGCCGCCCGGGCGCTCATAGTCATCTCCATGCTCGTCGCCTTCCTCGGCTTCGCCCTCAGCTTCCTCGGGGCCCAGTGCACCAGCTGCCTGAAGAAGGAGTCGTCCCAGGCTAAGGTAGTCATCCTATCCGGGATCTTTGCCATCATCGCAGCTGTTATCTGCCTGATCCCTACCTGCTGGTCTGCTGTCACCACCGTCTCTGACTTCGAGAGCCCCATGGTAATCCAGCTGCAGAAGAGGGAGATAGGGGCCGCTGTGTACATCGGCTGGGGGGCTGCCGGTCTGCTCCTCGTCGGGGGCTCCTTCCTCTGCTCATCCTGCCCTCCGCAGCAGCCAGTGTACAAGTACCCGATGTACCCTGCCATGTACCAGCCCTATCCGGGATCTGTCTACAGTGGGAGCTATGTGCCGAACGGGGCCTACTACTCACCTGCTCAGTATGTGCCCAACAAATCTGTAGTATCTGCCCCAAGACCGCATACACATGAAGAATATTTATAACGGATTAAGGATCATAAAAGGGCAGCCGTCTTGGTATGGACCTGTGTTCCTCAACTATTATATGCTGATTTAAGTCTTCACTCCATTTTAATACCCAGTAACTCAGAAAATAATGTGTATTTAGAATAGAATTGTCAGTAAACATGTACAGTGAAACTTTTTTAAAAATGTGTAATTACCGTGTCACCTTCATTACGAGTCTGTCATTAAACTCTTTTTCATGATCTTGTTTGCTGTCATTGTCCCACTGTTTGTCAGGGATTATGTAGTTTGCTTTAGAAGAATAACATTTTACGAGGGTGTAAGGTATCTCACTGTCTTTTGTCAGGCTCCCTTATTACACATACATGAATTCAAATGTAATTACTGTTTTGTTTTTGTATATGTTTTTAAATAAAATATTTGAATTTGTAAATATGAGGTTTTTGATTATTTAAGATTCACTTGGAGGGAAAGAAACGTCTTGGGTGTATTTTGTTATGTATTATTTTTTGGAAAAATCCAGTATCAGCATTTGTTTCCAACATGAAATGATCCCTGGGACTGTGCAAATGAGAGAGAGAGACATCACGAGCGCTGCAGCTGCTGTGCTGCTTCTTCAATTCACTTCCCTTTCTTCTCCTTGAATGTGAGATTTTGATTGGTGGGCGCATGGCTGCTAAAGTGCAGAGTCCCGCCCCATCTGCTGTATCCTCCTCGCTGGAGCTGCCACTGACGCCATGCTGATCTCACTGAAACCAAGTCACATTCCTATACCCCGAAGTGCAAAAATCTCACCTGGCTGGAAGTGAGGTGTGCAGCAGTGGGAGCTGGGTGGGTCGGTGTGATAGCTCCGCCCACTGAGTAGTTGCTAGGTAAAAGGTCCCCAGCTGGCCGCTGAGATTTGGCTCTCCGCTGCAGCTGAAGGGCCTCGCCTTACATCCCTGCCCGCAGTGAACTACTGAGTGGCCGGCGGGCATTACGATGGTGTCCATGGGCAGGCAGGTGCTGGGCCTCGCCCTGGGCATTTTCGGCTGTTTCGGAGCCATCGCCGCATGTGCTTTGCCGATGTGGAAAGTGACGGCCTTCGTCGGGGCCAACATCGTGGTGGCGCAGGTCATCTGGGAGGGCATCTGGATGACCTGCGTGGTGCAGAGCACCGGGCAGATGCAGTGTAAGGTCTACGACTCCATGCTGGCCCTACCGCGGGATCTGCAGGCAGCCCGCGCCCTCACCGTCATCTCCATCCTGGTGGGCGTCAGCGGCATCTTGCTGGCCTTCTTCGTCGGGAAGTGGTCCACCGTGGTGAGAGACGAGACCTCGCAGGCCAAACTGGCCATCGTGAGCGGAGTCCTGCTGGTCGCAGCCGGGATCCTCTGCCTGGTTCCTGTGTGCTGGTCAACCCACACCGTCATCCGGAATTTCTACAACCCGCTGTTAAGCAGCGCTCAGCGCAGAGAGCTGGGTCCATGCCTCTACTTAGGCTGGGGGGCCGCCACTCTTCAAATCTTTGGGGGGATTCTTCTCTGTAGCTCATGCCCCCCCCACGATGAAACACGGTATAACATTGGTGAGCCTCCGTTCAATTCCTACTTACCTGGGAGGGACGCCCACAGATACAGGTGAAGCACCATTATATGAGCAATTAGTACCTCTGTGTATTTGTAGAACAAAGTATATAGCATCACATTTCCTTGTAATGTGAAAAAACGATAGAGAGACAGAAGCCCCTCCTGGTCACTGGCAACGCTGGAGTGGCGCTGCAATAGTTTGATGTTAAATCTCAATATAGCTGGAATCATGTTATTATGTGATGTGACACTGTGCAGAATCAGAGGACATTTTATTGTTAGGACTGAATTACGCTCGCTTGCATAATTTTTTTGGTGCGGCATTTTTCAAAGCGTTCATGCATTTCAAATGTGTTTATGCAGTTGTTTGTCGTCGTTGGATGGATGGATGGATGGATGGATGGATGGATTTTTGTGATGCAAATTCAACTTTTAACATTTCTTATTGTGCTCCTGATGCTTTTCCACGCTTCTACAATCAGTCACCCTGTATTTTGTCAATCTTGCATTATTTTAATAAAAAGGTCTTGCCTGTTACCCAGTCGCCCCATGTCTGTTACACCATTATCAGTGCTGCGGCTGGTCTGGGGTCAGTCGTAGACAGCACCTTGTCCAGCTCAACATTACCCTATTAATGGTGATTATATTTCACTGGGGGTGGTGTGGCTTAAACATTTCCATGGGTCATGATTAAATTGGGCTTTGGACCGGAGTTTGCCACTTGAGTGAATTATGCCAGAACAATCTGGAGGGGAGGTATGTTTTCAAAAGGGATGGTTTTTGTAATTCCTTTCCCGCAGGGGTGGGGTCCACACGCACTCCGCAATTAGAACCCCGTGGATAAAATATCTTCATCTGGTGTAACATTCACTGCACCGTTTAGCAGCCCAAGAAAAGCCTTTCACTCCAAGGAATAAACGTACACCAGCACAAACAGAAGCGCTGAGGTGTGCGGTCCTACCGTCCCACGTCCACACAGGGCTCCATTACCCGCAGAAACCAGTCATTCCACCCGCTAAGGTTTCACTGACCTCCTTTGAACACAATACTGACAATGTGTTATTATCTATATCTATTGCTGCCATTTAGTTGCTATTACTGGATTACTGGGTTTGGTACCTTACAGAAGATCACTAATGACACCGGATAGAGTCCAGCAACAGAAATCATTTAATTTGCAGGACTGTAGAATTGTCACTATGTTGTCTGGTCTCTGGTTTCTTTAGTAGAGTGAGTGTTAGAGGTTTAACCCAAATACCAGTGACTTGGCAGTCTGAGATCTGGTCCGATGTGTGTCCTCTGAAACTTTCTCACAAGTCTTTGGGTCTGTCCCTGTGAGTTGCTATCACAGTAAAAGAGTCATGCGGTATAAAAGGGAGGGACTGAGGCGAAAATCGAGGCTGAAAAAAATCACCTTGAAAAATTAACCTTATGCAAAGACCTTCTCATGCTGGTGCAGAAGAATCCGGCAGAGCAGGTCTTCTGCGGCTCAGCTTTTTGTTTGCTGTAGCATCTGAACGCCTCCCCCTTTCAGAGGCATAAAAGCTCAGTTTCCGTGGCTGGGGCAGGACCGGAGCTACGGGGAAAATAGAGAAAGGCCGGGGGAGGCAGAGCCAGGAGCGAGCTGCTGGTATCCGCCATGCAGTCCACTGGGATGCAGATTCTGGGAATCTGCCTGGCCATACTGGGCTGGGCGGGAGTGATCATCACCTGCGCCCTGCCCATGTGGAAGGTGTCGGCCTTCACTGGCGTCAACATCGTGACAGCCCACATCATCTGGGAGGGCATCTGGATGAGCTGCGTGGTGCAGAGCAGCGGCCAGACCGAGTGCAAGGCCTACGACTCCATGCTGGCCCTGGGCTCCGACTTGCAGGCGGCACGGGCCCTCATCAGCATCGCCATGGTGACGGGCACCACCGGACTCATCCTGACCGCGGTTGGGGGCAAGTGCACCAACATTGTTGCTGGGTCATTGCTGAAGGCAAAGGCGTTGAAGATGGCCAGCCTGGTCCTCATCGCCACAGGCTTCCTCTGCCTGGTCCCCGTCTCCTGGACGGCCAGCTCCATCACGAAGGACTTTTACAATCCCACGCTGACGGACGCTCAGCGCAGGGAGCTGGGGGCCTCGCTCTATGTCGGATGGGGAGCCTCCATCCTGTTCATCCTGGGAGGGGTGCTGCTTTTCAACCCCTGTGCTCCGAAAAATGAGGAGAGCCTCTCTGGACAGTACCTCGTCGTGAGGTCTTCCAGTGGGACCAGCAGGGTGGTCTCGGTGCGCAGCAGGCCCATCTCCCAAAAGTCTTCCATCCCGATGAAGACCTACTTATGACGGAGACGGATGGATCAGGAGGGACTGCCGCTGGTTTTAGGGAGGTCTTTTTAACTGCCCTAAACCAGCGTCCTCAGGTAGAAACAAGTCAGTTTGTATGCTCATGTACCTGTGAGAAGCCACACTTACGCTTGTGTGTGTTTCTTTCACCTATGTGCTGAAAATATATTAAATATATTTTTATTTAATACAGAAAAGTCCTCTTGTTAGCATGGCTTGCTTTTCGTTTCAGTGCTTGTTTTGTTTTCTTTGCAATAAAAACTTGATAATAAATCTTAAGGTGACTTGTTTATGATTGAGGGTACTGCAAGCTATCAGCGAACCTTGTAGCTCTTTTTCAGACAAAATAATATTTAAATATTAAAAGAATATATTGGGCACCTTTCTGGTGCCTCCTTACATTCCCGGAAATGTTCTTAATATTGCACTTTGAGCCATTGAACCGTCTTATTAGGTTCTTGTTTTGTTTGTAGTCGTTGTGTAGCTCCCGCTCCGATGCTGCTTTCACCTGTACCTAAGTATTCACAGGAAGCTTAGCCTAGCTGCACTAGCTGCCTTGTTCACTCCTTACCTGCATGAATGTTTGTAAAGAGCTATTTACCTCACCTGTATGTTGCTTTGGACAAAAGCGTTGGGTAAATATGGAAAATAATAAAAAAAAATGTATATGTAAATTAAATGCTGTGTGTGATCCGTGTCCAGGGAATACAATAAAACCTTTTTATGTACTACTTCCTGGAGTACTCAAGGGCTCCACCTGCTGCTGAAGAGATGATACAATGTTTTCTTTTTCCATTGACATTCACTGAGGCATTTCTCTATCAATATGAGGATTTTGCCGAAGGCTACTTTTGGCTGGAGCCGGTTTATCATCTAATGTCCCAGCTGCAGTTGTTTATGTTTTTGTGGTTAAATGCTTAGGAATTAGAAGCCAAACATCAACTTCAGTCCACCGTCTATAACTGCTTGTCCTATTCTGGGTGGCGGGGGCTGGCGGGGGCTCTAGAGTGTATGGGAACGAGGCAGGAAACAATCCCACACTGCAGGGCACAGACACAAGCACCACTCACACACCTACAGGCAATCTGGTAACTTCACAGCACGTTTTTGGGCTGTGGGGGGAACCCGGAGGAAACCCCACGACGACACAAGGAGAACATGCAAACTCCACACACATGGAATCCTGGTGGAGACTCAAACCCAGGTCCCAGAGGTATGACGCGACAGTGCTACCCATGCCCCCCCCGCCACCCCACATGTTAACATATGGGCTACATATGAGGGCAGTTTGTGGCTCCATGGCTTTGGCTGCTGTCCCCGTAGCTGACATTCTATGGTTCAGGTCCCATGGCCAACTGGGTGATTTCAGCCTCGGGCCCTCGAGCGAGGCCCCTAAACCTGACTGCCCCAGAGCCTGGTTGGCCCTCTGTTCTCAATTGTATGTTGCCAGGGTTAATAATCAAAATTTAACAAGTGAAAGACACAAAACGACAAAAATCACTGAATTACATAATTAAGACTGTGCGATCATTTATTTCATGAGTTACAACATCAATAATAGGCACGCAAACTGTACAGCTGCAACTTACTCGTGTCTTATTTTGTGTTGTACTGCCACCTTGTGGTATGAAATATTTTTTCACCAAATATAAATTTATTCTGTTTTTAAGTGTTGAATGTACATTTGTAAAACATGCGAAGGAAGCCTGACATTCTTTGCTACTTGCCCTTTGTTTTCTTTAGCGTCTAACGAAGGCAGCCATGGCACTGCAAACCCTGGGTATCACCTTATCCATGGTTGGTTTGGCTGGCACCATCCTCATCTGCGCCCTGCCCATGTGGCGCGTGACGGCCTTCATCGGGACCAACATAGTGGTGGCGCAGGTCTTCTGGGAGGGCCTGTGGATGAACTGTGTGTATGAAAGCACGGGACAGATGCAGTGCAAGATCTACGATGCTCTGCTGGACCTGTCAGCCGACCTGCAGGCGGCTCGAGGCCTGGTGGTCATCGCCATTGTGCTGGCCTGCCTCGGTTTCCTCACCTTCCTGGTGGGGGCACAGTGTACCAACTGCCTTGGAAACCCCAGGGCCAAAGCTCGGGTGGTGCTGGCCTCCGGGGTCACTTTCATCCTCTCAGGGCTCACCACCGTCGTCCCGGTGTCCTGGACGGCGAACAGAATCATCCAGGACTTCCACAATCCCATGGTACCAGAGGCGCTGAAGAAGGAGCTGGGGGCGGCGCTTTATGTGGGCTGGGTCACCGCAGGCTTCCTGCTCTCGGGCGGAGCGGTTCTCTGCACCACCTGCCCTCCCGAGAAGTCGAATCACTCTGTCCGCTACATGCTGACGAACACGCACAGCAGCGTCCAGCCCAGCTACGCCGTGAAGAACTATGTGTGAGGTTCACCCGCCTCGCACACTGCAAACCAAACGCCACGCATCCACGGAAAGACACTTAACTGACACTTCCAAAGTTGTTTCAGACTGAACGGTTCCTGAGGTTCAGTTATCCGCTGTATGTGGAAAAAAAATGCAGTGTAACTAAAATTGAAGATTCAAGCTTGACGGTATCTGAAAATCAATTTCTACTTAACATATATAATAATGTATAAACAAATTGTACCTTATCTTTTGCGTGTCAAAGTTTATTTTTGGATTAAGAAATGTTTAGATACTGCTGCATGTTTATGCAGATATTTTACAAGAATAAATGCATTTCATAAATATCATGCTCTGTAAATCC
Organism: Mormyrus proboscirostris; assembly: GCA_026779585.1. Taxonomy (NCBI): domain Eukaryota; kingdom Metazoa; phylum Chordata; class Actinopteri; order Osteoglossiformes; family Mormyridae; genus Mormyrus; species Mormyrus proboscirostris. The sequence continues at coordinate 20,887,587 of JAODKF010000042.1, read as the reverse complement.
ATTTCCCGTATCCACTTCTCCTATTCAGGATCATGAGGGGTCTGGACATTATGGGTGCAAAGCAACAAACAACCCAAGATGGGGTGCCAAGCCATTGAAGAGGCAATCTGGCACCTCCAATTAACCTCAGCGTGGCCATTACACCTACAGGAACTTTAATAACATCCCATTCTAAATCCATAGGCATCAGTATGGAGCTGGTTTCCCCTTTGCAGGCATAACAGCTGCCACTCTTCTGGGGAGACTTTCTACAAGATTTTGAAGCATGTCTGTTGGAATTTTTGCCCATTCATCCATAAGAGCATTTGTGAGGTCAGGTACTGATATTGGATATGAAGGCCTGCCTCACAGTCTCCAGTATAGTTCATCCCAAAGGTGCTTGATTAACACCAAACTCACCCAACCGTGCGCACTGGGGCACAGTTATGCTGGAACAGAGGGGCCTTCTCCAAACTGTTCCCACAAAGTTGGAAGCATAAAATTGTCCAAAATATCTTCGAATGCTGAAGCATCAAGAGTTCCCTTCACTGGAACTAATCCGGGGGTCTAATCCGGCCCCTGAAAAACAGCCCCATACCATTATCCCTCCTCCACCAAACTTCACAGTTGGCACAATGCGGACAAGCAGGTAATGTTCTCCTGGCATCTGCCAAACCCAGACTGCCAGACAGAGAAATGTGATTCGTCACTCCACAGAACACCTTTCCACTGCTCCAGAGTCTGATGGCAGTGTGCTTTACATCACTCTACATTAATCGAGTGAACAAGGCATTGAGGACTTTTACGCACTATGTACCTCAGCACTTGTCAACCCCACCCTGTTACTTTACATGGTCTGTCGCTTCATGGTTGGGTTTCTTTCGTTTCTAACTGCTTCCACTTTGTAGTAACACTACTTACAGTTGACCTCTTTTCTTCTAGCAGGGAAGAAATTTCACAAACTGACTTATTGCAGAGGTGGCATCCTATCACAGCACCACGCTCAAATTCACTGAGCTCTTCAGAATGACCCATTCTTTCACAAATGTCTGTAAATCTGACTGCATGGCTAGGGGCTTGATTTTATACACCGGGGGCAATACGTCTGAATGAAACACCCAAATACAATGATGAAGCAGTGAGTCTCAATATTTTTGTCCATATAGAGCCATGGAAACAATTATGAGAGACCATTCTATATTTTTAAACAAATCTGCATGTTTAAATCCGGCTATGCTGAGCAGGAGGTTACCTCCAGGTCCAATATATCTAAGACAGCAGCACACAATGTATTCGCCTCTCAGCAGCAATTTTCCTCTGATTGATCTAACTACACACACACACACACACACACACACACATATATATATATAGCTGTCAGGCACCAACGTCTTATCTTTCTGTACCATTCGCTGTAGACGCTGAATGGGTGGCCTGAGTTCCATCCATGGTAGACTCTTTCTGCGTGATTATGTCTTCAAAGTGCCAACAGTACTCTTACTTGGCTAATTAATTTATGGTGTAGAATATCGAAAACATATGACTAAAACATTCGCCCATAATTAAACGCCTGATGCAAACGAGGATCTCCAAAGACAACAAACGCGTTTGCAGCAGCGTTGAGCGGGTGACGCAGCGTGAAGGCTGACAGGCACGAAGAGACTTGCTTTCCATCTAGGCACAGTCCGACTTTTGTTTCCGCCTTCCTCTGTGTGAAAAAAACTGGAGAAGAATTGTTATGCAAGTCTGGCAGGAGTCTCCACCCGGGGAGGAATGCAGCCGCGCCAGTTGCCTGCTCTTCCCCGGCGCATCATGGAGAAGGTCGAGCTGGCCGCCTTTGGGCTTGGAGTCGCCGGCTGCTTTTTCGCTATTGTCACCCGCTGCCTTCCCGTGTGGCAAGTGAGTGGCGAACTGGGCAACGTGACGGGGACGCTGCCGGTGTACTGGGATGGGTTGTGGATGGACTGGGAGCATCACAGCTTGGGCGAGCTGCGCTGCGCATTTTACCAGTCTCTGCTGCCACTGGGGGAGCACTTTCGCTCTTGGCAGGCGCTGATCACCTCCTCCATCAGCTTCGGCGTCGTCTCTGTCGCTATCTACGGCGTCGGGCGGCTGAGGTTCCCACATTGGGTCCAGGTGAAGCCGGTGTCGGGGGCGGTCTTCCTCCTGTCGGCTGTGCTGCTTCTCATTCCGATGTCATGGACCACGCACGAGTCGACGCAGACGTTGGGGAACCTGTCGTCCCTCCGGAGGAAGGTGGGAGGAGCCCTCTACGTCGGCTGGACGGCCACTGTCCTCTTTATTATCGGGGGGTGCTACCTGTGCACCAGGTGCCCCAAAAGAAAACGACAGGAGGTTGTGGACTTACCTGATACCGTGGATCCCTTCTTAACTATCAACAGTGCCTCGTTCCGACCATGACAACTACCGTGAGCTTAAAGACAGGTGAATTACTCTTACACAGATCTAATTTAATAATAATAACAATAACCTGGGGACTCTGTATATGTCTTAAAGAGTTTCTAAACTCCTGGCCTTAAAAGAGACGGTGGAACCCCGATGAACTCCTAACATTTCAGCCACTGCCGATTTATTACAGGTTTTTATTTACCAATGGTACTCGTTGTTTACAACAGCAGGCAAAATATACGTGTGACACTGAAGCGTATGTTTACCGACCCAGGGATGTTTGTTGAATTTCTGCGATAAAATGTAAATGATGTAAATGGACATGTTAATAATTATGTATTTTTAATGCATTTTTCATTTGTAATTAACATGTGGACAATGTATATTTATATTTATAAAAAAATTATATGTTGTTGATGTGACCCTGTCTAAGATGGATAGACTGATAGGTCTTGAATTGTTTCACATGGTTGTCTTCCATTCAAAAAGAAGTTTGCCATTTTGTTTCCAGGAAATAAACTAGGTTTCCATACCTATCTACGCCGTGATTTTCCATAACCTGTCACCCAATTCAGGAGCAAGGCGTCTTGGAAATGCGATGCCCTTAATAAGCTTGCACTCAGCGCGATAATGACACATCAAAGATTGCTGACCAATTCATGGTAATTTTTGCGAAACTGATAACTTGGCTTTAAATGGATTTTGTAGGTATCTTGCTTTGATGGAGCAGATATCATGGGGCCTAAATAGATGGACATCCAGGGATGGGTCCTGCTGTTGTACCCTAAGGAAGGGTAATTATCCTGAATGGTACGGCCACATAGCTTCGGTACAGCTCTGTGGTGAATTAGTCAGAGCTCAGAACACTATATTGCCAGTGTGTGAACATACCAGAATTGGTTGTGGTTCAGTGTAAACAATGACAAGGGCATCAGTCCTTGGAGGAAACTCAATAAGGGCCTTATGGTGACATCACTCTGCCAGCCAAGGGATTTGAACCTATGACCATCTAGTCACTGACAAAGAGGCCTAACCAGCAGAGCCTCAACCGCCCCCCCTCCCCCCAAGATAGGGCTCTGGGCACTGCATCTGGATGTTAGGCAGCACCCCTGTTGGTGGAATCAAAAGCGGGTGCTAAAAGTCCACTCATACACCTGTCAGAGCAGACCAAGTAGGAAGCAGTAATGCGCACATTTGCCATCCGGGTTACTGAAAATGGCTGGGCGGCAGCTTGCTTCGGGGGCTTTAGGTGCATGAGGGTCAGGGGCTGCTCTGCGTCTGCATGTCCAGGCAAGCACCGGTATCACCTTGTATGTGTATGTGTGCATTGCAGGAGAGAGTATCCTAACCTGCAGCCCCTGCATCTTCAACTCTATGCCCGACTATCCCTTTCCTGGTTGGATGCAGTTACTAACAGGTGGACACTCTACATAAGTTTCATTTTTCGGAGGAGTGAGCTGAACTGCTCCTGTTTGTCAGATACCTCACAGGCATGTAGCAGGTGACATGATCTCCACCCTGACTTCTCATCTCCATGGCAGCCTCACATGACGCACCTACACCTGATCCGGGATGTGCTCGAGGCATGTTCCACATTCTGTGTTCTCACGGCTGTTGTACAGAACCTCCCTTCATCCACAGGAATCCACAGGCCTCTGGTTACTTCAACTTGTTCTAGCAAGTTCCGAAGCAATGGTAATCTGTTTTGTGTTTGTGGGCCTATTCACAAACTTATAACAAAGACATGACAAAACATAACACACAGTCCTGTGTGACCCACGGCAACATGCTTCTCAGTACGAGAGGTTAGCAGGTAAAGTGGAAAGAAGAGAGGATATCTTTATATCTTTTCAAAAGAAAAACAGCATGAGTCACCAGAGTCCCATGCTAAATATATCGACAAGGCAGTTTGCACAGAAGTGCTTAAATATTTCACTCCGCTGGAATATTTTAAAAATTCAGATATAAGTTGTATATTTCAGTCAATATAGAAAACTTAGTATGCATTTTTATTAGTCTTCAATGTTATATACACTCAGTGTTTCCATTTTCATTACAAGATTACAGCATTTTGGATAATTTAGGGTTATTTAGTGCTTAGTTATACAGGCACCAGCAGTCTTATGTGATGCTGCTGACATCATTCATTAACACCCAAGTTAAAAGCGAGGCTACAGAGAATCGCATATCTGTTGGCATTGAAATATGAGAAAACTGATAGAGCATATTTTTAAGAAATGGCCAATAATTCGTGGTTCATTTGTGGCAGAGTACTGGCTCCCCAAAAATTTTCCGAAGCCACAACAACCCACTGAGTATGAGTGTGAGCGGATTTTAAATGAACATGACACTTGATTCCGTTAAACCAGAACCTTTCAGAGTTTTTAGCTTAAGACAAAAAGCGTTAAACGCAAAACACTGATTGCAAAAAATAGGTTAAACAGTATATTTCCTTCCTGTTCCATTATAAAATGGATCCATTCAGAAAACAGAGCATCCTGAAGATCTTCTTGGTTGCCATAGTGTTGGGGGCCGTGTGACGACTGGGCCGCTACTCCAGCTTCTCATCGCCCTCCTCCACATCTTTCAGATTCAGCACCTCCAGAGAGCCTCGCCCCTTTGTCTCACAGCGAATCAGCTCGTCGATCTCCCTGAAGCACCCGGGGTCTATCAGGCACACCTGCGGGCAGTGGGAGGCCTCTGTAAGCTCCAAGGAAACCGCAGAATGGGACGGGGGAGGTGGGCGGAGCCTCACCATCTCCAGCTGCTCATCGAAGTCCTCGCTCTCCACCACCTTCAGGAGGGGCTTCAGCTTCTCCTTCAGCTTCTTGCCCTCCTTGGCAGGTAGGATGAGGCGCAGCCGCATGTGGGCTCGCTGGATCTGCATCGACTCCTTCAGCTGCCTGATCACCTCCAGCGCCTGCCGTGATACATACTGACGTTACTCACGGGAATTTGTTTGGCAAAGAGATTCGCAGGTCCAGAAGAGATATGTGCTTAAAAACTGATACGCAGAACGCCAATGCCAGCGTGTAATCAGCAAGCACAGCGGGTGCTGTGCAGTATTGCTGGTACCTATGCAAGATACTAACAATTACGCTCTATGGTAACAGCACAGCACAAAGCACAGGGTTTCAATGACATTTAGGGAATGTTACGGTGAACTGGTGGCACTTGGGCCACAAACCAGTACAAATAACCCACAATGGAGCCAAAAATAAAACACAGCCATCAATCAGATGAGGGCATATTAAAATTATTAATTTCAAAAGCAAAATAAGGGAAACTCAATGGATTATTATTAGGAAATGAGGTTCCTCTGGTCAACAGTATCTGTGTGGCAGACCTGCTGCTTCGTGCTCTTGTTGGCCTTCACAGAGTAATGGATGTCTTTCATGGCCTTCTCAATCAGGCTGACGGTGTACGGCCGCTTGGTCTCAGGGTTCACACACTTCTCCGCCACAATGGTTGCGATGTCCCTGAACATCTGCTCCAGCTGGCTCTGCCTCTCCTTGTCTGACACCTGCAGCTCGCCCTTGGCTAAGATCTGATGAAAAGGGGGGCAGCTTTCTGCTGTCAAATCACAAACATGAGTAAGGGACTTCAAAACACATGCATTTAGGCAGTGAGGAGATATTGACCTGTTTACATATTTCTGTTAAATCATCGGTCCCAAAGGCTTTTGACAAGTCCTCCTTCTTTGCTACTTGGCCCTTTGAAACATTTATGAAAACTGTGCTGGTCTGTAGAACTTCGTCAAGATCCTTCTCTCTGAGTAAGGAGAAAAAGTTATTGTCACGTCAGACGTCATACAACGCCATAGCTGCATGACGTAGGTTTAAAATGAACTACAACGGGGCAGTTAAAGTATATTTGTTAAAATGAAGACTGTTCGGTCAAATTCAGTAACAAACGCCTGTGTTCAACCGCGGCTAACCAGCTTCTACACAATACAGCATTGACGCGTATGGAAATCAAATTAACTGGTTACTACATAACCGTTTAATAACGGAGCAGGTATGAAAATGACGCCGTTTGTTCAAATATCCAGCTGCTATACTTACGCCCCAGATCTCCAGCTCATGACTTTATTTTTATAGCAGGCGATCTCAAATCTCTTCCCCCCCTTTTTCATTCTCACGACGGCCACATTCGTGAGCCGGATTTGGTTTGTTGGCGTGAATATTGACATCTGTAGATCTTAAATATACAAATATTGAATTAAGTAAATCTAAATACGCAGTAATACTCCGGCCAGCGTCGCGATCGCTGTGCGTCACATTAAAAGTCCGGACTGCAAAGGAGGCAAAACCATAAGGACCCGGACTGTTACGGTTCCGAACTGGAGAGCCAAATATTTAGTCTCGTAATGATTTCACTCAAAATGGGATCACCGATTATACATTTTATGCATATTTAATGCACTTATTAAGTACAGTGGAAAAACAAGACAACTAAAACTAAACACACGCAACAAATGCTGCCAAAATGAAAGTCAAACATAAGAAATGTTTTGCAGAATACGTATGCATACGTATAAAATTTATTTTGATGTTAGGTAATTTATGAAAACCTCGTTTAAATGTATAATTTCAGATTATTATTGGAAAACCACTCCCCGTAGACATGTTGAGTTAGGTGGACACACTGGAACACACTATTATTTTACATGTGTATCATATGATTTCTGCCTTAACTTTTTACATTACTTTACAATAAGGTAGCATCATACGGAAAAGCACATTAACACCGAGTCCCCTTAAAAATCCGCGCACGGGGCGTTTAAAGTGCTTTCCCACAATGCACCGCTCCCTCAGCCAGTATGGCCGAACCTGGTAAACGTGCTTTTTAACTTCTTCTGCTTTCCTTTTTCGCGTTGTGCCTCGTTGCTTTGGTACACTTGAGTCGGTAAGGCAAGAAACGTCTCCGACGATGATGTTTTTCTCTGTCTGGCGTTTTCTGTGCATCATTGCAGGCGCTTTCGGCGCCGAAGTGGAGGGTAAGTGCTTGTCGGCGTGTTTGTTGTTGTTGTGTGTTTGTTTCTCGTCATTTGCTCACTGAACGCGTAGGGTAACAGATTACCTGGAAACCGGCATCCAGTGTGTCACAGGTAACCAGGCGCGGGATATCCTGACTTCCGAGATAAACCAGATGACCAATTAACTCTATTTTAAGAGCCACCACAGACACATCGTACACTGTCTCATTTGAAGTCCGCGTTTCTCATTTCGCTGACCAGCCATTTTCATATACTGCATTTTGTGTTTTGCAGATGTCTCCGAGGACCAGTGGGACTACTCGGGGTACTTGTTGACAGTATGGAAAAACAGACTGTACATGTACTCGGCCGCAGCAGTTTTCCTTGGGGTCTGGTTCACGCTAAAGATGGCGAAGAAAAAAGTAAGTTATATCCCTTATAATAAATGGTGACGACTGGTTTTGGTGTTAATGATGCTCGTATTTGATATACATTTAAAGTTAAATGCAAGTTTGCTTACTTATATAAAAACTAACTGCGGCATCATAATACGACAAATCCTTATTTCAAGCTGTATTTATTATTACTTTTGCCCTGATTCAAAAACAAAAAAGAAAAACAGATGACTTTTTCGGGGTTTCGCTGTATTAAATATCACCTTCGAACTTTGGTAGCTGGCACTCGTTTAATATTTGGGGACTTGTTACTCTGGTCCCGGCAGACAGCACCTGGCCAGCATGCAGATGCTGGAGTCAGCAAGTCGGCAAAAGAGGGAGAATATTCCGCTGTAAAGGAGAGAAAGGTTCATGTGTCGGGGGTGAGGATTTTCTACGGATCGCAGACTGGAACGGCGAAGGTAGGAAACATTGTGATCTTTAGCAGGTGACATGCCATGTTATAAATGCATGTTAAGGATGATCACAGCGCCACTTAATGTTCCGATGAGTGTTTACGCAGTCTGATGAAATAATTGGTAACTTTTTTTTGCCCCATGCAGGGATGCCGTAATTTGTGATGTAATGCTTGATCATAAATGTGCCACTGTTTTTATGAGAACTCATCTTAAAGTTAACTATATCATTCAATACGGTGGATTTAGTTGACTTTCTCAGTTCACTCAAATGCAGGCAAGCGATTGATTGATTGTTCTGCAACTGAAGCATTTAGATCTAGGGCTGTATTAAAAATGGCAGATCTTTCAAGAGGAGTCTGTTTAATGTAGATCCACCGAATGTGTGCAGGTTTCAGCTTTCAGTCCGTATGATTCTGAAATGCAGGAATGTTTGCACGATGCCCGTCTGACACGGCCCTCGTAGGTGTGTGAGTCTGTGGGCGTGTCTCTGCTCAGGGATTTGCCGTGGATCTGGCCAAGGAAGTCCAGGCCCTGGGCCTCACGGCGGAGGTGATTGACATGAAGGAGTACGACCCAGAGGACAGCTTGTCTGAGGAGGTGAGCTCTGATTGGCCAGGTAGCCTCAGGCTTCCACCTTTGTTGCTGCACTAAGGAGCCACATGGCTAATGGGGTGCCGAGCAGTGGACCCTCCGGGGGGGGAACGTCTCTCGATAATGCATGTGAAATGGGTGTGATGGGAAGCAGCGTTCGCTCTCTGGCTCTCCCCGCTCCTGTAGGGGGTCTCGCGGTTTAGGGCTCTGTGCCTGTGATTGGAAGGCTGCTGGCTGAAATTCCATTGGGTCTCTGAGCGAGAGCCTTTGCCCCAGTTGCTGTAGGAACCATCTGACCCTGCGCTCTCACTTACACCATGACTGCTAATGAAGATCTGTGGTGGGCTGAAGAGGTCTCCACACACCGTGCTCTGTGGCTGATTCTGATTTTGGAGCTGTTCTCCTAACAACCTGTGCCCCCCCCCTCCCCCCTCCTCTCAAAGTGTACCAGTAAATCCATCTGCGTGTTCCTACTGGCCACCTACACGGATGGGAAGCCCACAGAGAACGCGGAGTGGTTCTGCAAGTGGCTGGAGGAGGCATCCATGGATTTCCGCTATGGAAAGACCTACCTGAAGGGCATGCGCTTTGCTGTCTTTGGGCTGGGCAATTCTGTGTACGTGGGACACTACAATACGGTGAGGAGGAGCCTCATCCTGTCTCTCTGTCCCTGTCTCTCCTTGTCTCCGTCTCTCCCTGTCCCTCTATGTGTCCCTGTCTGTGTCTCTCTGTCTCTCCCTGTCCCTGTCTGTCTCTGTCTCTCTGTGTCCCTGTCTGTGTCTCTCTGTCTCTCCCTGTCCCTCTGTGTCCCTGTCTGTCTGTCTCTCCCTGTCCCTCTCTGTGTCCCTGTCTGTCTCTGTCTCTCTGTGTCCCTGTCTGTGTCTCTCTGTCTCTCCTTGTCTCTGTCTCTCTATGTGTCTCTCTGCATGTTTGTGTCTGTGTCTCTGTCTGTGCATTTTTGGGTCTCTGTCTGTTTGTCTCTGTGTGTTTGGGTCTGTGTCTCTCTGTCTGTGTGTGCGCAATTGATGATTACCTCCAAACTAGCAGCCTAACAGATGGTTTTATCGAAAATGACATTTTATTTCTCAAGCTGCTATCCCCCCAGGTTCAGCTGGGTCCCTCCTGGGCCTGATGTCTTGACCTCTTGCTTGTGCTGCCCTGTGCCAGGTGGGTAAGCACGTGGACCGGTGGCTGTGGATGCTGAGTGCCACGCGGGTGCTGTCACGCGGGGAGGGCGACTGCAACGTGGTGATGAGCCGGCACGGCAGCCTGCAGGCCGACTTCCTCAGCTGGCGGAGCCGCTTCCTGAAGAGGCTGCAGGCCCTGGCCAGGGGCGAGAAGAAGGCCTGCGGGGGCAAGTGCAAGAAGGGCACCTGCAAGAAGCACAAGGGGGCGCAAGAGCAGCCGGAGCCCGGCAGTGAGGGGGTGGAGCACCAGAGCTCCGAGGCAAGGCAGCCTGTAAACCATGTGGCTTTGATGTGGAGACTCTGTGATGATTTCGTATTGCATACTGGCCTGAAAATGTTTTGGTCAAGCTCCCAGTGAGATTGATTTCAAGCCATGTCACGCTTAATCATCTGTATAGACCTGCTTCATCTGTATAGATCTGCTTCAGCTCGCTGGCTCCCAGGTGGTGGGGTGGACTTTGACGGCCTGTGGGCGATTTGCAGGAGTCCAGCAGCGACACGGGATCAGCCACGGATGAGGAGACGGCCAGCCGCTCGGTGGTGGATGTGGAGGACCTGGGGATGGTGATGAACCGCGTGAAGAAAGCAAAGGTGTGTGTGTGTGTGTGTGTGTGTGTGTGTGCCTGGATGAAAGGGCTGCGTTTCCTTGAGGGTGGGGGGGGGGGGTGTCACAGATGGTCTGGCCGTCTGTGTCTGCAGCCAGCCTGCTCTGCGATTTGCATAATTGTCGGGCATAATTACTGACTCCTGCTGCGAGCCAGGGCGGAGCGGTGATTCATGGGAAGGGACAGACCCCCTGTGATGTGCTGAGCTGGACTGAACACTGACCTTCAGCGCCCCCCTCCCCCCCAGGCTAAATATTTTATGTTTAATGCTGAGAAGGCTGCAAAATCTTACTGAGCGGAAGGGTGAGATCCTACCCCCTCCCCCACTGTACTGGACATGGCCATCTTCTCCAGCCTTAGTGGCCGGTAGTGGGGGCAGAGCCCCCCCCCCCCAGCCCGTGACTCTGACATTTTGGGACCCCCTTGTAGTCAGGGGGACTCCAGAGCTTACTCTGTTACACCTTCCCTGGGTAGATAAGACAGCTAGTCAGGGAGTTCTGTCAGGGAATTTTTCTGCAAATGGTGGGGGGTATATGGTCATGGGGTGGGGGGTATATGGTCATGGGGAGATGGGAGACAATCACGGGGGGGCTGTGGGGACATGGGCTGCTAGCCGGCTCGCACCTCAGCTGGCGATCGCCAATCCCAGGCTAGTGGCTTTGGGTTCCTATCCTGGGAATGTGATAATTGTTTGTTTCTTACGGTTTTGTCTGGCAGACGCTTGTAATCCCTGTTAAAATGGCAGGGAAGATATTCGGTGAAATTGATCTCTCTGTCTGAGCTGTATGTCAGCCATCGCCTCTAGTCATGCCCATGTGTTCAGCACAAATTCTCAATCGATGGGACCCGACCGGTTGTTTGCCTTGTGTAGTGCCGGTTTTTTGCTGTCAGTTTGAAAGCACCTCACCTCAAGTTTACAGCAAATCTCTATTCCACCGCCAGGGGGCGCCAGTCATACACTTTTTAAAATCTTGTTGTCTGCTGCTGCTTGCTTGTCTCTGTATGTAGATGACATTTTGTGTGTGTCCCCTTCTCCCCACACGTTATGAGACACTGATAGGGCTTTAAATTTGAATGACTGGGTTTTTTTGTTATGAAATTTGATTGAAAGCTGTCTCCGGCGTTGGTCGCCTGGACATGACCTGAATGCTCTGCGCTGAAATATGCTGCGTTTTAAAGCAGTTTTATTGTAATAGTCCCTGTAATGGCGTGATCCTATTCAACCATTCACATTGTCTTTGCTTCTCTTTAAACAAAGGTGTTAATTACTATCGGTTGTTTATTGTTAAAATGTTACAAGTGCGTATTAATGTATCGCATTTGGCCATCTGTGCAACAAACAGAATAAATTAGCATCAAGGCTCGTTTAGATTAATCAGGACTGTAATTGCGTAATTATCTGTGGACTTGAAAGACTGGAATGCAATTGGAAAATAGCGAATGTGCTCGGCGTAACGTGATTTCAGTCACGAGTTTCCTACCTCAGGCTAATTCAGTGTAAATCTGAGGTTCTCACAGCCAAGGAGGTTGATGCCTTATTTTTCATTTTTCTCTTTTTCAAATCCGTGGCTTGTAGGTAATTAGATTTATATGAAATGAAAACGGCATGGTGGCATCCTGCTGAGTTATCGGTTAAGTGGCTGCCTACATGGATCCACGTGGTATTTCAATTTCAATGCCCTGTGACCGAAATGGCTCCTCCGACCGGGCTGTTAGCTCTTAATCGGACCCTGGTGTACCGTGGGAAATCTGTCTCGCACGTCCGCCCGCCTAGCGCCGTCGCTGGTTTTAGTCGTGATCCGTGGTCCCTTTGCTAGCCGGGGTTGGTGTGTCACCTGCGGGTCCCAAAATGTCCCCTCTTGCTCTGGGCCCCCCGTGCCAAGACCCATCTACAGCAACGGCTGTCTCTCACGCGGAAAACGAGCGCTGGCTAGCCAGCGAGAAGTCGGAAGCGGAGGCCTGCCTCCATTGGATCCTCCAGGGGTGACAGGCTGCGCAGATGAACCGGAGGAAGGGGGGGGGGTCACTTTTGAATCTATTTTAGGTCCTTTTTCGCCTCTGGATGAGAGGCCTCTTGTGGAGTCTGGGCATCGCGTTTAGTGGGTAAATTTAACATGAGATGGGAATATAAAATTTCCTAGAGCCTAGTGAGGGAGCCGTTGGAATGGAAGGGAGTTGGGAGTGTGGGTCTGTGTGTGTGAGAGACTCCATGATTGGTTACATTTGGCTATTTCCAGGGAAGTCAGGCTTCATGCAGGATTCGGGGTAATTTCAGCTCTTGCCCAAAGTGTGGAGAATCAGACGATTCACATGATTTCAGGGGGGGTGGAGGCTGTCGCTAAGACACATCCGCCTCACTCCAGCCCCCCCCCCCACCGTTGCCAGGGGAGCTGTGGAGGTAATGGGGGCCGGCATATAATCGCCGTGGCAGCCGGTCCGTCAGAGCTGTGCGAGGACGGCAGATGGTGTGAGCGTGAAGCCCCTTCTTCTTAAGTGGCCCGGGGGGGGGAAGAGGGCTCTTTACCTTCAAGGCCACCTTCTGGGTGTGACTGCCACGCTGTGAAGAAACCTCTCCTGCCCCTCCCTCGTAGCGGTCCCTGTATCTGCGGCGTATTTGCTGCCCCTCCCTCGTAGCGGTCCCTGTATCTGCGGCGTATTTGCTGCCCCTCCCTCGTAGCGGTCCCTGTATCCGCGGCGTATTTGCTGCCCCTCCCTCGTAGCGGTCCCTGTATCTGCGGCGTATTTGCTGCCCCTCCCTCTGTATCCGTGGCGTATTTCAGAAGGAAATAAAAATAATTGCTGAGCATAAAATGCCGTTACCCCCCACTGCTAGGATATGGAGGATATCTACGCAGAGAAGGCATCCCGATCTCCCTGGGGCCAGCAGGTGTCCTGCTCTTGCGGGCGGCATGCTGCCATGGGGGCTCCGGGGGCCCTGTTTCTGAGGATGTCTACAACCGGAGACTGGCTTGTTGCCGGGGGGGGGGGGGACGGACGGACTCTTCGGTTTGTACAATCACACGTGCTTTATCGTGCTCTGATTGCTTTAGTGATGAGGAGCCTTTCATGGGAACAAAGCAGGTTTCGAGTGTGAAGTATGTCGCGGCGTTCAGGCGCGGCGCTCAGCGGCTCTGATGCCGGCTCGTTACTCACCTGGATTCTCAGATAGACGTGACGAAGAACTTGCAGTGTAATGTTCCTCACGCTTTATTCGTGCTGAACATATGCTCCCTTGTACAATTCAGAATGAACTAATCAGATCTAATATTTCCCTCCGTTCAGATGACCCCCCCACTGGCGGCCAGGGACCAGATGAATGTGTAAGATTAACATATTAGCTATGTTAATTGTCAGCCCCCAGGCGAATTCCATCATGATTATTGAGGGAATAATTCGATGCATCAGAAATCTTTTCATTTCTGGTATGATTTAATTTCATTAATTGTTTTTGACAACCTGAAATTCTTTTTTTTTTGGCTTCGCTGACAAAAATTAAAAAATATTTCCATGGGAACTTAATTGTACTCTATTAATGGGAAACAGAAATGAGAATCTCAGGACTTTTTATTTTATTTATGAAACGGGGAGGAAACGCCAGTGTAAAATTACCGAACTGTCCAGAAAAAAGTCAGATGCATTAAAGGTGGGTTTGCTAGCCAAATTAGTGACATTACATCGTCATTGTTTTTTATTCAGTGGGAAAACAAGACCAGGAACCACATGCCACAATAAATAATGAATAATAAACTTGTCGCCGGCGTGTTCTGTGAGGCCTCTTGTACGTGCCGAATGAGCCGATGAAATCCCCCCCCCCCCCGGTGGGG
>JAODKF010000042.1:20861997-20873151 GCA_026779585.1 Mormyrus proboscirostris | reverse complement strand
CCCCCTTTACGGAAAATGGCTGATTGTCCAATGCTGTCGTCTCCGTTATTTCGCTAGTTTTGTCTTTAGGTCTCGTGCTGCTGAATTTGACTTTTGCTGAAGTGTAAATACCAGCTGACTACTGGCCAAGACTGAACTGGTGGACCGTTACCGATACCTTGTCTTTTAATGAATATTGGCCAGTATGGATATCTTAACCAATATGTTGGGCATTTTCAAGGTTAGCACCTTTTTTTTAGCTTAGCTAGTTAGCTGCCTCAGCATCTTGACCGTTGCTACCGGATGGTTGGCTTTCTCCGCTGTTGAACTGGCGTTTCCCACAAGCGTCGTAGGTCAAAGATCCTGAATATTGCCTAGCCTTCCCCTGCCGCCGTACGTCCTGGCAGTCTGCACGCTGACTCTGCTGCTGTGCGTGTCTGCGTGCAGCACTGAAACTGGTTGAATGCATCCCGAAAGTAGGAGTATCTCCATTTTGCCCCAAAAATTCCATTCTGATCTTACACGTCGATGCACTAAAACGCCACTGCAATAGATCATTTATCGCGATGCCTCAATGCCCTGATTAGCACTGAGGTAATATCTGAGTTCATTTAGAAATGAATCTTGGCGCAACATCGGTGAACGTAAACGTGGGTTAGTTTGAAACACAACTCGCATATGTTAGTGGACGAGGCATTATGAAGCACAGCTCCTGACGGCTTTTCCGGTTCCGCACCCATATCGAAGGCTGGATTGTATCGTTTAATGTAAGAAGCGGCTTTGGTCACTTGCGTCAGACCTGCACAGACCATTGGGGTGCGTGTACACGTGCTTTTATTTAGTCAGTTGACTTTGTCCAAAGCGACATACCGCCTGAAGCATATAGCACATTACAAACATTCATGCTGTTAAGTAGTAAACCAGGCATAAGTGCAGCTAGGCGGAGCTTCCTATGAATACTGGACCTACACAACAATCTTCCAACCAAGCAAATAATAAATATCAAGGCTGTTGAATAACCAGAAGTACAACATTAAGAATGTTCAGGCATTTCTTGAAGTTCCTGATGGCCTCTGTGGTCGGGGCTCTCTTGTGTATTGGGTGGGGTCTCAGTCTTTTATCAGTCTGTAATCGTCACGTTTGTCTTTGTGGCTGGATGCAGGATCAGACGGACAACGGCGGGCAGCTGCTGACGAGGAGGAAGAGCGACGAAGAGGCCAGAGAAATGATCACTCCAGCGCTGAGGGAGGCTCTGACTAAGCAAGGTGGGGGGGCCGGGCAGTCGCGGGTCCAGATATTGGAGGTCGCACGTTCCGGGACCTGTGGCATGAGGCGGGTGGCTCGCTGTCACATGACCCACGTCGCAGGCTGGCAGATGCCTGTAGGCTCGTCACGTTGGCACGAGACGTGTGGCCCGGTGCACACTCACGAATCGCACCGCACGTGACTTTGAGGTTGATTAGTGTCACGGGATTGTCGCCGGATCCGTTTGGACTGCGTGTTCGCCTCCATGCCCCGATTCTGGCCGCTCTGCTAGCTGCCCTCTGATGCCCCCTGGTGGGACATCCCGCTCATGCGTGTGCTCACATGCCCTCCTCCTGCAGACCCCCCACCCCTGTCAAGCCACTAGAGAATTTCAGCAAACACTCAGTCCTGAAATTACATATCAGAGACTTGGTGGGGGGGGAGGCAGGGTGCTGCTCTTATTAAATTTCTCCATTCCTCTTTCCGTCTAATCCTCTTCATAGAGCATCCCTCCTGGGCTAATCAGGCATGATTGATCTAATGAACGGGGAGGAAGATTCTTGGTGCGATGGGGGAAAACGGGGTGCCGGTATGGTAAGGAGTGATGAGGGGTCGTTTCGGGATACGTGCGGATGTGTCGTGGGGTTCCGACGAAAAATACAGCAACAATTACCTACAGCAAACAAACTCAGCCTTGCTAAGATGGAGGCTTCTCTCCAAGAACAAAAGCGATTAGGCTTCGCCGGCGGTGGGACGTGCAGTGTGGGGCACGGCCAGCGGACCCGCAGAAAGTTGGGACCGCCTGGCTTGGACGCTGGGCTTGGGGGGGGGGTGCCCGTCCCTGTGCCGAGGCTCCTGTCCTGCAGTCTGTCATCCTCGATGACGACCATATAACCTTCCCGTATGGGGATGCTTGCGTGCGGATGGCGATTTCGGGCACCGTAAGGACACCTGTCCTTGTGTGTTGTTGCCAGGAAACTACGGGGGGGGGGGGTCTCTGGGTGGCAGTTGGCTTATTAAATGGAGTCCTTTTAAGCATGGCATCTCTCACCTGCTTCCGCGGAGAATTCGAGAAGTTGTCGCTTATGTTCCAGATAATCCGGGCTCACTTTTAGGAAGGTTACTCTGAGACCTGAATCGCACGAGCAGAGTGACGCTGTGCTCGTCATGGAGGCGCACGCGCACCCGGGATTCCGGCGGCCGGGCAGGGCGACCCGCTGGCCGGAACAGGAATAACATTTTGTCTGAGAGCCCTCAGCTGTGTAATTTGGCTGCATTTCAACACCTAATGCCTTCGTTTATTAGCGAAGCGACTTATGTGGGGTGGTTAAGGCCTTCAGAGGGGTCCGTCGAGGCCCCGTCCCTGTTAGTCAGCTGACGGTTTCTAGACAGGCTTGTGATCTGATGGCATCCTCACGCACTCTCTGCCCTCTGCAGGGTACAGGCTGATCGGCAGTCATTCGGGGGTGAAGCTGTGTCGCTGGACCAAGGTGAGGAGCTGGCCCTCACCAGCGGGGCCGTGCGGAGACTTTCCCATCGCCTCTCTTCCTTCGAGCCTGTAATAACACCGCGGCCGCTTAATGAGCAGGTAATTACAGCCGTCTGTCTGTCACCTCGCCCCCAGTCGATGCTGCGAGGAAGAGGGGGCTGTTACAAGCACACCTTCTACGGTATCGAGTCGCACCGCTGCATGGAGGCCACCCCCAGCCTCGCCTGCGCCAACAAATGCATCTTCTGCTGGAGGTAGGTTTGCGATGTGCTGCGCGTGTGGCAGCCGCCTCCCCACCCTTTAAATCATGGCCAGAGCACCGTCACTGTCAGATTTAAAATGTGCTTGTCGGGGGAGGGGGGCCCTGAGATTTGGGCCTGCGGTCTTGTCCCAATATGCCCAGGTGGCGCTATAGATCCCGAGTCAAGTGTGAGTTTGGGTCTGTCCCCCAAACACAAGCACAGGCTTGCAATTAATGGCTGAGATTGTCAGGGGCTTAGGGGTAGATGCTAAGGCTTCGAGTAGAGTAACTGAAACTAGGCAGTGTCAACGTTTGGCCTGTAGGTGGCGTAGCGGTTAAGGTACAAGACTTGGTAGGAAGCGGTTTCTGATTCCTAGGAAGAATGTTGCTGCTGTACTGAGTGAAAGTGTATAACCCTCTGTTGCATCAGTACAATTTGCATAATCCATAAACAAAATGCGTGTGTGAGCAGACTAGATTGGGTCTGCTTTGTTAAACCAATCGCGTGTGTCATTCCATTTGGTGTTCAGGATGGCAGTGGGCTCACATGACAGGGGGTAATCCCCCCTCCCAAACAGCTCACTCCAGCCGGTTCATCACTGTGCCGTCTGTACACATTTAGCTTGGATTAACACCCTGCTTAATGTAGGGGCAAAATAAGGCAGTATGCATTAAAAAAAAAAAATAAACAATCCATGGCAGACAGGAAACTGTCAGTAGAAATTAGGCAGCCCACCGGCCACCTCCCACGGGACCCCAGGTGAGGCGCCGACGTGTCTGACCACGACAGGCCATGCCTGCAGCAGTTAGTCGGCCATCGCTCTGGAGAAGGTCAGACCGAGGTTGTCTCTGTGTTACGAAAGGTAACCTTTAACCAGTCTGATCTAGTTTGCATCCTGAGAAACGGATCCTGGCTGTAGGGTGCTGCTTCTGGTGATGTGTGTGTGTGTGTGTGTGTGTGTGTGTGGGGTTCAAAGCTGATTTGAACTTCTGGATCCTGATGCTGGCACTGGATGGCGCTAATGAGCTGATTTGCTGGGTCTGACCCGGACCATTGTTGACGTTCTTTCCAGGCCGAAGTGCATAAATGAATGCTAACCATTTGCTTGAATGCCAATTATGTCTGGCCCTGTAGGAGGCGCTACCCTGCTCCATCCCTACCAGCTGACCAGAGCTGCCGTGTTTCTGCAGGCATCATACTAACCCTGTAGGCACCGAGTGGCGTTGGAAGATGGATCCGCCTGAGATGATCTTGCAAGAGGCCATTGAGAACCACCAGAACCTCATAAAGCAGTTTAGAGGTACGGTTCCCCTTGTCACATTCACAGCATTTGCTGTTGCTTTTGTTTGCCTGGCACCCTGACAGTAGGTTCATCCTGAAGGGGCGTTATACATCATCCTAAAGGTAGGGGGCGCTGTGCATCACACTTATTTCTCCACCAACTTCCTGATCTCAGTTAATGCCCATTACTGATGCCCAGGAAAAGAGGTGTCTTTGCTGTGGATTTAGCACTGTGAGGAACAGGGGATATGGGGGGGTTGCCGCTTGCATGGTTCTGGTTTGTTCTGAAATGATTGTGCTTCCTGCAACCTCGAGGGTGGGCAAGCAGGAAG
This sequence comes from Mormyrus proboscirostris, assembly GCA_026779585.1. Classification (NCBI taxonomy): domain Eukaryota; kingdom Metazoa; phylum Chordata; class Actinopteri; order Osteoglossiformes; family Mormyridae; genus Mormyrus; species Mormyrus proboscirostris. Next base: position 20,868,583 of record JAODKF010000042.1, on the reverse strand, counting down.
GACAGGTACTGTGACCCGCCCATGCCCCCCCCCCGCGCATACCCCCCACCACCATGCTCTGGCTGCCTGTCTCCTCTTGCTCCCTGACTGCCAGCTCTCACAGCTGTCTACAGTACACAAACTTGTGAAACCCGCAACTCGCTGAAGTTTAGAACAGTCGACAATAAACGCTCTGCTGGCCTGAATTCTCAATTTCCTGGAGTTTGGAGTGTCGGGGGTGGGGGGGGGGACTGGGCTAATGTCAAACGAGAGGAGAGATTTTTCTAATGAGCAGAAAGTAAAAACAAGCCAGTTTCTGGGCTTACAGCTCCGAGTTGTGTGTGTAGTTGTCTGCGGCCCTTAGAGGGGTTATTAATTATCCCACTCACCTTGCCCCAATAAGCATCATTCTTCCCTGGTTGGGGGCTTTAATGAGGCGCAGGTTGGGATTCAGCAAAGTATGGTTCTTGTTTTCCGGTTGGCCACAAGGTGGAGCATTCCGGCATCAAAGCTTCCTGTGATCATGTGCTTATCTGGGTCTTTCCACCCAAAGGAGCAAATCAGATCGGCCATAACTTGCCCCAAAGTCAGGATGTGTACGACCTGGAACAGTGAAGTTCAGCAGTTGAATTATGGCATGTCAGAGGAGACATTTCATTTCAGCCTTTTGTCGTTAGATTGGATTTAATTGTTGCTCTCTGTGTATCGTAATCGCTGTTATTGGATTTACTATTATATATTTTATGGTAGCATTTTCAGTATCTATTTACTGTGTCGTACAGCGCCTTGGTAAACAATCTGTGGTTTTTAAATGTACTTTATGGATAAAATGACCTGACTCTCTGATCTGTCCTGTCTGCCTGGGCCTGTCCTGTTATGCCATGGGGGGGCGCTGGAGAGCGAACCTCCCGCTTCCATCTTGCACGACGGTGAGAGATGTTTGGATCATCGTTATTGGTGTCACTGCCCTCTATTGGGGGGGGGGGGATACCTTAGGAGGTACTGATAAATCTCTCACCCTCCTCCGATGAGGATGGTGGTAATCCACCTGCTCAGCGGCCCGGTTCCCGGGCTCCGTAGCGACGTGCTTCTTGCTCGTCTGATCCTAAAATCCCGCGGCATGTATTTCCTTGGTTCAGGATTACTTTCCTGGTTTCACTTCTTCTTTCCAAACGAATCGCTTCAAGCTGATTATTCTGCCTCCTGTGTTTATGCTGTAAGTCTGATCTCAAAGCTGAAGGTCTGCAGTTAGAGTTGTGATGTTTGTCTGCGTGAGGTCGCCGCCCCTGTGGCAGGACGCAGAAGTGCCCAAGCGATGCCCCCCACGCGACTATTAGCCGTGTGACGTTTTTTTTTTATTTGGCTTTTAGAGGGCAGGGTGGCCTTGTAAACCCCCTCCCCTTAATTATTTAGAGTGATGGCTGAGTGAAAAACTGGCAAATTCGCCACTGAGAGCTTTCCTGGGAACATTCATCTTTCCTCGTGAAAGGGTCACTTTGTGGTCCTATTTGTCATCTCCATCCGCATGCAGCTCGTAAACATCCGGCGGGTTCGCTTTCTGGAACACAAACGTCCTCGAGATTAGCTTCACTGTTTTGTTTTCTCGCCATGATAAGGCGGTCGTTTCGAGAAGGTGACCGTATTTCAGGTCCGGTACTGGAATGAGATTTGTTTTATGGCTGTGTCCTCCTTCATATACTGATCGTTTGCCGCCTTCCCGGTGCTCTGGGTTAAGGGTTTCTGGGAATAAGACTGATCTGAACCTGTCCTATGTTGGGGGGTAACGGGGCTCCTCTTCTGTCCGAATCGCTTCGGCATCGAGGTCCTGTTGTTGTTGGTAATCCACTCTGAATGTGTGACCCGCAAACATTACGGGAATGTTATGAGAACTTAGCTCACCTGGCCCGCAGCGGCTATATGCGGACCGTGATGCTGGTGGGCCCCCGGCCAGCGGATTTGTCCGAGCCCCTCGGCACCGACCCAACACGGGTAAGTGGACTGAACCCTCCTGGGTGGAAAGCAGCTGGTCCAGCCGTGTGTGCCAGTTTGGCGTTGTGCTTGGTGGGGACCAGCCAGCCCCCCCCCCCCCCCAACATGAAAGAGCTTAGGGACAAATAAACACAGAAGTAAAGTAACAAAGTGATGAGAAGCTGAGCTAGCAAGCAAACGGGCAAGATAATTATCAAATGCACATGTCTCTTAAATTTTGTAATTTGGTGCCATTTATTCATTTTTATGCAGTACTGCTGGCAGCCTGTAGGGGGAGTGCCTGATGGCTGGCTTTGTCTTGCCAGGGGTTCCCGGTGTGCGCCCGGAGCGCTTCGAGGAGGGCCTGGCGGTGCAGCACTGTGCCCTGTCCCTGGTGGGTGAGCCCATTATGTACCCGGAGGTGAATGCTTTCATACGGCTGCTGCACCAACAGCGCATCTCCAGCTTCCTGGTCACCAACGCGCAGTTCCCTGAGGAAATCAGGTGAGGGCGTCACTGTATAAATCTGATTGAAATGTGTGTTACCTGGGAGTGCTCTCTGTCTGCCTCTGCGCTATGCTGCTTGCCCACCTCAGCCTCAGAGACGGAGGTCATTTGTTGCGTTGGCGTTCTGAGCCACAGCATCCTCTGGCTGGTCGGTCATGTGACTTGGACGGGGAGTGGGGATTGGTTGAGGTAATGTGCCCCCTGAGTCCCTGCCCCTTTTCGCCCTGACACAGGAACCTGGTGCCTGTGACTCAGCTGTACGTCAGCGTGGACGCCAGCACCAAAGACAGCCTGAAGCGTATCGACCGGCCTCTCTTCAAGGACTTTTGGCAGCGCTTCCTGGACAGCCTGAGAGCACTAGGCGAAAAGGTATGGCTCCCGGTGACTCCCGCGGCGGGCAGGGGGCTCGCGGGTTCGAGGGTCAGATGTATTTTGAGCACAGGAAACAGCGGTGGCTCTGTAATGGGCTGAGACTCTTCCCACGAATCTTCCGGTTCCTAATGAGCACAGCTGGACTCTCTCTTAATTGGATTTTTAAATCTGCCTGTGTCTTTTTTGCATGGCTCTGCTATGTTTTAAACATTATGGATACAGTCCAAACGGTAACTCTGCAGTTTTCTTATAGTTTGCTACAAACTGGGATATGATTTTGTTGAGAAATGGATTTTGGGTTTAAAAGTGCACAAATGCGTGGCTTGTGTGTGTGTGTGGGCTGTCTTTGGGCGTTTTCATACATGAACTCCAGACATAGTCTAAAGAGTCAGGTCTGCACATTTTTTGGAGTTGCTCTTTCACACATGGCACACAACTGGGAGACTGCCCATGTCAGAAACGTTTACACCTACTAGAAATAGTCTGATTGGTTCAGATGAGGGGCGGTGCTTGGATAGAGCATGCAGGAGGCAGGGCATGAGGAAAAACGTCTACAGTTTGCTGTGTCTGTCTGCATTCTTCCATTTTCACGCCAGTCACACGATACAAATGTCAACACACTCACTCATTTGAAGTGAATTCTCCATGCTCCATTCACACATGGGGGTCAAGTGGAAGTTGCCCGGACTTTGTATGAGGGAGCTAGCAGGGTAAAATCCATCTAATGTCCGTACATTTGCGTTTCCATACAGCCCCTCTGGTTCAGGATGGTAGTACGTGTCTGAAAGAGAAGGAAGTAGCTTTGCACACAACAATGGCTGAATAAAGACCCACGTGGACGTGAGCGAGATGGATGTGCCTCTGAGGAGGGCTCCTCACCTCAACGTAAGCCTGGAGCGTCTGCTGGTATCTGATTAACGACCCAATGAAGAGCGGTCTGGTCACCTTGAATCCACCTTCCTGGGCGCACGGGCTCCTCTGGCTTCCCGTGTCCCTGGCTCTGAGGCGGGTCCTCACCAGTGACGTTGGATCAGGTGCAGTTGCATTTAGCTAATCAGGGAAGATGTCATAAATATCATGCAGAAGGGTGTTGCTGTTTGTGGGGTGAAAGTAATCGGGCAGCTGAGAGGGCGCCTCTAATGAGGCCCCTCAGGGATGGGCGGCTGGGTAGCCAGTATCACCGTACTGCTTTGCCGTTAATTTATGAGAGGGCAGTTTCTGATTGGTTTTCAGGTGGACCTGCCTTGTTCTGCTGTTGCTACGGTGTTCAGGGCTGCAGTATTTAGTGTGCGCAAGACCTCTGTCTTCTGTGTAAGCAGGAAACATGATGGCCGTCACACTTTTGTCTGGATCTTTCAGCTGTGCTTCGCTCTTCCACCGTGGAACATCAGACATTTAACCTCTTGGGGGCTCAGGTCTGAGCTGCAGACAAGAACCGCAGAATGCAGGGGTTTTGCGGAGTGGTTCATTTATTTCCAAAAATTAAATGATAAAAATTATGCATAAATCTTCTGGCAGATGAGGCTGGATCTGGCCAGACTCCTAGATCTAACGGGTTTACATGCAGTTTGTGTGAGGAACTTGCCGACTTGGGTGTGTGAGCCTGTTTTAATGTGATGTGGGAGACCTTCAGTAATAAGACCCTGAAGGTTGCTGAGGGCTGTGTTGGTGTTGCCGGTGTTCCCAGAAGGAGGTGATCCATCTTGCAGGGCACCCTGGATGTTATCGAGGAGTCGGAGCGCACGACTTGATTGCAACTCCAGTCTGTACTGGCAACTGAAGGACGGCTGTGAGGGCTCAGGGCAGATAAGGAGGCATCTGTAAGAGGAATCTATGAGGAAATGACACACCATCTATGGTCTAATGATCCATGTCCTGCTTACAGAGGAATCAAAGCATTACATACATCTGAATCTGTTTCTCTGAGAGTCGCGGTCCGGATGGGTGATGGAACAGTTCTTATGGGTGACACTGCAGTTGTGACCCGATGGGCCGGCTACTTTGAGCAGCTGTTTAAAGCTGATGTTCCAGCTAGGATGTCGGACATCTCTGGGTCCACAGTTTTTGGAGGCTGATCCTCCGATTAGCCGTGACCCACCCAATCTCACCGAGGTGGTGAATCAGCTGGGGTTAGGGAAGATCACAGGGTCTGTGGTATTTGGGGTGAAGATCCAGGCCTTTAATGGCCTCTTCGGAGAATGTTTGGATACCAGTGGTTTGACTTTGTGTCGTATGAGCGGTTGCTTGGAGGAGTCCCGGATGAGGCACATTACCTGCATTGTGAGGGAGCGTCAGTTACGGCACTACGGCCATGTGGCGCGTTTTCCTGAGGGTGATCCGGCTCACAGGATCCTCATTGCTGAGGACCCAAGCGGCGGGACCAGGACAAGGGGACGCCCACGCAACACCTGGCTGTGGCAGGTATCCAGCCATTTCCGGAGGGTGGGACTAGACTGCATGTTAGCCTTGGGGAGGGGGGTTCACCTACTCGGATTTCGTGGTGTTTCGTCGTGTGGTGTGTATGGCAATGCGCTGTGCTAGTGTATGCTCCCCAACCCAACCCAACCTGGCATTTTTTTTTTTTGACCCCCCCCCCCCCACATCGTATTTGCGTCTGAGACAATGGAAACGGCTACATGTCCGAAATCGCCATTCGATTCGCCGGCCCCCTCCAGCAGTTTTACCAGCTTGTGAAGTTTTTTTCTTTTTTTTGCGTAAATTGGTCCGCGAACCCCCTACTGTAGACCCAACTTGTCGCTGCACCCACAGAAGCTGATGTTTGGGTCACTGGGAATGGCCGTCCCATTACCCCCCCGATTTACAGCAGCAGTGAAGCAATACCAGGCAGCCTACCCCTGGCACACAGGTGTGCCCTCGCCATCCCTTGTAGACAGACCAAACATCCACTCGGTCACGTGCAGGGACGGTGGTCTCCAGCTGGCTGGCTTTGTCGCTTCATGATGCGTCGTCTAGGTTTGGAGGTGCTGACCGTCATCTCGACCTTCTGCTGACGGGGAGCCGGGAATGCAGCGGCTCGGCTAAAGGCCGTCTACCGTTTCAGTTTCCGTGGGAAGGATGCGACTGACCCGATTCTGTCCATCACACGCTCGTTCTCGCCGGGGCCCGACCCGTGCAGCTCCCTGCGCTGTGATCTGATCGTCTGCACTGGCTCCTTCACAGAAACGACTCTCAATCGCCCCCGCCCCCTCTCCCACGCTGTCGGCCGTTCACGCACTGGTCCGTCTGCAGAAAACCAGAGAGAGCTTTCTTTGGATGGAGGCTCAAAGGCATTCTGGGATCTGTGAGACATCCTGAAAATCTGGGCTTTGTTTAGTTGGGATGTGTGTCGCTCGCTCTTCCTCGGAACCTGATGAGCTGTTGATGTATGGTCTCCCCTTGGCCTGACGGGAAAGTTGCTGCGCCTCCTTGATCCCTAGATCTCCATCCCACCCCCCTCCAAACAGCCCTGCTTCTCATTTCACAACTGGAGCAGCTCTGCACTGTGTGTTCCAGCCCCTTGGAGGCAGCGCAGACAAGCTCTCCATTCCAAGGATATTGCAGTTCAGTTTAGCTGATGGCCTTCAGACTGATGTTTTGGCGGTATTACTGTGCAGCTGTACAAAACTTTTTCAATAACCGAATTTCATTCTTATGAAACGCTGCTGCCTGTTTCACAGCGTGCGCCGCAGATGGCTGCCTTCACTTGTTGTCTTCTGTTGCCTTCGCCTCATCCCCGGGTGTCCGGTGGGGGGGGGGGGGG
>JAODKF010000042.1:20841273-20855346 GCA_026779585.1 Mormyrus proboscirostris | reverse complement strand
CTCACAGTACTAGGACGGGTGAGTTCGGAGCAGCCACACTGTGTACACTTGAATTTAATGTAAAATAAAGTTGTCCTGCGAAGAGGGGGGATGGTTAAGGGCAGAAAGGAGAAAAAAAAAAAAAAAGCTGTGCTGGTAAGGGCGCTGCTTTTGTGTAACAGTACAGCCTGTTCCCCTCAAAGCTGTGCTGGTAAGGGTGCTGCTTTTGTGTAACAGTACAGCCTGTTTCCCTCAACGCAAACTTATGGTCCTCTCGTGCTGGACACATTGCCATGGTTTGGGAATGGGGCCTTCTGTTGGAAGGAAGATCTGTGGATCTCCTTGATGGATTTTGACTTGATGGGTTTCACATCAACATGCTTGTCCGGGATCGACCTGTACCTCTGTGTCCGGATGACACCTAGTCCCCAATGCTAGCAGCAATGTGATGCGGGATGTGCCAGAGGTCCCTGCTTGAGCCTGAGTGGGATATCTCACTTCAGTCGCAAACCACACTGCTACAGATCCGGTCACGCTTGCCCCTTGCGGCACGGGCGGAGCCGTCTGTGTTCGGGCCGCGTCAGATGCCGTTTTCCTCTGCCTTTGGTATATTACTTATTGTCCTGGGAAGTCGGGGCGTTCCTGCTGGTATCAGATGATTGGGTGTCTGCGTTTGTTTACAAAGGGCACACTGGTTTTTGCAGCCAAATCAGTGCAATTTATAAGCTTAGGGCTGAGTTTATTAATTACAGTAGCTTTTGGTAAACATGATAATTGTGATGGAAGAGTTGAACTTGCAAACCCTCTCATGCACAGGTGGTTCCAGCAGGCCTGCTACTGTCTAATTAAGCTGGGAGGGCTGATGAGTTTAGTTCCCCCCGGCTGTCCCGCCGTCTAACCCCGGAACTCCATATTGCACTTCTTACTGCCTCCTGGCTTCTTCCGCCTAACACTCTAAATTAGCTTTATGAGCACGGCAGGATCGCCAACGCTCACCCTTCCTGTGATGCTACTCGCCGTACCTCTTGCGTGTTTTTGCCAATTTCAGCTTGAATGGTCGCCTCGGTCGCCAGTCCCACGCTGCGGTTGCTATCTGTCCAGTAGTTTGCTTCAGCAGGCAGGTGGTTTTGCTCCAACCAAGGGCCCTTAGCAGTCACTAACATCCGCCATCTCTGTTTATCGGTCAGTGTTCGGTATTCATGGTAACGGGGCACAGTAGGTTCATCCCTTTACACTGAGCCGTGCGGAGGGGTCTGACATGGGATAGACGTCGTGACGTGGGAGGTACCATGTGATCGTCAGAGTCGAGTCCAGTGTTTGCTGTTGGCCTGGAATCTCTTGCTGTGTTTGTCTTTTGGTTCATCTGACCACCATCTTCTGCACTGTGGACTATCTGCAACAGTCTTGAGGGTTTGAGGGGGGGAGGCAGAGAGAATGAATTTCTGTCTGAGGTGGATGCTGTGGATGTAGCTTTCTGCCAGGAACTTTCTGGAAGCAGGTCGTACTCTGGGACCTTCAGCAGCCTGCATTGTCAGAAGCTGACCACTGATACTGATCCCAGCACAGAATGCAGTCTCACCGCTCCCTCCCGCCATCAGGCTGATGAAGGCATCCAACCCCCCCCCCCCAATTATACTCGGGACAAAACATATGGTGTATGGGCAACACTCTGTGGGGGTGGGTGTGGATGGCTGCTGCCATAGGGACAAATGGGGATTCGAGGTTCTCACAATCTTCATGCATTTCATGTCAGGCCCAGTAAATCGGGAACCATTCAGGAAGACTACAGCGCAACCATTGGTATAAAAGGAAAAAGTATATAAAAATAGCTAATCCCATAGTGCCCAATTTGTGCATTACATGTATGTAAATTTTCTCCATTTAAATATTTCTCTCCCCATTCAAATTAGAGGTCAATCGGGTATCTAGCTGATTACAGAATTCAGATTTTCTCGTTGGCGTATCTTTCCGATATTAATCTTCTTATAGCTGTTTACTGTGTGCAAATATTTAAACAAATCGTGAAACAGAATGTCAAAGACATTCACTGGCTTGCCGGCGAGAGCAAAGGTTCCTTTGAATCCTGCAGAGGGCATGATTACTGCTCGCTGTCAGTAATTGCCTGTATTAACATAATTGTTCCAAGTAACCAATCTGAGTAGGTTAAACTACTTGAGTGACAGTTCACGTTAATTCCACCCACCCCAGGTGTCCCACTAGCATCTACATGTACCAAAGCTTTCAAAACAGACGTGTCTTCCGTTGTTCCTGAGGTGACTGGGCCATGGGGATTGCGAAATGGCACTCACTGATGATGCGTACAGGGCAACGCATCATTTCCTGTCCCCGCTGACACAAGCTTGCTCTCTCTCAGATTCACCTGCACTCCAAACACACCAACGAAGACGTGGCCCTGAACAAGCTTGGCATAGGCAGGTCCGACAATGGCGGGGCTGTGAACATGAAGGCAGCTCGTCTGGGGTGTCTGTGCCCTCTGCCATCCCATGGGGTCTCTGCTCAGCGTGCCCAACAGTGATCAGGCTCTGAGAAGGCTGCTTGCAGAATCACTGCTGGCTTAAGAATAATTACCCATAATTCCCTTGTCAGATGATGAGAGTCAATTAACCAGAGGGCTACAAAACTGCCGTTTCCCAGCACGTTAGTGTTTCTGAAATTTATGTTTTTGAGCTGGGGGATTTGCATTTTAATGGCGTAATAAACTTTAAAGACTAACGACTTGTATCGGATCTCAATAAACACTACGCATTGCAAATAATTAGTTGTAACTGGTCTTGGCACCGAGAGATGGCCACAATCGCTATCTGCCCGCCGGTGTGCTTTTTCACTGGGTCGTGACCCAAGATGGTCTTGCAGTGACAGTTGGCCTCACCACGCTAGGAATCGGAGCTGCTTGACTTCACTTCTTTGATTGTTGGGGGGCCCGTTCTCACTAATAATCCCGCCCATTGGGTTTAGGGTTTGAGCCCTTGCATGACAGATGGCCTCCAGCTTTCAGTGTGAACTGTTCCATTCCCCACCACAAGGTGGTGCAATGCAAAGTAATGAGGATCAGTTCTGACATGCTGAATCTCCAGTGGCCCCTGAATGCTGCTTGTGCCTGAGGTCTTATAGGGGCATTCAGAGACTGACTGGCATCTTGATGAGGAGTGGAGCAGTAGTCTGGATTCGCAGAAAAATTAGACTGACAGGGGATGGAAGATGACTTGCAAGCGTCGCTTGGAAATTGGCTCTGCAATGCGGGTGATTTGAGTCATATTTCCAGACGTGTTCTAGGCATCTCCACTGAAAGTCACTTTTATTACTTCTTACTTTTTAGTATTTAGTATACATACATGTATCATTTGTATAGATAAAACTCATCACTTAAACATCATGTTCTGCAAGCGATTGTCATAGAAGTGTTTTGCTCAGTTGCGGCCTGTTGTCATCCCGTGTGTCCCTGGCAGCAGAGCTGAGGCCGGCCATCGACATGGCTGGACACCTCCCCATCAGCCGTCTCTCCACCCTGTGCCGAACGCAGGCGAGGTGCTCTGGATATTTGAGCAGCAGAGTCGAAGAGGTCTTTGATTAATAAGAATGATGTGTAAATATGATCCACCATAAGCTCCTGGTGATTAAATGCTCCCAACAGAAGAAAATAATCACAGGACACCATTCAGAAATAGCTGCTGTGTGTGTGTGTGTGTGTGTGTGTGTGTGTGTGTGTGTGTGAGACCAGCTAAAACAAGGGCTTCCCCTCTTCAGGACCAGAGTGGCCCCTTTGCATAATTAATCAGCTATGTGTAACAGCATGATGTTCGTAACAGGGCTAAGAATTAACTTCGAGGGGCTGACTTGCACCTTGGGAAATAGCAGCTCCAGAATAAGTATTAAAAATAAATTGTCTGCTACGTTCTCTGGTCTAATGTGAACTTTATTTCCCCTGTATTTGACCTGATTAGGGCGTGTTGCAGCTTCAGCTGATGATCTAGTCCCCCCTTTGGTGCAGCAGTCACACCAGATAGGTTGCTGCTCGAGTATGACGTGAGAGTGTTTTCGGTTAAATGACGTCAAAGAAGTGTCATGTAGGCCTATTTTAACCGTACACCGACGATTATCTGTTTCTTGAAGCTCAACTGAAGATCATTAGCTAATAGCTACCGTTTTAAAAAAATATTAACGCAAGATTTGGTATGCTGTCCTGAAAACGAAAACCGTGAAAGCACCCTATCTGTCAATTCAGCCGGCCGTGATCGGTAGACATAATTAATAAGTGAGCTCACAAAAACTAACTTTTCGGTGTTAATCATCTCTCGCAGCCATCCTGTGTGTGCGGCTCCATCTCTGCTTTGCGCCGTGCCTGGGTGCCTCGCCCGACGGCAGCTCCCATCGCCTACTGCAGCAAGCCCCCCCCCCCCCCAGTCCCCTGATAGCTGCCGTTTAGTACGACTAAACTCGAGAATTTGACCCATTTGGGCTGCTGATTAAATTCTGACTATGTATCTGGCGCAATGCTTCATTCTTTTAAGTGCTTTATGCTCAGCTTTTTGTAGTATTAAACCCGTGAGAGGTTTATTAGTCTTTCTTTCAGGTCAAATGTCATTTCTGACTGTTTGTTTGCGCGGCTTAATTAGCTCTTAGATATTGAACGTTTTGTTAGCGCCAATGCGTACATTTCGGTTGGATTACTCGTTTAAAGACACTCCATTCTTAGCTGGTGCATGTTTACCTGAAGCAGTGCTGTTGTGCTGAGTATTAATAACAAATACGGAATGTATTTTAAAAGCGGGACTATAATATGAGACCACCTCTTAATACACAGCAAGTCAATAACTGAATTTAATATGGTCGTACCTTTATGGTCCTGGAATAGCAAGCAAAAGGCACATTTCAGTTAAGCCTCCATTTACTGGGCGCAGAATATTATTTCTATTTGCTGTGCAAGCGTCTGGTTCTAAGATTATAACCGAGATGTGTTTCAGGTTGTAATTTTATTGTCCCAATATATGTGCCGGGGAGCTCGGGGCGGGGGTGCTGAGCGGTTCTCGGATCACCGCTGGCTGTACTGTTGATGAGGCAGTGCTTGGGAAATGTCTCTTCACAAATGATGAGGCTGCTGAAGCTGGCGGAATCCTGTATCCAGTGCGATTTATACAGTATTTCACATCTCACAGTTTTACACCCCGGGATGGGACGCGTGCAGAGGGTGATACGGCCGTGCACGAGGGTCCCCCCTCCCCCCGAGGCGAGGCGCCGCAACTTCAGAGAGCCACGAGCCCTGCACCTTGGCACGTGTGCTTACCGGTATATATTTGCCGGTATTGACAGACAAATCTAGGCTGTTTCATCGTTTCCATTATAAACAGGCTAGATGCCTGTATTGAATTTGCAGCCTAGTATAAATGTCTTTTCTTGGTCCTTGCGCATTAACGTGATGGATTCACAAGCCTGTTTAAACGACCAGTAGGCGTTGTGTGCTTGTGTACACACGATATGGCATAATATGCGTTTAATGCTTCGTATAACACTGATCACTGCACCTTGCTGCTAAATGGTTTAATTTAAATTAAACTCACTCTCCGTTTCATGGCTTGACGGGGACATGATTGCACTAATCGGTCTGCCATCATTTGTTATCATATATCAATGCCAAGATGGACAGATATTCGCGTATCAGTTTATCTGTTCATTTATTCATTATTATTTTTTTAGCAGGAAGCGTACTCGGCACGGGGGAATGGTGCTCCCTCTCCTCTGCTCCGCTCTGGTTCCTCGGCGGGCGGCACCGATCAGCCCACCGGCCGACGATGAGCGGCACAAACGTAACAGATCGTGGGCTGCATCGGTTGACTCATGACTATCGCTCTCTTCGCGGCGTTATATGGGTTAAATCAGACTCTGATCGCTTACAGGACCGGTGATAATTGGAAGCTGGGATTTTTTTGTGGGGATTGAACGGAGAACGCGGGTGTTGGGGGGGAATAACACCCAGAAATAATTCGCAGCGTGTATTTATGTGATCTGAGCCATCTAGTGATTCAGGTTCATCTCGTCCTGAGGGTGGGCGTCAGAAATATCTCTGTTGGTGCTTGGATTATTAAGGCAGTCGTGGCTAATTAAGGAAAAGAAACATTTTTTTTCTCGCCCCAACCCCCAACTTGGGAAATGGGAATGGCATAGGATGAACAGGGTCGTTACAATTGACGGGAGTTGGAACAAGTGTGGAACTTCGATTGCTTAGCTGGAAACGGGGGCATTAAACATGCCCAGTGCACATGGACTCGTGATCGGAGAGGGGATCGCGGCAGTGATGGAGCAGTAGCGCGAACCTCGGAGAAAGGGGCATGATTTATCTCTCCGGAAAGATCAAGCACACGCCGACGCCTTGGCACTAACCCTTCAAGCCGGACTCCGGTTTCGCTGTGCCTTGGGGTCTCGGCGACGGATCTCGACCATTCACTTTATAGGAGACGGCGTCCGTTTGCGGAGGTAAGTAGCTGAAAGTGCGGCTCAGTTTGGACCGTATGCGCAACTCCATGATCCGCTGATTGATCCAGATACTGACCGCGCCGAACAGCTGTCTGGAAGTGCCCCTAACCGCATTGTTATTTCTATTAACCCTAACAGCAAATTTCACCTGTTGTCAGTTCAACTAGACCATTACCTTTAATAGCACTAGGAGTGGCCATTTTTATCAGAGAGGTGGGGGAACCGACTCCTTGTGGTTCTTTTACGGGGGTCTGGCTTTTAGGGCGCTCATTTAATGGGATGCTGTCTTGCATTATTTTACTATGTGAAGCCAGTGGCTGAAACCGCGAATAATTTACAAGCTTCTGTCTGATGAATCTGTAAATACAGATGTATATTCACCTAAATAGAGACGCATATTAGAAATCTGTGATAAGTATTTATGTGCGTGTCTCACTGTTATTTATATATCTGCATTTATGCTTGTATACGTATAGTTGTATCCTTCTTGGTACATTTAGGCCAAAGGTTTCATTCCATTTATTAACGAATTAATTGATAATCTATTTGCTTTAAATGGCTGCAGCTAATGATCCGCCTGGGAAAGCCGGTTATTCTGGGATTCTTCTTAATGTTGTACTAATTAGAAAATCGTTTCATATTTGCCAATAATGACATAAAAGTGCCTGGTCCAATCACTGTCATAATGCATTGATATGAATGAGTGATTGTCTCTATTATGCACACGGTTATTCATGTGTATGAATGTTGCATGTGAACGTTGGAAGGCAGCTACTGGGGATCTGGGACAGGGGGCTGACAGTGTTGGGGGTGAAGTATTGTAGCTCCCCCCCCGCCGCCCCGCCGCCCCGCACATGGATGCTGTGTGTTACAGTCAGGTAAACAGTGTGACTGTACAGCTGGGGCGCTGCGTCTCTGAGTGGCAGTAGGTGTACACGGTTCGTGGGTCTCCTACATCGTCAGTGGAGCAAGTGGATTTATAATCCAGGTGTTCTGGTTTGGGGTGGGGCAGGGGTGGGGGGATAATACCCCCCACGGCTTTCCAGCAGGGCAGATGCTCAGATGCCACACATTGACCTTGGACAGGAGGTTCTGAATCTTCCTGGGGCGGATGGTGGGGGCCACGCAGGCTGAGCACCTGGAGTCACACTCTGGATATGTTGCAGTATTGTGCTGGTTGGGGCGGCAGTGGCAGGAACCTCATATCTGTAGGCTTTTCTCGGGGTGATGGATGACCCACCCGGTAAGACAGATCTCGTACTGCACATGATCCGAAGTGAGACGTTAGTTCTGATTTTTTGTTGCGTGGATACGGTCGATATGCTGCCATATCAGCACCCAGATTGCTCCGGGGTCCCTGTGAGTGTGACTCATTTGTCCTGTTGCAGGGCCAGCAAGTCTGGGACATGACTGAGTTTTCATGGCTCCGCTGCGAGCGGATGTGTTTCCGGCCGCTCGCTAGCGTGTTTTCTGCCCTGGGGGCCTTTTCCCGTCTTTGCAGGTTTTGGGCTGTCGCCGGCCCAGTTTTGCCACAGCTCTGTCCGGTTTGGTGACCGGTGTTAAAAAGCTGACACTGCCTGGGAGTTCAGTTCACGGCAGGAGCTTGAAGAGGAGACACACGACCCTTGTTTTCTCAGGGATTCTCGGCGCTCTTTGTGTTTTTGAGCCTGTGGACTTTTTTGTGTTTTGTGAACATCTTATTCACTTAGATTCTTTTGTCCAATGTGACGTATAGAATGTAGGGCAGCTAGTCCAGAGTAAATGGGTGTTAAGGGCCTTGCTCAAGGGCCCAATGGAGACATCGCTCTGTTGACTCTGGGATTTGAGCAGGCGACCTTCCGATCTTGGAGCCACACATCACCCCACCCTCCTGCCTTTCGGGTGTGATGCTTGAGATTTGACTTCCTTTTGAGTGTTTCTGGAAAACTCCACCCCAGCTTGCTTAAGACTTGTTTCGATCCCCTAAATTACTCCTGGTTGTTCGTTGGAGGTTAGCGAGCTGTCAGGGAGGGAGGGCGGGGGGGGGGGGCGCGCTTTAATGCCGTGGCTGTGAGTGGCATCCCGGGAAGGTGTCGCACACGCACTCTCCATCGTCCCCGGATTTGCTGAATGTGAGGTTTTCTTTCTCTTAAGGCACTGCAGATTTTAAAACCCGTAAGGGCAGCCGTGCAGGAAGATGTGGCGGTAGTTAGTTGTGACTCGTCTCCCAAACTGCAAGTGGGTCCAAACGCTGGTGGGTTCTGGGACCTCGTTGGTATGTTTGAAACCCGCTTGCGCTGATGACCTCAGTGGCGTGGCGGCTTGGCCCCCCTCGCCATCTGTTCTCTGCAGTGCGTCACGGCGGCCGGGCCGGCGCGTAGTGTAGCGTTGCGGTCCGTTGTGAGAAGTGGCAGCCGTGGTCAGCGGCGCCGGGACACCTGACCTGTTGTCCGTAGACTGGCCAGGCGGCACTAGCGCAGACGACGACCATGGTGTGCCAAGCTAATCTCTGCCGGCGCTTATGGTCAGTCAGGTCAGCCTGACCTGTCAGAACTTTGATGTCCTCAGAGTCATTTACTTTAATTTGGCGTCTCGCTGCCCCTCAGCTGTTAGCCTCTCCTGTACAAATCTGTGCTGAGGCTCCCTGTCGTGTTTGACCCCGTATATCTTAGAAACAAGCAGGATGCCTAAAAGCCAATCAGTCCTGCTGTTAATCGTTAAGTGTCAGAGGTCAGTGAGGTGCATTATGGGCCATGTAATGCCTGAGTTGTTAGTGCTGCGGACGGCAAGTATTTCCATGGGTAACTGACTCTCAAACCTTGGCGTCATCTTGCTTTAATGCGTAATATGAATCTGCAGCTGTCAAGCAGTGAATTGCTGATCTCTGCTGTGTCGCATGCGAGTCACAGCGACGTAACCCGGGGGGGCTCTAATAGGGCCATAGGCTGGCCGTCGCATGTTAGTCTGCCACGGGGTGGTGCTGCCATGAGGGGGCGCTCTGCTCTACTCCGCTCTCTGCGAGGAAGGAAGCCAGCAGTATCGCCTCCCGCATGCCGTCCGGGGTGACGCACGGTGGGCTTCATGGCTTCTGCCGCCGCGATCAAAGCTTTGCTGCCTTTTCACTTTTTCTTCCCTCACTCGAGGAGGTTTTGATGCGCACCCTTAATCACCTCCGTCGGGTGGGATTGTTCTGTGTCGCAGGGAATCGGAGAAGTGGCCCCGGGCCAGTCGATTTAGGGTTCTTGGGCCAGTATCGTCCAAGCCTCTGGATGTGGGGGCTGGTTTTGTGGGGGGCAGTGAGGGAGCTTTGAGTTCATGTTATGATCTCATCTCCCCACCGGGGGGTCTGGCCACCTTTCCTGCACCCTCTTTTGGATGCCTGTGATGTTGGCCGCGGTTCCTGCTCGATCTCAATGCCCGCCTGTCCTGCTGTCTTCCAGCGTGACACTGGGGCTTTGCTTTTGACTGAGCCGTCGACGTCTCCGCCGCTGTCGTGATAAAAAAAAAAAAACCCCGCCTGCTGTTTATCGTGCTTCGTCGCCCAGGAACACGTGAAAGGTGCTGGTGTATCGGCTGTTGGTGCGCTGAGGCCCGGCAGCCGTGAATGTGTCACGTGACCCAACTCCTCAATGGGGCCGCCTGCCTGCCCCTTCGCCCCTTCATGGCTGTTCTAAGAACTCTGAGGACTTGTTTAAAGATTATTAACCAGACCTGGGATGTATCCAGTAGCGTTCATCTCTCTGTGAAGCGGATGAATACCCCGTGTTTAACTCCCCGGGGATGGAATGGAATGGTCGGCACTGGCTCTCTGTGAGTGACCCATCACTCTAGGCTCTCTGTGATGTTTTTGCCGTTCCATGGGTCATCCAGCTCTTGCAATTCCTCCCCAAAATGCGGTAGGAGGAACGCGCCAAGAATTCTCTCGTTTCTTCTGCTTTACATATTTTCTACACCGGGCCCCTGTTTCCCTGAATAGTACATAAGGAAATGCAGCCTTTTTATCAACAGCTCCCAGCTTCCCCTGTGAGGGATCGATTCTGGCTGCGGTCGCTGTGTTTCTGAAGGCCCCGCGGAGAGACCAGGTTTCTTTGTTTTAATTTGCAGCTGAGGTTCGTTTTCATCGCTTTCTGTGCCTCTACATCTGAAGTTACAGCATCTGTGTAGTTTGTTAATGAAGGTAGCAGTTAATCGACTTTTTTGCCTCACCAGTGAACCAAAGAAGAGGCCTGGGTAGACCTTTGTGAAGCCGTTTCTGCAGTAGCGGCTTTCCCGATATGTGGCTGCCGGAAATGGCGGCACGGGAGATACTGCTGTCAGAACGGCGACGGCCACCGCACATGTGCCAATAATGAAACCGCCAGGCCTCCAAATCCCGCGACCGCTTGACGATCCTCCGTCTTAATCCAGTGCGCTGATGATGCGTCAATTAAAGTGATGTTGTGTCCTAAGGGTTCTAGGTGGGTGGGAACAGTGCAGCGATGTATTAGAGGCGAGTGCTCGTGGTTCCATCTGCCCCTCCATCTCGTCTTCATGAACTCTCGCCCCCCCCACGGAGGGCTAGCTTGCTGCAGGATCGCCTTGACCAGAGAGGGGGACTCGGCTTCTCTTCCGTGCCCCACACTCCTCCCCCCTCACTCCCATCTCCCACGGCGACGCAGGGGGAAGATGCCCTTTCACCACGTGACGGCCGGCCTGCTCTACAAGGGGAACTACCTGAGCCGCTCCCTGTCCAACGGCAGCGACAGCGACCAGCTGGCCAGCATTTCCGTGGAGGAGCTTGACGGTGAGTCAGCCACGCTGATGAAGGGCTTTAGCAAGGTCCTTTATGGCGCCCGGGGGACCAGAAATACAGAAAAGCATTTTGGGCGATTTGCTCATTACAGACTGACGAGGAAGCACGACCACAGATGGAGAAACAGTCAGTGCCGTCACCCAGACATCACAGCTGATCAGCCCCTTTACGCTGGTCACGGTTTAGTCACTTTGCTTGTGATTTGGTGTTAACTGGTCCGTGATCAGTCAAACGGAACAGGTCCCTGCACATCCCCTGCATGGCGAGCCGTCAAAAACAGGCAGTGTTTATCAACAAGAGACCTCTTACTGTCCATAAATGGGCTTTGTGCTAACAGGGAGGGGGCTTTGAATTCCATAGCTCCCCTTGCTGTCGGTCACATGGTTTGTCGATACTCAGCGTGGGGGTGTATGCTAGTTACCTGTTCTTGCAGCAGAAAAGGATGTTTGTGTGTTCGTGTGTGACGCAAATGTGAAGGCAGTTAAAAGAAAGTGATTCTTCCTTGTCGTGTGACATGAGTCGTCCCAGTCACCCTGCCTTCCGAAGGCCATGCAATTCGGCCCGGTTCTGCAGTCCTTGTGGGACCCGCTTACGGCCCGGATACGCTCCTCTACTTCGTCTTGACGTGAACCAAATCTTCGTTACTTGAGTGAGATCCTTCCAGAGGGCCTTTGCTCCAGGATCCCTGATGAAAAGGAGTATGAGGCAGGTTACCAGCGACGCCTGGTAGACGGTATCGGCTTGGTATCGGAGATGCTCTCCTAAGGGCATCATCTGGGTCACCCAATCTGACTGCGGTGGCAGGGAACTGCGCTCCCCAGGGGGGCCTGTAGGGGCCCCCGCTGTCCTGATAAGCGTTTCACATTATATCCCAAAATATATTCAGGTCTTCCTGACTGGCAGACCTGCATCTCCTGCGCAAACGCCCACGTGTTCTCCTTTCACAGCGTAATAAGCCCAGGATTTAAAACAACGCTCTGGCATCGAGTTCGATGTAGATGCGCCGGCTGAAGCCGTGCGCGGGGTATCCCAGGTTACTGTGCGATGACATAAGCCTGGGAATGCCGGCGAGCCTAATGCAAACGTCCATTATGGGTCAGCGGATTCGTCGCATTTTTACATTCTCCTGGGTCTGCGTTTCCTGCAGCCTGCCTCACTCCCCTGTGCGAAGCTTCTCCGTGCTTAAATAAGCCCGGACTCCCCTGTCATGCCCCCGCTGCCTGGGATGCCGGTGCTGTGGAACCTGCCCGTGCTACGCCACACGCCGACGCAGTGGAATTCTACACTGGGCTTCACCAAGAAGGGTGCCCTCCCACTGGCATGACGAACCACTTTCTGCGGGGAACTTAATTGCGCCACCTGCTGGTTAATGGAAGAAGGTGCATGTTTCCCAGCAGGCCCCTCTGCAGACAGACATGTGGTGTGAGATTCAAACTTACCTGCCATTTTATAACCAAAAGAGTGTGATTTTTAATCCCATAAACACCAACAGGAAGTAGAGCTGATGCTCCGTAACCCAGCTGTGATTGTTTTTGCCATCATACGGTCATTTTCCAGATTTCTGTCACCTTACAACATACAAAGGTTATTTACAAAGTGCTTCATGGAGCCTTCTGAAGTCACAGGCCAAGTGGATTAAATGGTTCTTTATTAAAATGTGACAAATGACCCAAAAGGAAGTACAGTTGGGTGAAAGGTTAATTCAACTGACAGCCGCTCTTTTCTGTGATCTCACTCGCGCTCCGGTGTCGCTGTACCGCCGCTGTATTGATCAGCACAACATTAATACGGAAGAATAAAAAGTGGATTCAGCTTCAAGACGTGTCGTCGATTCATTATTGACACACGCAGCTGCCGGCTGATGTTATATTTGCGAGCTTTTGCTGTCAGTCTTAATTAACCAGCTGCTTAGTGTTGAGTCTATAGCCGCCCTGTAATCTGTCAACGTCAAGCTTGTCTGAAAACCTCCAAGCATTTTGGTAACGGTGCTTTACAGCTGGCTGGGTGAAGTTGTGTGTGTCTGTGTGTGTGTGTATGTTGTGTGTGTCTGTGTGTGTGTGTGTATGTTTCTGTGTGTGTATGTTTCTGTGTGTGTATGTTGTGTGTGTGTGTGTGTGTGTGTGTGTGTGTTTCTGTGTGTGTGTGTCTCTGTTTCTGTGTGTGTGTGTGTGTGTGTGTATGTGTTTGTGTGTGTGTGTGTGTATATGTTTGTGTGTGTGTGTGTGTGTATGTTTCTGTGTGTGTGTGTGCGTGCGTGTGTGTGTGTGCGCGTGCGCGCGCGTGTGTGTGTGTGTGTGTGTGCGCGCGCGTGTGTGTGTGTGTGTGTGTGTATGTTTCTGTGTGTGTGTGTGTGTGTATGTTTCTGTGTGTGTTTAGCCTCTCTCTGCTCTTTGGTGCGTCACACCGGCACTCGCACAGCGATTTGCTGCAGTCTGCAGCCACGGTGACATTTCAGTCTCGGTCTGCACTCATCTGCCTCTCCCTGCACCCTTAGCCTTCGACCTTCTGACATCAGTGTCTCCTTTAAAGACGCTTCCCCCAGTGGGTTTCCGTCTGCAGCAGAAGGGGAGTCGTCTGCTGCCCCAGACGGCCCGAGATGTCAGCTGGCGTCCTCACGGACGTGTGACGTTTGTCAGGAGTGGTGACATTTCTCCGGTTGATGATGTAACTCCATGTACCGGCTGTTTCATCCTGCTGCGGCATTCGGACGCCAGGATTCCTCACGTTTACATTATCCTCCTTTCTCTCTCTTTCTCTCTCACACCCTCTTCCTCCTCCTGTGAATGGTGGACTTGCCTGTGATGGGGGGGGGGGGGGGCCCAAAAGGCACCAGA
>JAODKF010000042.1:20815839-20829685 GCA_026779585.1 Mormyrus proboscirostris | reverse complement strand
GGTGTCTGCTTGTCTGCAGGCTGGTCTCCCCTTCAGGCATGTGGGGGTCTGCCAGTATTCTCCTCTGTCTTAACTCACCCTTGAACAGCCTAAACACTTAAACTAAGAAACAAATCATTTATCAAGCGGGAGACTCATGAATGAATGTGGCGGACAGACTCAGCTGGGGGGCTCCTGGCTTCTCTGAAGGTCATGCTTTCTGCAGAATGAAAGGCTCTGTAGCAACCCAGGACCTTGACACGCCTCCATCTCAAGCAAGCTTATTTCCCGCCGATTTTCAGGAGCACAGAAACCCCACTGTGCCTCATCTGCTGGCACCTAACCCTGCGTGTCCAGCCTGCTGTGTCCTGCCTGTCCACGTCACTCCCGTCTTTAGCTCTGCCTGCCTCTTTAATGTTGATTTAATGATGCTATACATTTTTTTTCTGTATTTCCCCAGACATTGTTGTGACTTCATGTCACATGATCCATGCCCTTACCTGGGTAATGTCCCCTGTCCCCTGTCCCTTGTCCCCTGGCCTCCTTTGATTCAGAGAGTAGCCCCCGTAATGTCAGCCTGATACTCCCTCCTTCAGGCCTTTTAGTGTCGTTAAATGCCCTGAAGTTCCTGCCGTCTCTCAGCTGCATGAGCGATGCTCTTGGATTTATTTCTCCATTATTAACCCCCTGTGGCATGTTGGCTTCTTTTTTTTTTTTCTTTTGGGCAAAATTGGCGTTTGCTTTGAAGCAGATAATTGTGGCATTTTAATGCTGCTTCTTTGATATTACCTAACAATAAATTCTTAAGATGGATGATAAGGTGTGTAGGCCTGAATAAATTAATATGCTCTGTGGTAATAATTCACCTTAAGTGGTTTTCTTGGAAGGAAAAAAAATCACTGAAGCGTTTGTGAGAGACTTTGGTTGCGGTCGCATTCCTGGCCACAGACCGGGTGTATTTCAGAGTTTTGTGTTGACTGGTTTTGACTTTTTTTTTCCTTTTGGACAAGTGGGAGGCCGTCCCTAATCTTTTATGCCGCCGGCTCCGCCGTGCAGCAGCGCAGACGCACGGGGATATGGCTCCAGGCTTGACGTAGCGACTGCGCAGCTCGATAAATGAGTTTGGACAGCAGCTGGAAGAGTTCGGCAGGACGTCCAATAAAACGAAAGACAGAAATAAGCCAAACCTATATGGCCTCATTTCACCGCAGAACGCGCACCATCGCCACTATTCCGAGTCCATAATGATCTCTGTTGTGGTGGAAGGGGGGTCTGGAAGTGGTCTGAGGACTCTGGAGAGTGAATAAGACCCTGTAAGGCTGGTAAAATCCTTCACGCTGGTACTTCCTAGAGCAACATAACTAGCAGAGGCAGGGTGACATCCTTATTTACAAACACAGGAAGATTGTCGTTTATTTCAATAGCCTTTGCCTTAAAGTTTGGATGTCGTCCCTTTTTAGCTGCACTATTACTCAAAACTGGAAGGTATTTGAAAGTATTGAAACTGAATATTTCCCAGAAGACTCTATACTTATATATCCCTTTGACAAATAAAATTGTATCTTTTATTGTATGTATGAAAGTGAAGCCGTAGGCTACAGCGTGATGGTGCTGAATCTATACAGTCCCCTTGTGCTGTCTGCTCCTTTCTGGGCTTGGAGACTGTAATGTCAGGCTTTAGTGAACCAAAAGAAAAGTCAGGCCTGTTTAAGTTGAGCAGTATCAGTGATTAATCCACGCTTCCCTCTGGACGACTGCTGTCTGCCAAGCGAAAACCGTAAATTGAAGTTTTGTTCCTTCAAGCGTAGTAAATATTTAAACAACAACAAAAAAAAAAAAGCAGATAGTAATTTGCTCCCTGGGGTGACCCGGGGGCGGCCTCTGCTGCTCGTGGCAGAAAGCCGTGGACATTTCTGGAAACTTGTCTGAGGCTCCCTGTGTTTCGGGAACCGGATGGATCCCGAAATAAACAGAAAGCCAGAGAACGTCCCTCCATATCAGGCGCTTGCTCATTCTCTGGGCTAATAAATCATTCAGGAGAGACAAGCGTGTGCCTGCGGCTCTCCGTACCCACAGCTCGCCATACCCGCGTGCGGCGCCGTGACTGCCCAGGCTATCCCCAGTGAGTGGGTCACCTGCGTACTCATTCTCGGCTCCGTCTCGCTCGCAGTTCGACATGCAGCGGATAACGCTGGAGGAGCTCAAGCACGTCCTGTTCCACGCATTCCGCGACCACCTCACGATGAAGGACATTGAGAACATCATCATCACCGAGGAAGAGAGCCTGAACGAGAACTCTGGGGGCTGCCAGACGGAGTTCGAGGGGGGTGAGTGTGGCCATTCTTGGGTACCATCCAGGTTCCTGATGTCTGACACTGGCCCCCATCACTGCAGCTCTCCCTGGCGATGTGGTGACAATGATGTCATGCACCAGTGTGAGGTCTAACCTCGCTCCTGATCCTGCCCTCACTGTAAGACCTGAGGGAAAATCTGATTATGTCATAATGGTTGTTATGATGCCGTTAAGGTGACTTTGTGTTGATTTCGAGCAGGTCCCCGCCTCAGCATATATGACGGCCACCTCTCTGCCGCACATCTGGGCAGCAGCCTGAGATCGCTCTCAACTGTGGGGCATGGATGTCCTGGCAGATTCAGGGGCCCTTGTATATGTAAAGTTGGCCGAGGGGGGTCCAAGATGACGTCTTGTCAGGGAGCTTTAGAAATTCCAGTTACACCTCTGATAATTGTCAGTACTCGGATTGGAGACCAACTGGGAAAGCTGGGTTGCTGCTGGAAGAGGTGTTAGTGTGGCCAACAGGTTAGCCCATCCTGTGGTCTGTGTGGATCCCAGTGCGATGATGGGGACACTGTGCTGTGAAAAATGGTGCCGTATGATGACATAAAGCCGAGGTCCCGACTCTCTGAGGTCATAAAAGATCCCTGGACATCTTACCAAAGAGTAGGGGTGGTACCTTGATGTCCTGGATAAATTGCCCAATGTGGCCCTATCAAATCTGGCCTCCTAACTATCCCCTGTGTCTAATTTGTGAATTCTCTCCTGTCCATTCACCACCTCAGCTGCCAGCGTATTGGCGCGGAATGGCTGCCGTCACATCACCCAGGAGGGGGCTACGCAGTGGTGGTGCTTGAAATGACTCCCCATCGGTTCTGTAAAGCACTTTAAGAGCGCGATATAAGTGTAACATTCATTCATTAACTCACCCAAATGACAAGGCGGAAGGTTTTAACACGTCCTGCAAGTGCCGTCCGCACACCCGTGATTTACAGGCCACGGCGCTACTGTGACGCTGCATCAATGCTACATTAACCGCGCTGTAACTCCCAGGAAGTCATTACCGCTGTAGCTTATGGGATGTAGCAGCCGTAACTCAGACCATATTCACGCTCTCTACGTCAGCACTGACCGGCAGGAACAAAGCCATAAGCCATGCTGCCGGGACAGATTCTGTTCCTTCCTATTTCCTTGTCTTTCCATGAATTATTTATCATCCGGTCTGAATAAAAATGATAATGTCATACGTAATTATTCTGAAATCCACGGGCTGTTCATGCATCTCAGCGCGTGCTGTCTTTGGAGAAGGTGCTTTCATGTTTTTAACATCCTTGACAAGCAACTCGCTGCAGGAAATTGAGCGGAGTGAAAATTAATACTATTTAACATGACTGGCCGTAAACAAAGGGATGTTAGATGAAGCGCGGCCTGGCCTCTTGTCATGAATAAATCGGTGCGGCTTTGAACGTCGATGGGTCTTCTGAGTGAAGACCCCGCTGATGTTTATAGGGTTTAGCAGGAAGGCGCGCCAGTGCTCGTAGGGTTTTGTTTTGCCTGGGAATAGTATTGTGACTGCTGGCGTCCATCACACTAGAGGTACGGCCGGAACAGAGTGTGGGGGAGTGGGTCATGTGCAGAAAATGAAGAGAATCTGGCGGAGGTGGTGCTGGGGTCAGAGCTAACCCGGGGAGCTGACTTGGTTTGGCACCGGCTGACCGATGCAGCGCCGCCACATGTCCTCCGCCACGCCGGCCAGAATTTTACGAAAGCAGATTCCACTGCTGAACCACTGCTGCAGGCTGGGCCATGTCAGCTACAGCACCTCTCCCCAGCACTGCCTGCTCCCTCCTGGGACTCAAACCTGCAACCATCTGGTGCACTTAAGTGCTTATTAAACGCTACCTGCTCCCGACACTCCTTGCACCAAAAATATTCCCACATAAGATCCATTCCGTAGAAAAGGATGGTTCATTTACAGCAAAAGGTCTATGATAATAATTCTTTTATGAGACTTGGAAATGTGTCATCATTTTTTTAACACACCTGGTGAATATTGACAGACTTTATCAGCGCTGACAACTTAATCTCCCTTTAATGTTACGTAATTACGTTCTTGGTTTCCCAGGTAGGCTCTGTACCTGCAGATGTTCTGCTGAGCTCCTCATGTTCCTTTCCGCCCCCCTGTCTCTGATGCAGTCCACCCCAAGAAGAAAAACCGGCAGACGTGTGTTCGCAAGAGCCTGATTTGCGCCTTCGCCATGGCCTTCATCATCAGCGTCATGCTCATCGCGGCCAATCAGATGCTGCGGAACGGCATGGAGTAGCCAGTCGAGCCACACGCATTCCACCCCCCACCCCCCCCCACTGTGAGCGGGAGAGCAACCTGCATGTGCATGCCAGTGGGTGATGTCATTTCCTGTTTTCTTAAAAAAACCTCTGAAATTATCAAAAAAAAGGAAATCAAACCCACCTCACAATAAAGACGACGGACTGTGAGGATGAAACTTGAGCGGCAGACGTGTCTCGCAAGAATGAAGCCAGCAGGGGGCCTCATTCGCGGTCTCCCCTCCATCTCTCTGGCAGGGACATTCAAGGGCTGACCTATCCTGTATCACACTAATGCAATAATGTGCAGGAGTCCGGAATGCTCTCTGAGCTGGGGGGCCTGAGCCAGGGCGTCAAGCCCAACGCCTGTCAGTCCTGTGCCTGCTGTTTGTGCGCTGGGAGCCGGCTCTCGCAAAGTGCTTAATTAGTTCCACATTTTCTTGCCATTTTTAAAAGATGCCATAATTCGGGGTAGCATTAGAGGCGGGGGGGCGGGGGGGTTCAGAATAAGGTAACAATAGTAATGTCTGACTGGGCCCAGTAAGTGGGGGCAGCTGCCCAGCTGAGCGCCGCACTTTGGACCCGGGCAGCTCCTGTGGGCTGAGCGATTCTGCACCATGTCTTTCTGTCACTGTGTTGCATCATTTGTTTTATCAGGGATTTTCTGTTTCACAGCCGATTATGAAACGATTACACTGTATAAAACCAGCCATTACGAACAGACGCACTGCCAAGCGAAGCCAGCGGCCGTGTTTGTCTGTGTCCACGCTGGAGGTGTCCTTTGGGGGGAGGGGCACCCTGCATGCGTTTACGCATTGTGCTGCCGTTTCTGGTGCGTGGCTGCGCGTCTGACCTCGCTCAGTTTTGCTGTCCCACCGTGACCTGACGTTCCCCTGAGGCCCCCCCCCTCCAAACATTCTCACACACAGACACACACACACACACTATTTGCTTGGCCCTGCAGTCCAGATTTGTAGCCCTCACGACCAAACCCCCCCCCCACCACTAGTAACAGTGCCACACCCACAGGTACTTGTAGCTCAGCTGGCCATGCCCACAAGTACCTGTGGCTGTTGGCCACGCCCCATTACCACACTGACATCTCTTCCCATTCCTCCACTCAAAATAAGCCTTGCTGTACAATTCATTCATTAAATCACACGGCCACCGTTTATGAGTGTCTCTCCATCAGAATCAATCCGGCTGATTGGCTGAATGGATCAGAGCCACTTCCCACATCTCCTCATGCTCCCAGCAGTCTATGGTAGCTGTAGCCTGCGGTGTTTTGGGACTGGATGACAGGTTTTACACAGCGAAGTGAGAAGATGCTGCTAGAAGGAAAACTCACTCTAGGCAAGATAAAATGAGGGGCACAGGACGGACTCCCCCCCCAGAAAGTGGCCCCAGCAACGAGATGCCTTCCTGTCAAGAAGGCACCACGGTAACGCTGTCATCTGGGGCGACTTGCACTTCTGAACTCCTGTACACACTCCTGTTAGTTATGCACATTTAACCACCTTAAGTTTTCTGTGGACTGCTTTAAATCCAGCGCATGCAGAGTGAAATATCCTGTAAATAACCCCCCTGTTATAATCATTGTGTCCAGTCTGCTGGGACAGCAATTTATGTGCATATTATATGCTTTTCCCTCCAGCCACATCCAACGTGGAGTTCCCCACGTCTTCTCACAAGCCATAAGCATTCAACAGAAGGTATTAAACACAAACCGTACCACATGCAGTGAGAGGGTGCTGTGAAAATGCAGTGTCAATTACTGCGTGTGCGTGCGTGTGCGCGTCTCTACCAGGCCACGCGAACAGCTCGGATACTTACAGTTGTGAAAAGACCCCATCTAGTGGTTGGATCGGGAATTATCGCTCGTGTCTCGCTGCTGCTGTCCTTGTCAGTGTGTTAAGTGTCGTGGTATTGCAAAATGTGCACTGTGCACGTTCATTAAATGTCGATTTCACTTAATGGTATGAAGGCCTGAGGGCGGCTGAGAACAAAACCAATATAAGAAAATTATTTCCCCTTCTAATAAAACAGAATGTATTTAATATTGAATGGGTAAAATGATTTAGATATAATTTTCTAATATATATTCAGTTATTGTAAGGTATTGACTCCTCTGGTAACACTGATCATTTCTAAAGCTATTGATTTGCTTGGATAAATATGAGGAGATGAAAGTGAGAGTTTCCCTTTAGTGATCCTTATTTAAACACCAGTTAGAGATTTGCATGCGTGTGCCTGAATACTTCGCCATCTGTTGGAGGCTTGTGATTTACAATGCAGTTCTATTGCTGCCGTGGTAATACTAGGCCTATAAAACCAATCTGCAAAAATTCAAAACATTATTTTTCTATGCTGCTAACTAATATTTTAACCAAGGAGAGAAAATATATGTAAATAGCTGATTTGTTACAAAACGAAATTTTAATTTAATGTTACGCATTTTAGTTAAGATTAAGAATATTGTATTGCAATGTGCTTTTACCATGTTAACATGCTGCTGATTTAACTTAAAAGGAAAAAAAAAACCCAGGGAAGCTTCGTAATGGTAACGGTATTTACGTCCTAATCATTCGCCTGGTCCAGCTGTTTATTATTTTTCACCATTTCATGGAGGCGTCATTCTGTGTTTAACTTCTTTCGGAATCAGCGGGAACGGTAATCCCGAGCCGGCCGCTTCACAATGAACTTCGATGAACTTCCTCCGAAATCCAAGGGGCCAAGACACATTGTCAAAGGAAATGTGGAAAATAGCAAGCAGTCTTATTTAAACTTCTGTAGCACGGTGGTTAAACTTCATATGTGTATAAACATTTGTAAATACTCGGCATATACAGATATTGACATATATAAATATATGTAAACAGCATGCAGATTGTACACATGTAGACAAACATATAGAGATTGTTCTATAAGAAGTTATGAAAAAGGTTACTGTAAATATTGAATTCTGTACAAAGAATAATGGAATCGTTTATGCAATAAAATCCTTTTGTAATGCTATTTGTCCATTATGCCTTCTCGACTGAACATTACCCCGGACTCTGCTACCTGGAGAAGGGTGACGCTTTACCTGAGTCTGCGGCTTGTGAGCATTTGTTGATTGCTGGGCCCCCGAACAAGTAAATAGCTCAGGTGATTGACTCCTGGCTGAACCCGATTGGCTTGATTGCTGCTACAGCTCAGACCGGATTGGCTGGCAGGTGAGAGGGGGCGGCACCTGTGGCAGAGGCTGAGGGTGCACACACCGGCTACAGCTACATTTGCTAAGCTGCGATTCCTTCTGTTTGGTGCTTGTTTTTCTTGTGGTTTAACTCCTCCCTTTGTACATTTGGTTAAATGGTCCTGAAAGGCATGTTATACTAGATGTGTGTGTCTAGGTCTGCGGTGGTTCAAACCGTTTCTCTTCTCTGTTTACCATGTGCCTCCCTCTCTGAGCGAGCTCAGGCGAGCTCCTGCTTGAGATCTGATCAAATCCTGTTAATTAGTGCCATTATGGTGGCAGTAAGCGGTCATGTGACATGTGCCCTTATGATGGCGGTAAGCGGTCATGTGACATGTGTCCTTATGATGGCGGTAAGCGGTCATGTGACGTGCCCTTATGGTGGCAGTGAGTGGTCACGTAACGTGCTCGTATGGCGGCAGTAAGTGGTCGTGTGACACGTGCTAATCCTGTTTCTCCGCGTAGCTGGGAGAGTATAGGTGTCTTTGGCAGTTCACCTCCATCCTTGTACGAGTCCGTCCTCTGTGTGTACCCGCCACCTTGCCCTGGGCCTCGGTGTCTGAGCGGAGCTCGGGTGACGTCCTCTGGACCCTTGAGCTGCCAGAGCCTCTCAGAAGATGAAGGCAACGGCCCAGAGGTTCTCCAACGCAAAAAAATGAAATGGGGCTCATGGGTGGGGGTGGCTGAATGCTCACGCTAATCACGTTTTACGGTCCCTGCATCATCTCCCGTTGGGTCACGTGGCAGGAGTGCAGCTGGAGCGGCTCGAAAGAAGTGTTTATACATGATGCTAATAGCTTCTGACGTGGCCCATAGCTGGGAATGATCTGAATAAATAATCTGATAAAGCGCCAGAATTTCTACGGTCTCCAGTGGAAGGTAAGTCTTACAATCGGCCCCAAATGCTGGTCGCACAGGTACCGTGGTACAAATGGAGGAAACGGCGCTGTGATCTCAGAATGATTGCACTTCGTACATTTGCGAATGACTTACGAACAGAAATCAAAGAGGCTGAGAAGCTGAGCACCGGGTGACCGTCTGACTCTGCAAACCTCCTCGAGTGATTCGAGCTCCTGCCATCAGCACGTCCCCCATCTGCCCTTCGGCTCCTTTCCCCTCATTCTTCCCGCCGCATAGTATTTTTAACCTTCTCCGCATTTCCGTCTCCGCGGGTTCTTACGCGTCGCTCTTCTGCTCCTGCCTTCCGTCCATCCCATCCACCCATATCTTTAGCGTTTACGCTACAAGGACCTACCCAGCAGCTAGAATCATAACAAAAACATGGAAACGATGCAATGACCCATTACAAGTCAAGGTGAAAATGTGAGTATTATGAAATCAAAAAGCTGTTGATTTGTCACTTGTGGTTTTTCTGTCTGCGGAGCCACCTGGTGGACATATGTGGTCTGTACATGCTCAGTTGTCCTTCAGAACCATTTATGCCAGCTAAGGCTACATACTGGGAGCCAGTCCCGAGCGTCATGGAGCACAGGGCGCTAACACACTCACACCTCCTCATCTGGGGCACCATCTTTTCAGACTGTAGGAGGAAAACAGCAGAGACACTATGGCAACTTCAGATGTACAGGTATAATCTACACACACATCAGTAATGCCAAATGACCTTGCAGATTGTGGTATCTGATGGATTATGGTGTTTACATTGCTACTCGCAGGGACTGGACCCCAACCCCTTAGCATCTGCGTCTGAATTGTCGATAACCTGGAGCACCTACAGACACTTCAGATAACAGTCAGTTCAGACCCCAAAGCTCCTCATTTTCAGGCACGTCAAAGCTTTGCAGCCGCCCCCGGCCCCTGCGTATCGGCCTTCGCTGCCTGTACGGGCTCGTCGCTGGTTTAATCTCCTCCGGAGCAGCCAGCCCCGCGTCTCCGCCGCTAAAGAGAAGGCGAGCTATGTGGGCCAACCCGCAGCGATGCTGATTGGAAGACAGCCGTCATGTGACGTAAGGGGCCGGGGCTCCTCAGTGGACGCTGTTGTTGAGGGCTCATTGACATGCACAGCTGGCAGTCGGAGCGGCCCCCCGTGTGCCGACGGACTCCACGGGCCGCGGGTAGAGGCATGTCATGCTGCGGGCCGCGTGTCCTACCCGCTAACATAACAGCTGTGAACAGGCGCGTGCTGTCAGTGCACCCCTTCTGCACGTCTTACAGCCAACGCGGGGGAGCATCCTTAGGGGGGAGGTGGCTCCCCCCCCCCACCCCGGTCCAGACATGCGGCTTGCCGACTTCCCCCAAAGGCAGGGGTGACGTGCCGTTAACGCCGTCCGGCGGTTGTCATGGACACAGCGCCACGTCCTGTTTTGTCTCGTTTGGACCGGGAAGCGAGATATCAAGAAGCCTGCGGCCGGCTTTCACTGAGGCGTGACTCACGCTAAACGGCTAAACAGCATGCAAATCTGCTTTTACCGTAAAAACGTGACCATTTCCATCCAGAGCCGCATTTAGTCTCAACGCAGCGGCAAAGGCGAGACCAGGTCTCTGACCTTTTTTTTTTTTTTTTTTTTACACCAAAGACACACTCCTTTTTTGTGGTGCTTAAAGTATTTTACACGCGCACACACACACACACACACACACACACACACAATCTACTATAAATAATTTGTCCCTGACCTTGTAAACTGCTTTCCCGGAATCTCCCTTCACACTGCTTGTGATTACCAGTGCAATGCTTTTGCTTTTCATTTCTGGTGTTTGCTGACCACGCGCTGAATTTTAAGTCATGATAGCATGTTTGGCATTTTTAAATGAGTGTAATTATACGGCATATTAATTATGAAGCATAAAGATGCTAAGCTTTGCCGTGCAATTAAACGCCTGCCTCAGTACGAGGGTTTACTACGCACCAGAGCAGCCGACTGATCTGTGAGTCAGACTCCGAAAGCCGAGAATCATATAATTTATTGGAAGACGATTCTGAGAAGTTCCAGACTGTAACGACTGATCGACAGAATACGTCACACTAGACACGCTGAAGCTGAGTCCTGAGAGCCGAAACAGGAACCACGCAGACCATCAGAAAGCGCTTCCAGTTGAGGGCCCCCGATTCTGCCTTTTAAATGAATAATGGCAACCACGGTGCCGTGAAACCAAATTAATAAAGACATGGCAGCGCTCGAGACTCCCGCTGTACCTGCTACATGTGCGTGGTGTGAGGTGGACCCAGAAAATAACCTCCCTTGATGGATTTATGCGTGACACTGGCGTCAAAGCAACATCCAAAACTAAATCTACCCTATACTTAATCTATCTCTAGCAAAAATATCGGGAACATTATAGGTACCGGGAACTAATTTCACTGAGGGGATGGAAAACGAACAGCACTTCTCAGACACTCGAGAGAGTCCAAACACAGAAATGCAACAGCAGTGCCTCGCTGAATGCCGTGCATTTTCCAAAAAAACGATCTGCTCCAACACAAAGTGCCCCTGTATTAAAACACCCAAAGTCTGAAATGGTTCCTTCTCCCTCTAGGGGTCAAAGGTCCCAGTTAAGATAAAATCTGGATCATGTGACTGTTTTTTTTCCTCTTTTTTTAAAAGGTCAGTCCCCATAATTAACAGGACACTCCACAGTGCCCCCAGTGGGCAGAAGTTCTAGTTGCCGGTTGTCAGACGAGGTTGTCAAGCGGCACCGTGATCCCGGAGGCAGGCCGGGGGGAGCAGACCAGCGGCCCCACGTCACTGAGGTGGCTTCATGGTGTTTTTGATGTTCCACCGCTGCCCTGTGCAGGCCTGCAACACCAGCAGGTGGCCGAAGTTCACGTTGGCTGGGATGACCTCCAGGCAGCGTCCCGTGCCTCGATTCACAATGGCCTCGTTCTGCGAGGGAGGAGATGACACCAAAGGTACAGACACAGAATGCTGGGAGCCTTCCCTGTACGGCCAGCAGGGGGAGCCTGCCACCCCTACCTGGGAGAAGTTCCAGGTCTTGTGACGCACGCTGGACACCTTTTCGCAGTTGAGCAGCTGGGCCTGGTTGCTGACTTGGTTGTCCACCAAGCAGCGTGTTTCCTCCCCGGTGCTGCCCAGGGGTCCCAGGTGCAATTGGCCCTCCGTGGTGAAGCGGCTCAGCTGTGGGAAGCCAAAGTCTTGGTGACCAGGTGCCCCCTACAGACTCATTCTGGTGCTGTAACGCGTCAGGCGTGACCCTACCTGAGGACCCCATCCGTGGCACGGGTGCAGGGTGGCGGTGTGGTTCTCCTTGATTCCCTGGTCCACGCAGAGGTGACTCACTTTGGTATTACGAATCTGGGCAAGGAGACACACACACAAACAGACGCAGGCCTGAAGAGCTCCGCTTCCTGCGTTATGAGGTGTTCAAATGAGTCATGACTGGTTACATCCTGGTACCGCATTTTCAATTCGCTACTTCGCTGCAAGGGTCTCCTGCAGAACCGCAAACCCAGAAAGCTGA
Organism: Mormyrus proboscirostris; assembly: GCA_026779585.1. NCBI lineage: Eukaryota > Metazoa > Chordata > Actinopteri > Osteoglossiformes > Mormyridae > Mormyrus > Mormyrus proboscirostris. Next base: position 20,817,413 of record JAODKF010000042.1, on the reverse strand, counting down.
CGACGGAGATCAACCAAAACCTCTTGCGGTTTCTGTACTTTATCAGGTTCACAAAATAAATATCTTTGCCTGCTCTAGTCGAATAAACCAAATGCTAGCAAACATCTGACAGTGACGACATTCGCGACCGAGTCACTCACCTCTCCATAATAAATGGTGTTGTTGTATCTTCTCATCTCTGGATAGACGTTGTCCAGGTACCACTCGAAGTTCTTACACTGCAGTCTTTTCCTCAGGGCCACTCTTTGGGAGATGTCGCCGATGTCGATGCCATGATTCTGAAAGCACCAGGATGGAAAACAGGATGTATACGACGCCAACGCGACATAAACCCGGCCGGTTATCCGGTGACAACACACGCACTTCCATGGGGATGTTCCAGGCCAGGTAGACGTTGGACTTGTAGTTGTCCATCCAGACCTCAGCTACGCGCAGAGCATTGCGCCTGGTGTGGAAGGCAATGTTGTTGTGGTACGGCTTCTTCACTCTGGCTATGTGGGCAACCCTAGAGCAAGGAAGGACTTCCATGCTGCCTCCACACAGCCAGACCTGAATGCGCGCACACACACACACACCATATTAGAACATCACACATCTAAAGACATCCTCCGGACCTGCAGTTCCGTCCTAGAGGGGTGGACGGATCTCCTGAGACACAGGGGCTATTCTAAGCACCCACCGCCACGTGGCACACTGACCCGGATTCCCAGCTCTATGTTCTCCCCTCCGTACACATCCATGCCAGGGTCGAGCAAACCCAGCTCTCCAAAGTAAACCCGATTCGCCACGAAGGAGCACCCGATCATCGCCGGCGTCCTGGAGGGAAACACATTAAAGAGCATGATGCTAAAACCGACGTGAGACAGAACGGAACGCTGCCTCGACCCCGTCTGCGGAGCACACGGCATGTGGGGAAGCGTCGAGCGTCAGCGCTGCCTTCCGGCTCGGCTGACAGACCTGATGGCGGCGGAGTTGTCCCCGTCGTCCCACCACTGCTTGGGTGGATTGATGTACATGCACCAGAGCTCCCAGTTGTAGCCATGGCCCGAGTTCTCGTAGCGCTCCAGCTCCAGGTTCTCGTGCTTGATGTTGTCGATAGAGGGCAGGACGATCCGCCTGTGATCCTCCTTAATCCTGGCGAGAACCGGTTCAGCCCTGGGGGGGGGGGGGGGCGGGGGAGAAGTGCACAAAGGGATCACAGATGGTCTGCATTTTCGGCCACGCGTCCAGCTCCCTGCGAATCCCCCCTGACTCATACCTTACCTGTATAGCTAGTCTGATTCTGCCCCCCTAGAACCATGCAACCATGCACGCGGGTTCTGCAAGGTACTACGCTGTCTCATTGGGGATCGTCACCCGTAGCTCCCTGCATTCCGCCCTGGGCTCTTACCACATGGGGGTGAACTCCACATGCGCGTCGAAGAAGCCCGTCACCTCCCCGCTCGCCACCTTCCAGCCTTCAATGCGTGCGCGGATCAGCCCCTCCCTCTTCTGGTTGCGCACGATCTTGATGAGGCCTGGGTACCGCTTGTTGACGTACTCCTCCAGGGGTGCTTTCAGTTGCTCTGTCATGC
>JAODKF010000042.1:20784496-20798119 GCA_026779585.1 Mormyrus proboscirostris | reverse complement strand
ATAAACATTCTGTTGCTCGGTTACACATGGATGAAATTATACATTATACTTATTATAATAGTTTAACAGTTTCAAACTTCACAATGTTCTTTATTAAAGACACTAAGTTTTTAAGCACTGGATTACCAAGTTGGTCATAGTTCTCTGCGATGTTTCCTGCTCCACACCACAGCGTGCCGGGGTAAGTGAAGCCGCGTTTGATTCTTCGGTGTGCCCGACCGATCTCCACACCCACATTGCTTTTATCCTTTTCACTTGGCCGTGTTGAAGGTGAGCCGGTGCCCCTACCGCGTTTTGGTCTTCTCAGCAAAGCCTGGCAGTGTGACTTCGCCTCGGCCACGTTCAATAAACTTTTAGGTGAATCTAGTTTTTGCCTCTGATCTTTCAGCCCCAATCTGCACACGTGCATAAAGGACTTCACCTCCATCTGGCTGCGTGTTACGGAGCAGTCCACAAGGTTCCCGGCGAGATCGCGAAGCGTGCGCACCTCCTCGGCGCCATCCGACACTTGGTGGAGGTAGTTTCCTGCAAGCCTGGTACTCCTGCCGCAGAAGGTGCCGTTTAGCATATAAAATACTTCGCTGCTCTCTGCCTCTGCATCCAGCAAATCATTTAGAAACTGACCCTTGACGAAGTTTCTATCCAGATAGGACAAAAAAACAAAGATAATCGACCACATTTTCTGCGCTTTCAGCACCATCGGCCCGTAGACAGCAGCCCCTCTCCCACGCTGTCCCCAATCTCAGCCTTATAAAGACACGTTTATGGTGGTACGATTATTAATACATAGAGTGACAATAATGGGAGGGGTCCGGTTTTATTAACCCCTTCTTCGCTGGAACTGTGACTTGCGCGCTACCTTCAAACTAATCTTTAAGAATTTATTACAATGGACCTGTGTTGAATTTACTACCCGCACGCAGTAATCAATCCAATAACGTCGGAACCGAACGTGGTCACTAAAACAAGTGACAGGGTACATATAAATTAATTACATCTACAAATTCATTTATTAAACAAATATATACACATTTGTTCTTGTATGTTCGAATAGTTGAAAACATTAGGAGCGTGCAAAAACATTACGAATTCCAAAGCTATTTTTAATGAAATGGTGAAATTAAAATGACATTCCGTAGTGACACGGTTAATGCCAGTTAACTCCGCTGGCCTGCTGTGACCGCGAGTTACCTCTCCACCCCCCTCCCACACCACTGCCGCCCCACCTCGAGATTTAGTTTGGTGACGCCACAAGGAGGAGGTTCCTCTCGGCCTTTCCATGGTAACAAGGGATGGGGTGATCCTTTCAATCCACGAGATTGGGCATCTCCGAGATTCCCCAAAGGGCATGGGTAATGACCTACTTAAAATGTGGGAACAAAAGTCTTTTTTTTTCAATGAGAACAAAGGTTCACCGGAAATCTCACTCTTACAGTGGTATTGCAATGATGCGAAACACAGTTGTTTAATAATAGCGGTGCACCTGTCAAAATGTAGGTTACTTGTTTTAGTTCTGGTTATGATAAGGTGTGAAGGCTGTTATGGGTATTTGCTGCCTAGCTATGGCGTCACTGCTGGCCGAGGCGGGGGTGTTCGGGTGGAAGGTCAGAATCTAAAACCTCACATGTCAGTCATTGGATGTAGCTACTTACGGATATGAAAGGGGGTGCATTCCGATTCTCCAGTAATTTAAATATGTGATCACAAATACAATCATCGTCAAAGTACAAATGAAGAGGGAGCCGGATTTTTACACTTGTACCGCATAAAAAATGAAGAAAAATACGTTTAGATTTAATCTCTAAAGTCAGTACTAAGCATTTTTTGACTGTCAACGACAGGGATAGCCCACAGCAGTGGTTCTCAACTTTTTTTGCATCACGACCCAATTATCGCTGGTCTGTAGGATAAAAGCAATATGACTGTGTAGTTATACATTAAGTGTCTTGGCAAGACATTTGTGGAAGTACTTAATTAACCCTAAAGTTACATCATTGGGCAGTAATACTCCACAACTGATTCATTTGAAATCGTGACTAGTTCACAATGACAATGAATCACGTGCTAAGGAATTGGGAAATTAAAATGAGCAAGACTATTCTATCATTCTGAAATGACTAATTTTTGTATCTCTCTCTCTCTCAGAGGAAATCCGATTTCACTTTGTTACGTTAACATGGGCCTTGCAGGAAAGCGGGTTGTTCTTGTTTAGTAGAATTTGACCGGATTGTCCGCGTTACTGTACCAACATAAAGAACTACTAGGTGGGGAAATGGACGCAGAAAGAGATGTTTCGTACGGAATACTGCGGCGAATAAACGCTTTGATAACTATAATGCAGTTTTAAAAATGTCTGTCCTTATATGTGAATTATACTTGCATGATTCAAAGTAAAAAAAAAATCGTGATTACTCACTGCAGATTGATTATATTCCCAATATGCCTAATATTTTGTTTTTAAATTAAGAGACCAAACATTTCTTGTTTAATCAAAGGGTAGGATATACGCTCGTATTATCGTGTTTTCTTCATCAGAACATTTTACTGTAAGCGAACGATTTTCAGCTTTTAAACACGTAGTCAGTGTACTTTGCAATTATTTTTCTGATTTCCTGTTCAATATATGGCACGTTTTAAAAATACAGTCAATAATCTGCCGCTGAATGGCCCGGTTCTGTTTTGACACACAAACAGGTATGTATCTTTATTAATGTAGATAAAGCTTTATAGTCTACTGCATGAAGGAGCACGCCGTCATGGAAATACAAAACAGAGTTGTGACGTAACACAGTCAGTGAGCGACGTAACTTGACGAGAGTTAATGAATCATTAAGTTGCGTGGTTATTGAACATGTTACTTCAAAGCGTAGTCTCGTCCTCTTAGAGCCGTAAGAACAAATAGTGACATGAACATCAAGGTCACGTTCCTCATTAATCTCTTCACAAACTGAGATCTTTTGTTTTCCTTGACAAATCCGGTTACCGGGGCCCAAATGTTTTTAAATATCTGAATTTTCAGACACAGCAACGTCTCAGTAAGTCGCAGGTCAAGCAGTGTCGTACAAAATATAGATATTTCGACCCATTATATTTAACAGGCGCTATGCAGAATTTAATAGTTGTTCGTAATTTTCAGTTATTTTGGGGAATATGTGATATGTTCACGAATGAGTGTTCTTGTTTAAGGTATCAGGGGATTATGGGTAATTTAAATATATAAAGGAATGATTGCTATTTACCCCAATCATTTTGGCTACCTCTAACTAATAGGCTACTTCATAAAGATAACCCATAATCCATTCAGATAGGTTGCATTCTTCACACTTGATTCCTTTTCTATCTAAAAATTCCTACAGGTTGTAGTCTCCACACAGTCTTACAAGGCTGGGAGGTGAAGCCCATAGTGATTATTTTGCGCTGTCAGTGTTAAGGTTCTGCAGTCTTGCTTTGGATTGACCCTCCGTTTCGCGGCGCACGTAATTCCATCCACGAGGAGTGTTTGTTTTGCATGATGCCGCCTGTGTTTGGAGGCTGCAGTTACTGCTGTAATTAAATTATTCACGTGACTAGTTTAAACAGCCGCGAGCCCGTTCAAGCAATATGGGTGCCGTGTTTGGAAACCTGAAGAGTTAAAAGATTTCTGTTTCTTGTACAGATTACAGAAAGAGAGACGTGGGACCGAACTCCAGTGCTCCCCGTGCGGATACGCTGTCCCGAGGGGCGCATTCAGGGGCCCTTGAATGCATAAAATCGAAGAGAGGTGAAAGATGACATTTTGTCAGGTTTTCCCGAATGTCCATCTATACCCCAGGCTGCCCCCATTACTCAGACATGATTAAGCATACGGAACTGGAGGAAGAATGAAAATTCAGTAAACTCAAGTCAGTTTCAGAAAAATCCTAAAATAATTGACCATTTTAACATATTTCATATTACAAAACATTTGCTAATAATAGCAACACGAACCTTGCTTTAATCATTCTAGAACATTGTGAAGAGGCGCGCTACTTAAGAAAACCGATGCTCTCCCGCGCACTTTGATAATTAGTAGGAAGAACTAATCCTTACGGCTTTGAGTGACGAGTCCTGAAGTATCGTATTTTTCCATACGAGGGCGCTAAACTTTCATTTTTGGAGTTGTTCATGCAATCTTTGAGGTGGCTATCGGTAAACGTGGGTTCCGTAGCCCCCAAAACCTGTTGGGTTTTAAATGTTAACTTAAAAAATAACCTGTATTAAGCTCATTTTTGTTTGGTTGAACACCGAATGTTTAATAACAGCAAAGAATATTATAGTTTTTGTGTCTAAAAGTGCGCATAAAGTAGAAAAATTACACTTGTATGGTAAAATAATTTTATTGGTCTCACTGTACTGCAAAAAGGTTTAAGCAAAATCCTTAGCACATTTTCAGGTATTTAACACTGAAATGTAACACTCCAGGAAATGAGGGTGCATTTCCCACCTGGGCCTCATGGCTAACTTCCACATAAATATTATCCCGTCGGACACGCCGACATCTTCAACGTCATCACCATCCTGTGATCCGTACAAAGGCTTAACAGTTTGCCATAGAAGGCAGACACATAACCCTAAGACAGAAGGGATTGCTCAGCATGTACCATATTGCACAGTGAAACCAGCACACAGTCACTACAGGAAGCCTTGCATGCTGAGCAGGTAACGTGACGTCCAAAAGGATGCAGGTAAACCCAGCGGGAAAAGGCCCGTGACCCATTTCCAGCGTCAGCGAAGGGAGAATCCGGCCCAGACAGAGTCCCTCCATTCTGAGGTGGCGCCCTGCTCAGTGCCTGGCGAGAGAAAAGCTCCGCTCTCCGTGGCTGTAAGTCTTGTCATGCTGGTGGCTGATATTCCTGTAGTGCAAAGTGTGATTTACTGGCCTCTCTCCCTTTATTTACAGCAGCTGGATTGGCTCTTCTTTGGTGTTGCATAAAGGTTACCAGAATTGCTGTTTATCCCTGTAAGAAAACCAGCATGATGATCTCTGCACACACCTCCTTCCTGCAGGGCATATTTAGTGCGTTTTATCTAACAATGAGATTCCTCATACATAAATAACCAGGAATTACATGACATGATCAAAGGATTACTCAACCACAGATTCCCGGCTTAAATAATTGCGCCAGAAGACTGGCCTTGTGGGCTAAACCTTAACCAGGTTAATTTGTTTCAGGGCGGGAAGCTGGAGTTCACTCACGGACGACGTCGCCGACGCGCCTTGATCCGCTCTTCTCCAGCTCTGCCAGGACGTTGGCCTCGAAGGTCAGCGATGCCACGCGAAAGAACAACTCCCGAACGTTCTCGCCTGTGAGGCAGGTAGGCATGCGGCCGTGTCACAAAGTGCCGACACGAACCATCACACGCGTCCAAGAAAACCGCACGAGCGCTTCATGGGATTCGGGGACCAGTGACCCACCCGACAGGGCAGATACAGCCCAGTACTCTGCCTTCATCTCCTCTGCCATCTTAAAGATGTCCTCCTCAATCTGAGAGTACTGAGCAGGAGACTGAGGGGAGAGACAGGACTCAATGTATGCCCGGGTCGATCTCAGCTAAACATGCAGGTGGGCATTTGGGGGGAGGGGCAGCACGCACACTCAGGTCTTTCTTGGTGCCAACCAGAAATAGCAGGACGTGGGTGGGGTCATTCTCCTTCAGTGCATCTTCCAACCATTGCCTGAGGGCAGAAAGAGGAAGAGCTGAGAGTGAAACACTCTGCGGATGTGGTTCCCAACTGCACCTTGGTGGTCTGCAATGTGTGCAGACCGCTAACAAAAGTAGCTGGATATGGAAGGCTGGGTTGGTCACATAAAGCAATTAGCAATTAGCACAACTGAATACTCAAGTGCTTGGGCACCTCAAACATTTGCGGAGGGCACAGCCAGCAAGGACCACAGCTGAACCATTAGTATAGGGTACCGGAGTTCGCTCCATACCTTGTGTGGTCCAGAGAGGCCACATCAGTCACGTCAAACACGACGATGATGGCTGCGGAGGACCAGGGAGCAGAAGCCAAATTAAGGAAAGCAGGTGACAAATCTGTCCTGATATACCCCACAATGCACCAGTTCCACCTCCTGCGAACTGGTCTAAAGGGTCAACGGAAAGAGACCGAAAGAAGATGCATCAGATGGCGCGGGGGGGGGGGGAGGTGTCTGGCATACCCTGCGCTCCCCTGTAGTACGTGGAGGCGATGCACTTAAACCGCTCCTGGCCTGCAGTGTCCCACCTGAGCAGGGGAAGAGCACTTAAAATGAGGGGCTCGTGAAACAGAACGGGCCGAAGCCACTGCTCCAGAACTCATCCCGACCCACTTACAGCTGCAAACTGAACGGCACCCCCAGCACTTCAAAACGCTCCATCTCAAAGTCCACACCGATGGTAGCTTTGTAGTTCTTATCAAAGGTGTCCTTGCAGAACCTTTGGGGGGGGGGGGGGAAGCGGGACAGGATCATTGGAAATGCTTGAAAGCCCATGGCTAGAAAAAAAAACTGATTGTACCTGAAGTGTGACAGCCCACGCCTAACTCAAGAGGGAGCATACCTACTCCGTGCAGAAATTCACTTATTAACTTTGGCCTCGTCTGTCTAAGCTAAATATTTTCCCCGTTCAGCCCAAATGCCACCCTTTGAGCAGGCTTTAGCAACCTCCAAACCAATCATAAGCCGTCTTCATGTCCCGCTTACCTATTAATCAGGCAGGTTTTCCCCACAGCCAGGTCACCAACCACGATGACCTTGGAGATCTTGAACCTGCTGGGAGAATGACAGATAACGAGGGAACCCCAGGAAATCCAAGGTTCTGGTGAAACCACCCCATGCCAAACGGGGCTGCCCCGGTGGGCTCCGGAGCCTGGGCCTCACCCCACTGTGCCAGTCCTGTGTTCCTGACAGGCCGTCTTCACCTTGGAGTGGAATCCATCGTTGGTGTGCAGGGCTGCATCCTTACTGAAAGGCTGGCAGGACACAAGAGGCCTGTGAGAAAACTCCCAGCTCCTGAAAACCTACCGAATCTGTCCTGTGGGGAGTTACGTACGAGGGGGACTGCGCTTTGTAGCCGTACACCCCCCCCCCCAATAATCTATGGAGGGGTCGGAATGGCTAGACGTGCCAGGAGTCCTGTGGAGGAGGGGCTCAGGCCCCAACAAAAACCCCAGTATAGGAGGAAGGAAACAACTCAGCAAGTCTGGACTGGAAGCACTAAGCAACACATTCCAAACATCACACATCACATCACATGGGATGGAGGGGGCCGAGCCAAACAAGGAAGTGACAGGGCTTCGCTCACTGGCCCACGAAGGGGTACCTGGGGCAGCTGGGCGATGACACGGTCCCTTCTCACGGGGGGCAGCACACTCATGGTGGGACTCTGGGATAGGGACACAGGAGCGGCGTGATCCTCAGCCCTTATGGGGACGCACAGTCTGTGCCACCGTTATTCCTGTGTGAATCTTACATTCCAGTTGGTTCATATTTCGTTCAAATCCTTCTGAATCTCACCAGTGCACTTGGCTTCCTGTTAATTGTCAGGGCTACAAATTGGATTGGGGGATGACAAACAAGTAGGTCTCAAAGAGCATACACTACCCGGTTCTGGACAATATTCTGTAAGACTCCCCGGGAGCCTGGATGCTACAGTAACTTAGAGCAGCTAACCATTAGCTAGCCAGGGAGTAAATCGCTAATGTTGCTAAATATGTGCCTGATAATATGAAATGCTAAATATGTGCCTGATAAAATGCCACCATGTGCTTTCAATGTCGTTAAAACGTTATGCTGCAATAAAAATTAATCTTATTAATCAGTTCTTAAAACGTATGTTTCTAAATTCAGTCACGTGTTTTAAAGCGCAAAAGTATCGACTAGATCCTCACAATTTGATCTTGGTTATAGCTGTATATCGTAATACTGTTGGCAAATGAAAACTAGCCTGCGATTGCATGCAGATTCTGGCTCAGCCTGCGGTGGATATTTTTGTTCCAGCGACGATTCTTCTAGACGATGTTAAAGTAATCCGTTTTAATCCGATTTAGAAAGAGGGCCTTTAACAAAGAAAGACTGATTCGGACACACAGTGTTATTGGTCAGAAACCGCAAAACTAAAAACGAAAAGTCTGCATGAAAGTAGTACACAATTTAAAACTACAAAGCTTGTAGAGAAAGTAGATTTAACTTCCATTTCTTTCACTCCCTCTCTAACTACCTTATACATTTAAGTAAACAGAACCGTTCACCCTTAACTCCTTTTAACTGGATGATTAAAAACTTTTACAACTGAAAGCATACAAGGATATAGCCACATCAATAAAATCTGGTTCACATAAAGCGATCCGCTTTTCACTAAACAATAACTGCTATGTCAAGTACTGTAACGGGCATCAAGCGGCGCAAACAAAAGACTCGTTAATGTATTTTCGTTTGAACTCCGAGACAATGCATACAAAAGCTAGGTTAAGAAACCCCATTGCGAACATACCTTGTATATCTTCTAGCTTGCAAAAAAGTAAGTAATTTAATCCATTCAATAAACAGGCGAGTTAACTCTGAACAGCAAATGATATACGTGCCAGGTAAAGAGAAACCTTCCCAAATTCAGATGCACGGAAGTGATGAATATTTCAGACAGAAGGCTTTGATTAAGGGCAGCGGTGGGACAGCCCCCTGGATTTCAGCGTTTAAGATCCGCAGACCTCCTTATTTTGGATATCTGGGGAAGGGGGTCTTTCTGGGGTTATTTAACCTTAAACCCAAAACTGTGGGAAGTGGCACAAGTAGAATATGTAATCATCATTTTAAATGAATGGCATCATATTTCAAGAAAAGGGAGATCCTTGCATATGGTGCGTAATACACGTATTAAATGCTTTGTCTCGATAGCTTCATAATCTCACATAGTACTGTCCAGTATTAATATTCTGCATGTGTCCCGTCCTGTCAAAATATAACGGCTTTTGTAGTTTTGGACACCCCGATGCGAGGACCAACTGTGCAGCCTGCATAATGCTCCAGTGGAAAAATAGGCGAACAAAAATCCCAGCACTACATCCCCCATAACCCCGGCCCATTACCGCAGCGCCACGTGCTTCCACTTCCCAAGATGGCCACGAGTCCGAGGCCAATCTGCTAAAAACGACTAAATGCAATACAATTCGACAGTGGTTATGTGTGTTTATCACAAGCTGTCCATAAATGTCGATCTTTATAATGCAGCAGGACGTCCGACAGGCATGACCTTTAAAACCATGTCTTACCTGATAGCGTTACTACTGTACAATACCAGACATCGGTAACCATAGTTTTGGGGATTTTGGCTGCGGCTGAGCTCCTTATATACTTGGCTAACTTTTCTAACTGCAGATTTAACCGGATATAATTCTTATAATCATGGTCAGAAGATTATTGCAGACACACCCACGCCGTTAGTACCGGGGCTCACTGATGCATATGGCTCACGTCTGAATATCAGCAAGTGGTTAGTCATCTTCACCGGTACACTGGAGCATCCACCAATAACAAACAATAAAGCTCAGCATCAGGTACAGATATACTTAAGATTCTGGCCGTTCGCTGTACAGTTCACAGAAAGGCTAGGTGTTTGCATCCTTTTGTTGTAGGTTATTATGGAACAATCTTCATATGACAAATATAGGTTACAGTGTAATCATTGCACAATACAAAGAACTACATTGAAAATCTAGATTTTTATAGTGAACAATGTTTGTCGTCCTTTGCAAGGCCTATAGGGGGCAGTCTGCACAGTCAGATATCCGACATCTGGACCGATAAGCTGCACATCTACCTCAATACTACAGCCGATTCGCACATTTTAGCTCTTTCGAATTAGCCGGAATGAGTCTGATTAATTTAAGACCAATGAGGTGATTCTTAGTTCAGTAAAGTCGCTCTCATCGCCCGATGTGTCGTGTTTTACCATAGCATAAGATAAATTTTATATGCATTCATGTGGCACTTTTGTAACCCAAAGTTAGAAAGGCTGCACTTATTCTTGTTAGACGGAACATTCGCCCAAAGAGTTGCATGCTGTGGTGAAAGGCGGTCGCATGTTTTTGTTGCGGGATAAATCTGCGGCTGGACGGGATGAATGCGCTCTTAGGAATGTTCAGTTCTTCCATGAGGTCAGCCAAACCCCCAAGCTTTCCCGGAGCGTCGCTCTGACCGCCCGTTTCAGCTGCACCGCCTTAAAAATCTTCAAATTCCGGCTGAAGTTATCATGGATTCTGGTATAATTTATGAGGCAAATAGCCTAATTCATTTATTAAGTTAATGACCAAATACTTCCGAGGTGTGAAAATATTATCAATGTTATTGATACAATATAAGGACTCAAACACACAAACGTGTTTTGTCACCCTGATTCTTAAAAAAAATAAAATAGAAAATATTCATTATTAACAAATTTATATGGTGAGTGAGTAAATTTTAAAAACCGTTATGTAGGTATTTAGTGTGAAGCGATGTGCGTCCGCTGTCTCCCTGTCCATCAGCTGGTGTGGGCTTCATTCGGACAGCACTTGTACCAAAACCACGGCCATCGTTTCACTTTACGGTCGCCTCTCTCCGTGGATCCGACCTGGTTTGTTTTCAGACGAGTGCCAAAAGATGCCAACAGATGTCACCAAAAGCTATCAAAACTAGGTATAACACAGCTACGTCAACCTTTGTTAATGTGTCGCATAGCTACTCAAGCTGCTCTGCTTGAGTCAATAGCAGCCATTTAAGGTTTTGTGAAAATACTGGAGGCAGCTCAAAAGACAGGATGATATCGCATATCTGGATGAGACGGGTATATGTCCTGTGAGGCTCTAAACAGAGTTCGGAAGCCAAACTTGATGGTGGAACTGCGTTTTAAGAGCGTCAAGATGTAGCCTCTCTGCCTTATTCGCTGAGAAACTTCTTGGGGTTTGTGGTGCCATTGTGGGCTGCGTGGGCTTTGGTCTGGGGGAAGAAGTCGGCACGGAGCAGACGGCCAAAGTAGATAAGGATCATCAGGTTCATGAGCATCATGGTGCTGAGGAAATAGCCGGCGTGGTCCAAACTGGAGTAGTTCCTCACAATGTACCAGGTGAGGAAGGCCTGGGCGCCCAGGCGGAAGAAGATGTAGGTGGCAAGGTTGAGCAGCCGGTTGAGGCCGTACAGCCGGGAAGCCTGAGCTCCCGCCAGCTTCAGCATCAGCCGCATGTGCAGGAAGACGCTGTTAACCTCCACGAAGAGAGCCACCACCGCACCCGCCACGTAGCGCCGTGTCACCAGGGTGTACAGGAAGGTCCAGACCACCTGCGGAGGTTGGGGGAGGGAAACACCCCAAGGGGTTATTTTTCCTGAGGGGAAAAATATCAACTTGACGATGTTTTGGCGCATTACTCTTTTATATGACAGTTCTGTCCAGGTGCTTAAGGCATTGATGTTGAGATCCAGTGAGTGTCGGCCCTTGTGAGTGTCGGCCCTTGCGGGTGTCGGCCCTTGCGAGTGTTGGCCCTTGTGGGTGTCGGCCCTTGTGAGTATTGGCCCCTGTGGGTGTCGGCTTTTGTGAGTGTTGGCCCTTGTGGGTGTCGGCCCTTGTGGGTGTCGGCCCTTGTGAGTTTAAGCTCCATATCTGGTGCTTTGTCTGAGGAGTAGGATGGTGTGTAGCTGGCAGGGTTGGGGGGGTCTACATAAATAGAGGCACACTTGAAGGTCACTTTGGACATAGTGGTCTGCTATATAAGTAGCTGTAAATAGTGTAGTGACTTTACCACAAGGGGCAGTATTGGACTGTTCTTAGCCTTTCCCTGTAGAGATTCCTTTGGCTGCTTCTTTAGTTTGCTGACATCACTACAGGCCTAGTGTCACATGATGCTACTTCCCCTGATACAGGGTGTGAAACCAGCCTCCAGTCTTTTGCAAAGTTACACCTGCTTCATGCATTTTTTCAGATGTGCAGGCCACACTCGCGATGTATGGGTTCTCATATAAACTCATTCACCTGCTTCTGAGCTTGAGATGCGTGTGTGTGTTTATTTTACAAAATTTGATGGCACTGCAACCGCACAGGTTTGGGACAAGACAATCTCCCACAAACACACACACTCTGGTCACAAGCCAACACATAAAAGTGTGTGTTGTTCCCTGGTGGGTGGGGGCCATGCCATCACCCAGGCAAATGAATGAGATCTGTGTGCTGCACTCAGAATACCCCTATTGTCACCTCAGACAACATGCCGTAGGGGCTGAACAGAAAGGGAGCAAGGCCAGTGAGGGATTCTGGGAAACAGGAAGCAGCATCACAGACTCTCATTTTGATCATTATTGTCAGGGAATTGAAGATACAAGCTCCCTCACGACCATTCATATGTCATGAGAGCTGGTGATGAACGGTACACAGACATACCATAGCATGATGAAGCAGGAACTCCCATGATCCTCTAGCGTGTCCGGTAAGGATAATGTCTCCGGCGTCTTGAACAAAGTACCCTGCAAACCAGAAAGCTGGGTCAGTACTGGCCAAAGATGCCCAAGGTCTGCTCTGCTCTGAAGACAGCCAGATGCCTGAGTGTCAACTTTTCTTAAGAGAAGAGAAAACCTGTAGGACTCTTCTTACAAACATGCCTCCACAGGTTTCCTGTTGGGTTACTGCTGTGGTTTTCCTGGGGTGGGGCAAAATCAGACAACAAGCCTATTCATTCACTCCCACCGTGTTTCATTACTGATCGTGTAACATTGGCTTCCGTTTTTTTTTTTTTATTAATTTTTTTACAACATCCTGATAACACGTGCTCTCACTCCTTCTCATAGATGCCCTAACCCATCTGCACTCCTGTACGAGCCTCGGAGCCTTCCTCCCGTCCTCGTGTCCAGTGAAGCTGTTTCACCGTTCTGCCTGGAGCAAGCCGTGTACTACTGTAGGCCTATACAAGTTTGTCGTTTGTCATTGTTAAGTATAATTCTCACGTGTGTCATCCTGGCTGGCTGTGCTGTAGGAGCTGCTCAGGGTGTGCGGAGAGGAATCGGGAAGTGCCCGTTGGCCCATCTGGAGCAGAAGGTGTTCACTGGACCTGCATGACTCCGCGGCGATAGCACCGCAGCCCTGACATGTAAACCGTGAGGCTATCCAAGCCTGCCCTAACCAAAAAAAGACGTCTACTCAGCTGTGATGTGACGATCCCTAGCCCGACGTCTCAGAAAGCTTCAGAGAGTGATGGAAAATTGATGAAATCAGGGAAATTCCCCCTTTTGCTTCACATCCCTTGAGTTGGGTCACTACCCCTCCTGAGAAGGCAGGAACCCCCCCCCCGATGGGAACAAGGGCTGTTTGTAGCTGTAGATTTTGGTCTCTAATGGCCTGAAACCAGATGAATGTATTACAAACTTTCCTCTTCTGCACCGTAATTATTTGTGCCGAGTGCCTACAAAAAGCTTTCATCCCTTGAGAATCTCACATTAAGAACAATCAACCCCCCCACCAAAATCACGCTGAAGTGCAAACAGCAATGAATCCAGAGTGATGCTGTTCTCGTTATCGCCTTGGAGTGTGGGCTTGGGCTTAGTGACCTCTAACCATGCCTAACCAGGTAAAATGGGCTTGGGCTTAGTGACCTCTAACCATGCC
>JAODKF010000042.1:20732243-20782254 GCA_026779585.1 Mormyrus proboscirostris | reverse complement strand
TTCTCAGCGTGCTGCTCCTCAACCAGTCTGTGAATCAGCAGCAAGACGGGAGGAGTGGCAGAGACAACCGGGAGCGAGTGGGCGGCAGCCTGCTTCTAGAAAACTCTGAAAGTTTGGGCGGGGCAATGTTGACACACTGAACAACAGCTAAAGCAAAAATGCTTGGCACTGTGTTTTGAATGAAGCGTATAGAGAGAGAGAGAGAGAGAGAGAAAGAGAGAGAGAGAAAGAGAGGTTTAATCAAAACATGTATTGTTCAGACTGAGACTTTAGCATTGTTTTGCATTTGGGATTGGGATGGAAATGTTTGTGTCATTGGAGCCCTTGTTATGAGCCTGACAGCAGAAATGGACTTTACTTTCCCATGCAGAATCTGCCCTCCCAAGGACTGAGCTGACTTAGGCAGTATCCTGTCCTGACAGGCGACATTCTCACTCTTTATAGAGGTACCTAAAAGCCAGCCTCCTCCATGCCTCAGGCCTCTCTGGCAGGTGGAGGCTGCAAATCTACAGCTAGAATTTTGGGCCAATTTCAGTGATTCGGCCTGGAAACCCATCTCATCTCCTAGTTCTAATTATACATATAATGAGAGGTTTGGAAAATGCAACAGGTTTGATTTAAATTCCGTTTATTTAGACAGTCAGATACCGTGCGATATTTTTTTTTGCATTGCAGTGATTTTTATGCTTCTGTTGGAGCGCCATCTGCCGGCGGCAGAGCAACGTGCAGTTTGGACCAACTTTTGGATAAAAAAACATAAAGTAGTTGCGACAATATAATATTCATAACAAGAAAATCAGGTTCAGTAAGACGTGTTATGTATTATACATCAGGGGAGATTTCTAAATATCCATAATTATTATTTTTTATGGTGAGATGCTGGTAAGTAACATTATGTGTGAAAACATTACTTTTGGTCAAAAGTAATTACAAAGTTGATACATTCAAAAAGAGAATTAGATATTAATTCAATATCTTAATTTCCCTGCAATTGACTTAATTTAGTTGTCTGTCTTTCGCAGCATTTCACTGTTGAATTTAATTTACTGTATTGCTGTCGCTAGAGGGCACGGTTTCTTCACTTGACGAGCTCCGCACTTTTTTGTAACCTTGTTTCGTTTGTCGTACGTATCGGCTCTGTGTCGCTGTTATATCTTGGTACTGTTTTCCTGAACCAGGTAACATTTTTTCTACCATTTTGCTTGCACTCGTCTTCTGCGGAAATTGAAGAAGGGATCTTAAAAACTGTACTGGGAAATTAGTGAATGTGACGAGGTTCGTGTGAACGCTGGAGTGTGTCTCTTGTCACCATTACCATCCCTGATCGCAGTAATACAGACGGTTCGCTTTACTTTCTGACCGTTGTCCCAGAAGACCCGTTTTTATTTGGTGCTAAGAGAATCTCTCCAGCTCTGTATTCTGTCTCCAGTAGTCTTTTATTTCTGACTTAAACTCAGTCAGTCCATTTTTCCTTTGAAAACTTTAAAAACCTTCTTCCTAATATTTTTTCTATATATCTAAGTTTTTTTGTTTCTTTTACCCCTTAGGGAACACAAGCCCACAGGCTGAAAACTCAGCAAAGTACGGTGAGGTTGAGAAGGAAATGCAGTAAAAGCTCATTTTATCCTCGTGAATCCCTGTTTTGTGAGGCTCAGTCGTCACACCTACATGATAAATAGTCGTCCTGCTCACAGGCAGATGCGAAGCACGCTTTCATCATGGAGGGCAGCAGAGCCCGATATCCACGCGGCTGTGGACCTGATGACACCCTCCCCCCCCCACCCCACCCTACCAGCAGGACCTCCCCCCACTGAGCTCCCCAAACGCCTCTGGTCTGCAGCCTGATTTCCTGTTTGGGGGTGCGTGAAGGATCCTAGATGCACATGAGAAGCACCCTGGTGCCCAGAGGAGCGACTCACACCAAAAGCAAACATCCGGGTGGTCAGAGCTTGTGTTTGCGCTCTCCCTGTGGGGGGTGGGGGTGGCTTTGCGATTTTCCCATATGTGCATGTTTGTCTTTTTGGGTGACGTCCCAGTAGTCTTCATTCCTGACACCCATCTCCAGAATCTGGGGGAAATGTGAGCTGGGTCGGCCATTTTGGGGGCATTTTTTTTTATAGCTGGTTTTGCATTTTATTTATTCGCTCACTCGGGCCCAGTGGTAAAATACCTCTGTTGATCCTGGGATTCGACCCAGCAACCTTCTGGCCATAGGCCCACACACAGGATCAGCTGGACCAGACGCTGTCCCCTAGCAGCGTGGGACCGGCGGTTGGGAGTCACTGCCGCGTGAGATGCTCAGTGACATGGAATGTGCCACAGCGAGGACCCAAGCTGGCCGGGCCTAAAGCCCCAAAATATGCAGGATGGGTGGAGAAAAGCCACATGCTGCCTCCGAATTAGGCAGAAGCGATCGCCCAGGGGCAAAGAGAACAGTGCCATCCGTCAGAAAGGTGTGGCCATTGCAGGCTAAACAAGCAAAATAGCTACTGTGCCCTTTGGCATTATTGACATTCTTTGTGAAAATGACCAAAAAAGGCCATGAAACATTTCCTTCATTAGCGTGATCTTACACTTGGATTATAAGTGACAGTCAACCTTTCAATGAGGTAAGTTTAGTCAGAGGAAATCCTCACAAAGAAATTCAGACTTGCCATGACAGTAATGCTTGCTCTTGCTTTTATGCTTGTGATGCCGGCTGATTCTAATCACTTTAACCACAGATACCAGTAATTCTGCAGGGCTCTGTACAGTTTGAAATACAGAAACCCGCCTGGGTCAAATAACCAATCGGCCGCTGGGTGAATGAGGCAGGGTGTCTGATTGGGCGGCTGCCCGTCGGGGGACTGCCCCTATCCCTCCACCTCCACTCTGAATGCAGACGGTTCCGCTGTCCTGTTTTCCGGTATGAGGTTCCTCGTGAACTTCAAAGGCAAGAGATCCTTTGTTTCAGGTTCCTGTTGAATGAGGCCCCCGACCCTCATCTTACTTAAACGAGCCAGATCGTGCCCCCCGGTCGCTCTTTGCAGCTTGTCTGAGGTGGCGAGCGCTCCGCAAACTCAGCGCTCTTAATGAACCCCCGTTGTGCGCCACCCTGCAGTCAGCGGCTAAACAGAGCTTCCTTTGCTCCCCCCACACAAACAAAGCACACCCCCCCGCACAAACACATCACATGCTCCCCCAGCACTCACTGCTTGAGTCGGGGAAATGCTGATGTTACCTGGTGTCTCTCAGTGATGGTGTGAGGGCTGTTTGTAGACAGAATCAGGCCATTCCAGTAAAAAGGTAATTACCATGGTACTGTGAATTTTACTATGCATTTTTAGTTCTGTTTAATTCCAGCACTAAAGTCCATATACTATCCTGACCTACAAAATGGGAATTATTAAATAAAAGTAGTGGTATGCTAATTGGCTTTGTGAGTATTTTATATTCCTGTATTTTAAATACATGAATTCAATTTTAATTTCAGTACAAATGAATCCAGTCTGGCTGCACATGTATACACAGCAAGTGAAATCACATGGTGTCATGTGATTACAATATATATGTATGTGATATCATGTGATTTCCCTTAATCTGGACATACACAGACACATGATTGTGTCTCAGTGCTGCTATTCATACCCTCCTCTGCTGACCCTTCGAGGATTTTTTCCTGGCTTCTTCCAGAGAAGAGCTTCAAAAACGGAACTCAATACGCCGCTTGTCAGTGGCGAGATCAACTGAGCAGAACTCGCGAAATTCCATTCGATTGCATCACGCGGCGTCGTGATTGCATTCCTCAGTGCAAACACGCGTTTCCTCTGCCACATCCTGCACTCAGGCTCCTTTATCATTCAGCACAACCCACGGCGGGTAATATCTTACAGATTCTTGACATGACATAACACCATTCTTGCTTTCACAAAGGCAGAGCGGCGAGGGCGTGTACGGCCACCTGAGGGATGTTTGACATGCCTGCCAGTCAGGGGGGCTACCCTGTGGCGTCAGTAGATCCGGGACCAGACCTTCCTCATCCTCCTCACCTTGACAGCTGGCTGGAACTCCGGATGCAGAGTTTTGGTTCCTGTCGAGTTCATGCGCTTGACTTTCGTCACAGAATGTTAACAGCCACATGGCCTTGTCATAAATCAGTCAGAAGAGAGACCCCATGATATCCGGGGCGCTGATGGCTCAGCGGTCTAAGCCTTGGCAGAGTAGCCACATGTCTGTGGGCCCTTGAGCGAGGCCCTTAACCCCCAGCTCCAGGGGCCCCGCTGCAGGTGGCTGCCTTTCACTGCCAAGCATACTGTCACCTGCACGTTTGTCATGGAGAGCTGGATGTGGTTAGCAAAAGGAGAATTTCAATAAAATGTCATTATTAATGTGATGGCATCCGTTTAACCACAACTAAAACTGCCACAAATTAACAAATGAACTCAGCGGACTAGTTCAGTTCAGCCCGGTGGAACACTACTTTACATCAGCCGAGTTGTAGATCCCAGAGGCCTATAGACACTAAATAGATCACTGGCAGAGATACTGCTTTACCTTCGCTGATGACATCAGCAGTAACGCAGGCTGGCTCTGCCAGTGGATTATACAGTAATGTATAGATACGTGCTGCGCAGAGAGAGGATACAGACACACAATCATGAGCCTGTGCACAATAACAAGCGCCGATCCTGCTTACGGCCAACAAAAGCCGCTGTTTGTACACGTCAGACAGGAAATCTGTTCATTACGGAAGCTTCTAACGGGCGAGTGCAGCCAGACGAACTCCTGAGCGAGCCTTTGTTTACATGTGAGGTGAATCTGTGAAACATTGACTGGGTCTGAGAAATAGAAACAGCACCATCTGATTTAGAAGTAAATGAGCAAAGCCAGCAGTGCTTGTAAATGGGCTGGATTTAATCTAATTGACTGGCATGTGAATTGAAGGTCACGCTCCAAAGACATACACAATTCCCGACCTCTGGGTATCCACGGGACAGTGCCAGACTTCCTACCACAGTCTTGGGTGGGAAATGTTCCGTGTTGTTGCTTTTCTCCTGAAATACTCCCTGAGTGAATTTTAAAAACGCTGCTAAAGTCGGGTAGGCCACAGGATGACCGATGTGTGCGATCATTGCAGTCTTTCTTACAGCAGCTTGGAAATTACCCCACATTTTCCATAAGAAGTCCAACGATTTTGCTGTCCATGGTGTAGCCCTGCTTCTTTCCCTAAGGAGAGATCCTGGAACATTGTGACTCTAATTTTAATTCGGGTTTTTAAAAATAGTTGGGTGCACACTTCCAACCACACTTTCAACGGGTGAACAAATGAGTAATATTTTCTCACTGAGTACAAGCCACTGCGTTTTTCACCATCATCTGATGAACCCAGTTTCCCGACATTAATCGTATTCTCGTTCTATTACTTGTAATACTAATGTGTGTTGTAGCTGTGGGAGCACAGGACTCAGACGATGGGAGCGATTCCGACTCCTGAAAGGTTTCCTCCTTTTTGTCCCAGTCGGTGACCCATACGGAGGGGTAGCGTGGGGAGGGGCCGTTGCCTGGAAACGACGGTGGATGTTAGTGGAAGCAGCAAAAATGGAGAAGTACGAAAAAATCAAAGTTGTCGGAAGAGGCGCTTTTGGGTAAACAATTTTTTATAAATAGTCGAGTTGCTGTTCAGTATGCCGTCTAGCAGATCGGATTTCACCGGCAGTATTTTGTTAAATGTTTTCATAACCGATGTATGTACTTTTTCCAAAAAGTTTTTTGACAGATCTCGCGGTGATTAGTTTCTGGAAATTTACGAATGTGTCTCAAAGACAAAAGGATCTGATCCTTGTCTGCGTTTCCTCGCAAATTGCTAATTAAATATTCCGGGAAAGCAGTACTGCACTTTTCGGACACAAGTTTTATACCGTTATATTTGGTTGTCAGATGTCATTTGTTTTTTTGTTCTCAGTTTCTTATTCACTGTACACGTTTTTGTTTAGTAAACGTTATCATTACCAAACTTTGATTAGCTAATGCGTTTCTTTCGGTGAATGATTTGACTCTCTCGAGGTTAATCAGAGCGCTGAGGTGAGAAAACCACGCCCCCGTCGAAGCCACGCCCCTTGCCTTCCACTCATTATTTCCCTCTTGCAGGATTGTTCACCTCTGCAGGCGTCGGACCGATGGCGCCCTGGTGATCCTGAAGGAGATCCCTGTGGAGCAGATGACCCGTGACGAACGGCTTGCAGCCCAGAACGAGTGCCAGGTGCTGAAGTTGCTGAATCACCCCAACATCATCGAGTACTACGAGAACTTCCTGGAGGACAAGGCTCTGATGATCGCCATGGAGTATGCACCAGGTACCAGTGCACACTCCTCCTCCCTTCCATTTTCCCTGCTCTTTCACTGCATTACATCAGAGGGAGGCTGTGGTGGGTTTTTTATATCGGAGCGGAGCAGATGACGTCACGTGTCGCTGTCTCCAGGCGGAACGCTGGCTGACTACATCCAGAAACGCTGCAACTCCCTGCTGGATGAGGACACCATCCTGCACTTCTTTGTGCAGATCCTGCTGGCGCTCCACCACGTCCACAACAAGCTCATCCTTCACCGGGACCTCAAGACCCAGAACATCCTGCTGGACAAACACCAGATGATCGTCAAGATCGGCGACTTCGGTATCTCCAAGATCCTCGTCAGCAAGAGCAAAGCCTATACTGTGGGTGTCTCCCCGGGCCGGGGGCGGGGGATGCCTGGCGTATCGCGGCCTTGTAATGGACCGTGCTAATGACGCACGTTTTACAGTAACTTAACATTTTAGCTACATTTTCAGCTGAAGCAGTCCAGATAGTGACATGAACAGCTCTAAATGCCCATGTGACAGCACACCACTTGTCTGTGTCTTCCCTGTGGGGGCCAGGTGGTGGGCACCCCCTGCTACATCTCCCCAGAGCTGTGTGAGGGCAAACCCTACAACCAGCGGAGTGACATCTGGGCCCTGGGCTGTGTGCTGTACGAGCTGGCCAGCCTGAAGCGGGCCTTCGAGGCCGCGGTAAGACTGCCAACTCCTTCAGTTCATTTATTAAACTTGTTAGATTTGCATTGAAGAAGCTTCTAGAATGTATTGTGGGGAACTACGGCTACCTGCTGCTAGGTCACTTTTACCTCCCACCTACCAACGTCCTCGCAGTAAAGCCTCTCTCATCGTCCCCACAGAACTTGCCTGCTCTGGTCCTGAAGATAATGAGTGGCACCTTCGCACCGATCTCGGACCGCTACAGCCCCGAGCTCAGGCAGCTGGTGCTGAACATGCTGAACCTGGACCCGTCCAAGCGGCCGCAGCTTAGCGAGATCATGGCCCAGCCCATCTGCACCCGGCCACTGCTCAACCTCTATACCGACGTCGGCAACGTCAAGATGCGCCGGTGACTCCCGCCGGGGGCGTTTCTGAAAATATGGGTGGCAGATGATGCCCACCAATCATAACACGCGCACTAGCACCTGTCTGTACCCAGGGAGAACTTGCAGACACCACCCACACAGAGCCAGGCAGCATTTGAACAACCTTACATTCTTATTAATGATGACCTAACAGCTAAGTGGAAGCAGTTATTTGGGCTCTGCAGTTTCATTTTAATGTGAATCCCGAGGTTTAATTATGCTAATGGAAAACCGTGGTTGGCTGCTTCGTGTTGCCATAGTGAAGATAAGGTCTGGGATTCCCTTTATGAGGTCACTTCCTGTTGTAAACAAAGGCTCAGACATAATAGGTTATTTTGCATAGCATATAGCTGGAGGTCGTTTTTAGTAACAACTAATGAGACCATTCCATTCCCGCAGGATTGAGAAGCCTCTGTCCACCGTACAGGCAGGCGTACACGCCAGGCCGGCAGGACGAGGGCCAAACTCCAGGCTGAGGGGTCAGTGAGGTCACTCTGCAGGCGCCGCTGACAAACGCTGCATGAATACAATGACCTAGCGCTGAGGCTTGGTACCACCCATTGCTTCTTAATTTGCCCCCCATTCCAACAGATGGGACCCTGGGCTCCGGGAAGATGGTGCACGCCCTGCCCCTGTCCTCTGTCTACACCTGGGGCAGCGGCATCTCCACCCCGCTCCGCCTACCCATGCTCAACACAGAGGTGCTGCAGGTGTCCCTGGGCCGCACACAGAAGATGGGTGTCACCAAGTCCGGCCGCCTCATCACCTGGGAGGTCAGAGCTTGTTTTCCATCACGTCTCGCTTAGCGCTGGGCCGCGACACTCTGATGCCAGCTGATGCCAGGGGTGGGGGCTCTGTTTTTTCCGCAGGCACCCTCAGTGGGGTCCGGGGAGCCCGCTCTGCCTGGCGCCACAGAGCAGATACAGCCCCAGTTCATCTCTCGATTCCTCGAGGGCCAGTCTGGGGTCACCATCAAGTCCGTGTCGTGCGGAGACCTCTTCACCACCTGCCTGACAGGTGGGCCCCTCTGGCAGGCAGAAGGAGCTCTTGGCCTGAGAGCATTATTCGTGTCTCCCATGCATCAGAACATCTACTGGGGATCAGATTTCTCCTCCCCCATTGTAAACTGGGAGAACCTCCTCTTGCCTAAATGAGGTTTATAGACCAAAACTCCCACTCTGGTAGAATCGGGGATTCAGCAGGTGGGTCAGGGGCTCACAGTGGGATCTTCAGCTCCATTACCTGGTGTTTTCTGGTGTGGGAGGAGCTTGCCCTGCTGGGGACTGAGCCCCCCTTACACTACTACACTGACACCTCCCTCATATGCTCTTGTATTTACCATGTTTACTTGTATTTACTGTGTTTACTTTCCACTGCACAGACAGGGGCATCATCATGACATTTGGGAGTGGAAGCAACGGCTGCCTCGGCCATGGCAACTGCAACGACGTCGCACAGGTGAGTGCGTGGGAGGGGCCTTGTCGTGGGAGGGGCCGTGTCATGACCTGCTGGCGGTGGGACAGCCGCGCTCATTTTTGCACACCTTCCCATACAGCCCAAGATCGTGGAGGCCTTGCTGGGGTATGAGCTGGTGCAGGTGTCCTGCGGAGCGTCACACGTGCTTGCAGTGACCAATGAGAGGGAGGTATTCGCCTGGGGGCGGGGCGATAACGGTAAGGAGGCGGTGCCTGTGCTGTGCCGTGCGCTCCCTGTACAGTTTTGCTCTGAGCTTTTGGCCAGCAGTGACTTTGTCTGTGCCCCCCCCAGGCCGACTGGGTCTGAACTCCCAGGACTCCTTCAGCTCCCCACAGCAGGTGTGCGTGCCCGAGGAGTTTGAGCCCCAGCGGGTGCTGTGCGGGGTGGACTGCTCCATTGTTGTGGGGGTGCAACACACCATCCTGGCCTGTGGCAGTAACAGGTGACCCTCCCCCCTCCCCCGCCACTCACCCCCTACTGTCATCTGAACTTCAGACCGATTCTGAATTTGCCAGAACAAGGGCAGCTGTGTCTCCAACTGAATCCAGTTCCCCGGCACGATCAGGTTTAACAAACTGGGCCTGGATCAGATTGCCGGTGCAGACGAGCCACCACCCTCTGATCAAGTGGAGGAAGTGCACACGTTCAGCCCCGTCCAATCAGCACCCCTGAGCAGAGAGAAGATTGTTTACATCGACATCGGAACGGCCCATTCTGCCGCAGTCACGGGTGAGACCTTATTTGTTAGCATACTCTGATGTAGCTTTGAAATTGGTACTTAACCTGAGGTGTTTTATTTATATTGAGTTCAAACTGGGTAATTGTGTGTTGATGTTAAGCTGCGCTAATGATTTGTGTGTCCTGGCTGAATACCGTAGTAAACAGTGATGAGCATTAATGATGCTGTCCCCCCCCCCCCCCCCCACCAGAGACAGGCCGGTGCCTCACCTTCGGCAGCAATCAGCATGGGCAGCTGGGCTGTGGCACCCGCAGGAGCAGCCGGGTGCCCTACCTGCTGCCCGAGCTGCAGGGCATCACCATGGCAGCGTGCGGGGATGCTTTCACCCTGGCCATCAGCGCAGGTTAGCAAGACAGGGGGCGGGAGAGCGCCAGGAATACGCATTTATCCATGTTTACTCACCTAACCCCGCTGCATTACTGCAGGCGCTTAACCCTCTCACTTAACGGGGTTTTTAAGTGCTTTTGCAAATAACTGCTACTGATGTCGCAAGATACAAACCCTACAGCAGAAGTGTGAGAGGCGTGGCTGCGCATACAAGAGTCACAGTGCATTATCTGTCTTTAAAGAGCCCCCCCCTTTGAATTTACTCCAAAGCATCGGGGAGGGATTGCATCAGCCAGTCACTAATGCTTCTTCAGGAAAAATGCACGTGGTCCTTTTCAGATGCGCTCGGACAGGGAATGCGCTCCTTTGTAACGTCAAAGTTAATTTCCATCGTTCTGAAAACGGGGTGAAACTGGTCGGGAGTGCTGCCCCAGCGGGGTGCAGGGGGGTGGGACGCAGCGCTGACACCAACCTCTCGCCCTCCCCCTTCAGACGGGGAGGTGTACACCTGGGGCAAAGGGGCCCGTGGCCGGCTGGGCCGGAAGGAGGAGGACTCGGGCGTCCCCAAGGCCTTGCAGCTCGACGAGAGCCACCCCTTCACCGTCACGTCTGTGGCCTGTTGCCATGGCAACACTCTGCTGGCCGTGAAACGTAATCCTACCCGCCCGCCCGCCTGGTTCGCGTCGACCCGGTTTTGTGTGAGACGGTTCCCGGCCGGGCCTGGTACCCGCCGTTGGCCACGTCAGTGTCACAGATCAACTGTGCTAGTGTGTTAGTCCTGTAAGCTTGGGGCGGAGGGGGGCAGAGTCAAAGCCTCACATTAATAAGCCATTCAGCTTGATGTAAAAAAGATATTAATGCCCCCCCCCACATACACAGACACACACCCTGCCTCTTACATCTGTCCCCTCAGATAGTGCATCACCACTCAGATGTACATGTGTCATCGCTCAGAATGGAGTGTTTTCCAGGGGGATCAGGCTGCGTAGGGGGTGTCACCGGGCTTTGGGGGGGGGGGGGCTGACCCACAGATGGCTGTCACACATGTGGATTTCAAGGCGATCATGCACAGCCGCTCAGCATCATGTGACTCCACCGGCATCAGTGTCAGCTGACCGTTAGCGGACGCCCTGCTTGTGGCCGCCCCTGTGACCTCGGGGCTGTAAAGCAGGCCCTGGGTCGTCACAGAAGCAGTAAAGTGGCTTTAATCACAGCTCTGAAATCCCTTCCTCGTATATTGAAATGCATATTGGGTGGGCCCTGGGTGGGGGAGCAGGGCCCCTGAGGGCTGGAAAGCGGGTATTCAGGCGCCTCCTGGTGATCCTATGGATGACTCAGGTTAAGTGATAATCTCTGTGTTTTATTTCAGCTTTACTGGAGGAGTCAGGTCCCAGATGAGCCTTCAGCTGGAATTTTTACACTCCCTTCCCCTCTATTCACCTTTTTGCCCCCAGCCTGTGCTGTCG
Source organism: Mormyrus proboscirostris (assembly GCA_026779585.1). Classification (NCBI taxonomy): domain Eukaryota; kingdom Metazoa; phylum Chordata; class Actinopteri; order Osteoglossiformes; family Mormyridae; genus Mormyrus; species Mormyrus proboscirostris. Next base: position 20,770,833 of record JAODKF010000042.1, on the reverse strand, counting down.
CAAGACTGAGGGTGAGGGGGCAGGGGGTGGGACACAGTGAAGAATGACTTCCTGTGAATGGACCCATGCATGGACTTCCTAGATTTCACAAGCTGATCTCTGAACAAAAGTAAACAACTGGCCCTGTGTGCTTTGGAGGACTGCACTGTGTGTACATAAACGCTCAGAATACTTTATAAGTCTTTGAGAGTCAACCGAAAGCTGGATTGACTTGAATACTTGTACCGGCTTTTCCCAGGATGCTTTGCATCGGGGGCCCATGTGACTGCGCTCGTTCGCCAGCTCCTTTTAACCCGCCGAAAGTGTCACTCTGGTGAAAAAAGCCTCGATTAGCTCGGTTAGCCAGTTAATTAGTTCCATCAGGCGCTTAAGGGCTTAGGAAGACAGGAAAGCCTTCTGTGCATCAGTCTGTTGGGTTCTGGGACAGGGGGGTGACCCCTGCTTTACATAACCGTAAATGTGCAGCTGGGCTCCAGCATAGGCGTCTCGCCGGTGCTTAATGTAGCCGTTCAGTGGCATGTGGATGCTGGATCCCAAGTGACAGTAATTGACAGCAGCCCCCAGCATATTTAAGCACCCGGGACACTGTGGCCAGACACAGGGTAAAAGAACAGTGCTTTGCTATAGTAAAAAAAAAAAAAAGTAAAGCCAGGATGAACAAAAAGCATGTTCACTGAGTCTCGCTGCCCCACAGGCTCCTCGTCCCCACAGAAAATCCAGGTTAGTCCCGTAAGCCTTGGGCTGCACGAGATGTAAATAGTGCCATGCTTGAAGCTGGCCGAGTGCTCAGTAACCACGGTGTCAGTACGGGCTTGGTGCGATTGGCGTACCGATCTGTTGTGTAGTAGCACAGGTTTGTAATCCATCACGCACTCCGTAAATTCAGTTGTGCTCTTGCCACTGGAAGATAGAACTGTGATGATGTCACTTCCTGCCGACATTAGCTGCCTGCTTCTCATCACGTGTGTGACAAAATGAAAGGATATGAGAGCAATGACTGTGTTTCTAAATGTCTAAATTACGGGTTGGAAAAGAATGGCGATCTAAAGGAGAAAACATCAGACAGGAAACAAAACATTGAATTTCGTAATGTCCTGTTTGCCCAAGGTACTGGTCACTAGGCAAAATTGGTAGAACTGCGGGTATGAATGGTTGTATGTGTAATGGTTAATTTCATGACTGACGGCCTGTGATATGCATCATGCATTCACGCCTCTGGGTGAGGCAGGCCTTCAGCCCTCGCGAGCCAGATTAGGTCAAAAGGCCAGTAATTTCCTCTGCTCCTATAGCCCAAAGCAACTGGAAAGGGTAAGATGAATACAAAGCCATGCTAATCTTTTACGATCCCTTGCACAATACACACACTCAAATGGCAAATTTTCCAGCTTGTTTTTCAAAAGCGCTAAACTTCATTGGACACTTGCAGCATCGCCAACTCTCATGCATCTGGAACTCAGACTTTTGGACTCAAGATTAGGCGAGAAATCTTACGGCAAATCTGAATTATTCCATTATAAACCTAAAATTAGCCACATCAGAAGTGCTGGGGGTGGTTTGCAAACTCTACAGACTATTTACAAGGTAATAAAACTGTCACATGGGTGTAAATGCTTGTGCAGACTTGTCCGGAACTGAAAATCTTATGCCAGCCAGCTGACCGAAGCTGGCACTCCTGCACATGAAAGACAGTTCCGGTATTTCTCATGCTAAGCATGTATTTCTCGAGAATAATGAAAAGGGGAGGTGAACTCCTACTACAGAAATCACTGACATTTTCATACACTTAGTTCTATTTCCCATAGATGAGTATTCACCCCCCCCCCTTGTCAATTTTATCGGTACAGTCACGATTCCCTCCCACAGATCGTCAAACTGATATTTATACTGAACCCAACAGAAGTTTCACGTACGACTTCAGTCTCTCTGTGACATGGCCTCAAATAAGGTATAAATGGGAGTGTTTGTGGCGCTGTTCACACTGTAAGCAAAGCGAAAAAACGACGAGAAGCCAACCTGAGAGCATCACATCTTTCACGTTACTGACACAATGACTGCATTGTTACTGTCGTGCAAAAAATACAGCGACAAAAAACAGTAAATGCGTTTTTAAAGTTTATGCCACCAGCTGTCACGCAATCTGAAATTCACCGGCACTGCTGGTGATGCAATAGCGTCCAATGCATTATTACTTATTTTTAGTCTCATTTTTGCTGATTACTGCCAGACTACACGTTATTTACTAGGGGGGGTCTTACACCGGAAAGTTAATGACGTTAATTTTTCAAGGTCCTTATAAACGGCCTCTTTTGGCTTCGTGGGTATATTGACATTTACACTTTCTTCGTAACGACTGACAGCATGTAGTCTAAAACAGATGCGATTACAAATTGGTATACAAAAACGATACCAATTTATAATTATTTATGAACACAATATATGAAGTATATAGTTTAAAAAGATAAACGGTAACATCAGTAGATAAACAACACATAGGTTTGTTCGCGGAGGAGCGTAAGTTAATAAAATGATGAAATAGTGCAGCAATAGAGCAGCAGTATAGACACTCGAATACAGAGACTTCGTTCACAAGGCAGCGTTTTTATTTATTATTTTTCGTTTCATTGTCTTCATTTCCTCACGTTTTATTGTTAACTCATTCAAATGTATGCGGTCCGCGTAAACTTGAAAGGGTACGATATCACTGGGCATTTTGCAAATAAAACGTCCGATTTATAGACGACAGTCTTACACTTGCCAACATGACAGCGCGTTTTCCGCAAGCGTGACGGGAAATCGGGCATTGCGACTCATTGTTCACGTTTTGAAACAAGAACAATACGCTCATGGGTACGTTAGTGACGAGCCGCACGTCCGCCGCTTGGGGGCGATCTTTCTACGAACGCCCAGAGAAATATACAGCGTAAATATAATAAACAATAGCATACAATGGAAGTGTTTACTTATCTGTAAAAGCATGCGATTTTACAAGTGACTTTTCTTCCTCAATAATACGCCATTTAGATGTACTATCACAATTTATCCAATTGTGTTTGAAATCCAGAAACTATATATAGTATGTATCTTTCGGCCATTGATGTAACATTTTCTTACGTGAATGTTTTGATCAACAGTGAGCTATAAGAATGATGCCGGTGACGGTACACACAAAGCCAGGCTGCGTTTTAATCGCGGCTCCTCCTGCAAAGCTGGGTGGGCGGGGTGTGTACCTTAAACAGATGGGATGCAACTATTGTCCCCAGTCAGGCTGCGATTCCTGTGTGAGGAAAGGGAGGCGGACGTATGTGTGACACTTTTCCGAGCCGATCCTTCTCTGTAACACCTAAATCCCTTTAAGAAGAGACGGCTGGCGAGTTTTAGTACGAGCCTTTGCGAATCGGCCTCCGGGGCTCTCTATTCGCCGCACACAGCAGCACCTATTCCCTACGGCTGTCCTTGGCGTTTGGACGTGGATTTCAAACCCTCCCTACTGACGGATGTCAGCGGCGCTGCTGACGGACGCTGCAGCTTCATTCCACGGCGCTCCGAAAGGCGAAGAGCCGGAGAAACCAGACGTCCACCCCAGACAGACATTTTATTTCCAGTCCAGCGGCAATGCCGGGGTTTGATTACAAGTTCCTGGAGAAGCCGAAGCGACGTTTCCAATGTCCTTTGTGCAACAAGGCTATGCGAGAACCCGTGCAAGTTTCCACATGTGGACATAGGTTTTGTGATACGTGCCTACAAGAATTCCTAAGGTAAATGATAGAAACAGATAAGATGACTCGGGTGAATCAGATAAATGAATTCGTTTATTTGACAGTTTAAGATGCTTGCCTGTTATGCGTCTTCTGACGTGTAGGCTATTGTCGGACCTTGCATGTCTAGATTTAATGGATTAAATTAAGTGAAGCATTTAGTCAGTGATTATATGTATTTTTAATATCGCTAGCCATGTCTTTATCCTTGAAAATAACACATGTACTTCTGTCAGCGAGGGCATTGTGAAATGTCAAGGGGAGTTTGCACCCTGTCTTACGTGTGTCTGTCTTCTGCTTTACCTGGGGTAGGAGGTGTTGGGTAAGTAAGAGACAAGCAGTCCAATAAAATGTTCCATTTGCAGTATGGTCATTAATCACTTTAGTGATCTGTCTCACCCAGCTCGCGGGTTTTAAACACGGTTATCAGTGCTGCCCTTTCACTTTTACGTCAAGCTGCCCATATGTAAGGGTTAGTTAGGAAGTGCTTTCAGAGGCGCTCCCTGGGGATCCGGCACTGTGGTCTGCGCCCGTGGCTGATATATGTTAATACGGCGCCTTACATGCCATATGGTCATACGTTATTCTTGCATATATTTAAAATAAATCAATGAAACAAGACTACACCCAACCCAGCACTCTTTTTTGGGAATACTGTTTTATCCTTTTATTATTAGTTAAATAGCGTGGTCAAGTTATGTTTTTGTGTTTGCCTTTTATATCTATCCCCTCATTGTTTGAGCAAATGTCAGCTCTTAGTTGGCTTCTTCTGTTCAAATGTCTCCAGCATTTGTTTAAACGTCTGTTGTGGTTTGGCTAAAAAAATGTACTAGGACAAAGACGAAGTTTCTTTTTCAGATTTGGATTTTCCGAAATGTTTCATATGTCGTGTGGGCAAAAATATTGTTATGCTGACATAAATAATTTATCTGTGAAGGTAAAGTTGCTGATCAGTCTTTTGGGAGTGTAATAGACGCGCGATTGGCCCTTTCATATGAGCCGTTTCTGTTGTCTACTGGCGCTGGGCTCGTTGAGTCGTGGGTGTTTCTGTTTGTTTACCTGCACCTGTTCCGTTTAGTGCAAAGATTCACGCAGGTATAGCTCTGTGCTTTCAGTTTTTATAAAGCTGCAGGGAGACCGATCGCTGTCCGTGATCAGTCCGTCTCTGAGCTCCTCCTTAATTTTGTGAAAGACTTGGTGGTTCATACTGGCGATGCTAGAGTGCGGTGCCTAGATCAGCTGCTGTAGGCTGCGTGGCAGCTGGACGCACACATGTAAGCGATTATGCACGGCTGTCGCTGCTGATGGCAGGCGGAGCTGCAGCGTGGACTCGTTTGCTTGTGCGTGTCTGCGTCCGTGTGCGCCTGGGCAGAAACAGCCCCGGGATCATCTTCTGTCTGCCATGTTGGCCCCGGGCGATCTGTCGGCCCGCTTGAATGCCGCCCAGACAGACGGGATTAGCGCAGTTCCACTGTTGCCACCACCGCCATCGTCCCGGACCGTACGGTCATTTGTTCGGAAGTAATCTGTGCTGCCCCGGTTCCTGCGGGGCTTTGCGCACCGGGGGCAAACGTGACTTTCCGTACCCAACCCCCATTAGTTGTGTTTGGTGACTAAACGCAATTTTCAAGAATTCCATGGTGTTTATTTTCCATTGTAGTTGCACGCAAACTTTGCTACCGTTTTATTTTCCGTGTGGTTTGTCAGTCGTTTTAATAGTGGAGAGGGGATAACACCAGTCAGATGTTAGTAGGCCTAAATAATAACAGATTATCATCACTGTTATTTTATTTTGAATGTATAGTTAAGGTCAGCCGTCTCAATCAACCTTCAGATCCTGAACCACGCTGAGCAATTCATTTGTATTGATTGCTGTAGATGAACAGAGGGTCCAGAAAGTTCTCTTAAGAATTTCAACACATCAGGTTCTTTGTTCAGTGCTGAGTATCCCTGAAGACACCAGCTCCTGGTCCATGTGTATTTGTGTTAACATGTCCTGTGCTTGACTTTTGGGTTTGAGTGAATGCGTGGGCTGGCATGGATGTTGCTTGTCACCTGGCAGTGATTACACTGCTCCAGTGACAGAATCACTTGGAACCAACACATGTCATGTAAGGCCCTGAGTCTTGTTTCCCAGAATGCACAGCGAGTATCTGCCATGCTTTCGCATAGCCACCACGGAGTCTGTTTATCACTGTCCATGAGAGTCGTTAGGATCTGACCCTGCTATCACTGTTGTTAATAATAATATGTGTACATTCTCCACTAAACCTTTGAAATACAGTGTAACTAAAGCCAAGTTCTGAGCATGAGACTGTTTACAGAGAGGGATTTGCCCAGACTTGCCGTCCTGCTCTCTTTCTGACGCTAACAGTTGCCCCAGGACCCACCCATGCCTGCCTTGTGCAACAGCGTGGCATAGCCCCCAGAGAACTCTCTGGAAGTGTGAATAGAAGGGTACTCCCTGGCTTAATTGCCGGGTGGAAAATGTTTCTTTTTAAGGTGGCTATGTTCAGTTTCGTCCCAGCTATTTTTATATACCACCCTCCCCTGCCGGGTGCGAGTTTTTGGTTGCCCCAGGAAAAGTGGGTGCTACCTACAGGCGTGTAAATGGGGTGTGGCGAGCTTGGTGAACTGGGCCTGCAGAGTGGGCTGATCAGACTGTCTAATCTGGGGGGTAGAAATCCTCTGTAGTGTCTTCAGAGAGTTAAGGGATTCCCTATGTGTTGAGTGTCTTTAGCAGGCTAATGATGTCACACCAGGTGGGACTTGGCACATTACCATTGTTGCCGTATCAAGAGAGGGGAGGGGAGGGGGGCGTGGGCTTTGAGAAGCAGATTATCCGTGGGTTAATTCAAGGGTGCATTCAAGGTGCTCGTGTGGGTTGGGAAAGGCAGTCCAGCCAGAGGGAGCATCAGTCTAAGAAGGCTGGGTTTGCTTAGAACAAGACGAGCATTGACTACGTCGCAATTTCCAAAGCCGAGCGGAAGCCTGGTCCCCCGAAAGTGTGGGCGACTCCCGGGCAGCGTTTGTAAATATTACAGACGGCTCTCCCGAAAGTTTGGGCTCCTCCGGGCTCTGATTCTTTTGTCTCACAAGAGGCGCTTGTTCTGCCTGTGTGCCTCTTTGTCTACAGCTGGGGGGGCACTGCTCGTCTTTGCCCCCCCCCCCCCTTGTTTCTCTTTGACACCCCAGTCATAAGTCTAAAGCCTCTTTGTCCCTCTGCAGGCACCGCAAACACAGTACCTCCATCAACACCCTGCACCCCGACACGCACACACACACACACGCGCACATATACTCACACACTGCTTCCGCCCGGAAGTGATAGCTTGCAGCGAGTGTACAATGAGCTTATTGCGACGGAAGGCTGAGTTTAAAGAGGGGAATGAGAGGTGATTGATGTGGACTCCCGGGGGGGTGGGGTTAGGGATAAAGTGCTATTGGTCTTTCAGCAGCTGGGGGAGATTGGGGTGAGTGTCAGTTCTCTCCATTAACACCCAATGAATTGACTTCTGTCCATTGTGTTTGCAATTTATTGCAGGGGGGGGGCCGCGCAGTGTGGAGCCACTTTGTCTAGTATGATAGTGAAGGCTTCTATGAGGAATAAATGGGGTACGGGGGGGCCAGTGGTGCCCAAAGCCACGTAGGAGCCAGGCTTGCCCTGCTATACTTGAGGGGGGGTTGCCTCTGAATGGCTCTGTGTGTAGGTCTTACTCACTGCCTCTATTGATCCCTAAGAATCAGAGGGACATCCTGTCACAGGCGCCCCAGCCTCACCGGAGACTTACGGCTGGTTCAGATAGACAGACAGGCTCAGCACTTTCCCAATAATTCCTTTGGTAACTTTCCAGTTGACGAAATCACCGGCCGCTTTTCAGTCCTCGGCCCACAAAGCCAGTCCTTATGGCCATCCTCAGTTGGCCTTATGTTTCCTCACGTCCGGAGTATTAAAGGGCACTGGCACAACTGCGCCAAATGCAGCCCAGTCAGCCAACTCTGCTTCACTGGAGGCACAAAAGTGGCGTGACATGTGACTGGTCATGTGCAGCCCAGTTTTTATTTCCAAGTACATGTCAGATAACGGGAGTCAAGGTGGGAGTCAAGGTGGGAGTCAAGGTGGGAGTCAAGGTGGGAGTCATGGTGGACCTGTGTGGTCTGATGGCCTCTGAAACCCGCACCTTGGTTTCATGGCTTACAAGAACAAGCCTGCTGCAAATGTTGAATCGTAGCACAGTTAGCCTTAACTTTTAATAACCAACAAGGACAAACGGGGTTTACAGCCAGCCTTGGTGGGTGAGTTTAATGTTTAACGTGATTGTCCTTCCTGTTCATGCAGGTACAGGAGGCCTGACAGCCTCGATAAGCTAAGCACTCAGCTGAGAAGTTGCTTTCAAAGATTCTTATCTCCTCCTGGGAGTTCGGCCATGTTTGGGGTTGCCCCTTTACTGTTGTGGCTTTGCAGATGTTTGTCCCATCAGAGATAAGGCCAGTGCTCAGTGTTCTTCGGAAAAAAATCATCAAAAAAAATTTATCTTGTTACTATTAGTAGGGTGGGTGCTGACTCTATCCAGTGGCATCTTATCCTTATCTGTTAGAGGAGGACTTTGAGACAGGAGATGGAAAATGTGAAAAGTGGGATTTAGAAATTAAGTATAACAAGGCATGTTGAAATGATGGGTGGGTCCAGGGTGAGAAAAACGGATGAGAAAAACGATGAGGCTGTGATCCTCTGCTCCATGAGACCACAAGAGGGTAGTTGGGGGGGGGTCGCTATAAGGACTGGATGATGTCATCTTAGATGGATGTCCAGCACGGCTGCCAATGACCTTTGTTCCCGCTATACATCAGGCTTAAGCGGTTCCTTGAGTTTGTTTGCGTACTTTGCGTTAACAACCAGCAAACTCTCAGGAATCACAAGGCCTCTGTGTGAGCGAAGCCAGCAGAGAGTAACACAAATGTAAAGTGGGTCCACTTGGCATTGCGGCGTGGACATTATCCTGAGCTGCAGTGCCCCATTACCCTTCATATAACAACATTCCTGTCCTTTTCCACGCTCCTAGTGCCCCATTATTCACGGTGACACTGCATTCCGGCCCCCCCCCCCCCGTGTGTCTCTGGTGCCAGTGGCTTGCCCCAACGTGTCCGTGGCCCTGGGTGGCTCTTGTACTAATGGAGATTGCGTCCCACCAGGCAAACACAAAGGAGCGGTATTCCAGCTATGTGCTGGAGCACCTTGTGCCCTCACGCAGCGGGGTCGGGGGGATGGGGGGGGGCAGTGGGCCGGGGCAGCCAGCATCCCTCCATTCCTGGGCGTTCGCCAGCTGGACCGGGCATGCAGATGGTTGCTTGGAGCAGGCCTCCGAGTCGGATCTCTGAGCAGCATTTGATTCTAGAGCTAGATTCTTCTTCAGAGGAAGATGGTTTTCTGTTACTGTTAGTAAATAAATGATGTTATAATGAAGCAGATACAGCTATGTGGTTTATCTTTGGAGCCAATACTTCAGAATTCCAAAGTCTAGTGTGTACTGGTGCATCACCCTGATGTCAGGTCAGATTTCTGCTGCTGTATGGTCAGCTGAGTGGTCTAAGAGGTGAAAGTGCCTCCCCCCCCCAGTTCCCGCTGCATATCCGAAATTCTGGCACATGAGGAATCTTGGCTGTGAATGGTGAGCAGCTGGCGGAGCTGGGAGCGTGGACCGCATCGGGGGGGGCTCACAGCCCTGGGGAGCACCTGTCTCTGTGAAAAGCCCCCTTTTTGAGCAGAACAGGTGTCAGCTGAACAGTTAAACCTCACACCCTTGCCACCCCCCACCACAGTGGACACACGTCCGCTGTCGTCTTCCTCTTGGAGGAACATCAGTGGGATGAAGCACCCTCACATTCGCTTCCTTCCTGCGTGGCAGCCCTCCAGCCTCGCTCTGATCTCCCCCACCCCGTGGCCCACGTGGCCCCTCTACCTCCGGTTTGAGCACAATGCACAGCGTCTCTAATCACAGGGCTGGGGGTGGTGGGTTTTGCTTGCTCACACTGATATGTTTGTGGTCATTCTTCGTTCCACAGTGGAGTGTTTCAGCTGAGACCGGATGCCTGGTCCCTGTACTAGCTTGATGCTTTTTTTTTTTTTCCTCTTCACCTGATCTGCACAGCAGTTCCAGCTAAGAGACAGCAATCGCCCCCTCGCCCGGAAAGAGCACAAATACTGCCACTCAGAAGGGCGGACAGGAAGTAAATGCTGCCCTCTGTTGCTGGTGGGCTGCTGTGGCATTGCCGTAAGGTGGGGGGGGGGGGGGGTGTGTTGCAGGCTGGGTCAGAATTTAGCTGTTGCGAGTTGGAGCTGTATGGCCAGCGAACCTGTGATCATAGTGGAGAGTTCAAACCAAAAGCTGCCAATGCAGAGGTTGTCCACAAGCAAGAGACATTTGACCTTTGACCCTGCTACCTGAGGGGCACGGACCCAAATGCACACAGTCCCTCTCAGATTCGTTGGTTTTTCCGGCTCACTCCGTCCCTTAATCTGAAATCCCATCTGCTCGGTTTTGACCTCTCCCCCACTGCATGTCAGTCCTGGTGCTAGTGGTGTCCGCGAACAATGCGGGGCGGACACCAGCCACGCCATAGGGTGCAGTCTCACGGGACGCTGCCCTGCTTAATGAAGGGGCAGCAGGGCATTCTGGGTAATTGTGAGGACAGGAGTGAGAGAAGTATTTATGCTCTTTCTGAATGCATGCATTCATCCATACAGTGCAGGCTGCTTAAGCAGAGTCAGGAGTCCTTGGCCTCAGTTGGTCCCTCCCCACCCTAATTCACACACCCGGCTGCATAGCAGTAGTCTGGCCTTTACTCCAAACTGCAGGCGGTCTTTCTGGGTAATTTTTCCACAATAGCATTTACTCAATGTAAATTCCATTCCCACCCATTCGCTGTTGATCCCGCAGGTTGGGTTTTGGGAGATCGCTTGGTTTTATGGGGGAAGTTCTGCGTGTCTTTGGGCATGCGTGTTGCTGTGTGTAAACACCTGACTCAGATCACTTCGGGGATATCGAGACACGGCTGCTATCACTTTTCTTTGTCATTCTCTGCTCCGTGAGTCATATTCTGCACTGACGAGTCGCATGCCTGTACAGGTAATGATCTCTGATTTGCCTTCAGATTAAGCACCAGCATTCTAAAGCACAGTCTAGGTCAGGGTTATTCAAATCTGGACCCCGATTCCAAATACAGGCCTTGTTTTCAGTTCTCCCAGGTAGTTAGTTTAATAATTACTGATTCTGATTGGCCAGAGGCTTCACACCTGACTGACAGGTAAAGGAAGGCAGGGAAACCAGCAGTGCTCGGACCTCGAGGACCGTGATTTGAATAAGAGGGGTCTTTGTGCACCATGACTCCATCACCTTCCGATCCAGCACTATGGTCTTGCTGGTGGAAGGTGTCTTATGTAGCGCTAGAGTTTTACTGGAAGCCTGGAGTCGAGTTAAGGGACTTTGAGCAGTGTCACTATGGGGGCGGCTGACTCGCACTGATAAGGTGCCAGTACGCGTGTCGAGTCCGCAACCCGCCGAGGGGCGGGGCCTTTCGGGTGTACTCTCCATCGAGAGGAGGAGGGCTGTCTGCTGAGAGGGGTTCACATCTCGTCTGGGTGTAGCGCCATCACTTAGTAGTAATAATGATGGTGGGCTGTTATGTTTAACCACTGATTGGCATGTTTCGGACCCAGTAGGCGGGCCGCTTCCCAGAACCGGCCTAGAGGCAGCCATTGAGTCCAAGAAAGGTCCGCAGAATATGAATGGTGTGACCGTTTAGATAAATGGCCTAATCGAGATTCTTTCCATGAGTGTCCAAACCAAACCAAAGACTAGAAAAGTCACCCTGGACTGTTGTGTCATTTGAGGTCTGGGAAAAACCCAGGCGGCTGAATCGCATGCAATGCACCTCGACAAAAACCCTTCCCAGGTCATTGTCTGCCACTCCAACAATCGCTGCAGGCAATGATGTCAATACCGGCTTAGCCTGAATGAGAATGAGCCCAGGCAGCCGGCCCGGTTTACACGTGAAGTCACCCGCAGAATCCCTCCATCGTTTAGGATGTCCTGATTGGGGCTTCCATGAAGTGCTCTAGTCCCCACACCTCATGCTCACACAGCGGCCATTGTGCTAACAGTACTGTCTCAAGGCAGCAAGGAGAGCTCTCTGCTGGGAGCTGGTATGTATGTATCCCACAATGCACCACTGACTGTGTTGAACTAGATCCTTTGAATTTTTCAGCAGATGGAAAAAGTGAGCTCCTAGTATTAGAGGAAAGAAAACAATGCCTGCTTTTGTCAGTTTTTTGTGAATGGCTTGCAGACTGCTGCCTCTGCAGCCGTGTAAATAGCATAGTATGGGTGAGTGGCGGCATGATTTTGTTCAGCTCCGCTTTCAGAGTTGGGGAAACGCAGAGTTGTGACAGACTTTGCTATTGCGTGCCGTTGGCGCGCCATTGCGTTGGTAACTAGCTGCGCGGGCGTGGATTCAGATCCACCATCTTCAGGGAGAAAATCCGGGTCCCTGGATGAATACAGTCGGCTCATCCTTATGGGTAGGAATCGGACAGGCTGGTACTGGTTGCTAGACAGGTTCTGCTGTAGGAATGACTGTCTGGTGCCACGTGCCGGTAAGACAGGCGGGCGAGTTCCACGTGGCACCGCCCGGGCCGAGCAGTCCGTCATGGGGATTATCTGCCCATCCCACCTGCTGTGGTGGGGGGGGGGGACTTGCAGTAATCTGGTGGTCCTGGTTGTTTCGGGGCAGCAGGATTCTGCCAGTGACTAGGCCTTCCCGGCTGAAGGGGAACCGTTACACGAGCAGAAGGAGGGGCGACGAGGGGTTTTCTCGAGGCTCGAGGGCCTCCCTTCTGTGCTATCAGCCTCATTGACCAGCTCGCCTTGTCAACGTGCTCCTATGTTAATTTGACTTCCCCAGGTGGGATGGACAAAAGAAATCCTCCGTGTTTATATACTTTCTCATTTTGGCCCTGAACCGCAGCCTTCCAGCAGCGCTTCTCACAGAGATGGCAGAGAAAGTTTCCCAGTGCAAGCTGCTACCTCACGCAGCCTGGGGCTACCCTGAATCCCCTTTGATGGTGATTTGTGGTGACAATTAGTGAGAGGGCAGCCCCTGTGACCAACCAGCTTGGGCAAAGGCGGGTTAAGGAGACGCCCAATCTCACTCTCCCGGGTGATTAGCGAACAATGACACGTCCGTTTTCGTTTCATGTTATGAAATGCTGGGATACAGCTGCAGAAGTGGCTGTGGATTATTGGTGCTGCCGTTCAGTGTCTCAACCCCCCTGCTATTTCCCGGTAAGTAAAACCCAGGTGGCAGCTGCGGCGGGCGTGTCTCACGGCATGCTGATGCCCCCCCCGCCTCCCCCGCGATTGAGGTGTTGCGACGGGGGGGTCACAGTAGCCAATCAATGTGCAGGCTGAAAAAAGGCAGAGCTTGCTCTCTGAAACCGCCTCCCCTTTCCCCAGCAGGTCGCTAATAGTTTGCAGTTGGGTCTCCCCCACACACACTCCCCCCACCCCCACCCAGCATCTCCACATCTTCCTAATGATCCTCCTCACTTATCAAACGGAGAGCGAGCACCTGAAGAGCAGCACACACCTGGGTGCCTAACCTGTTTGCCAAAGCTCACCTCGGGCAAAGCTGGCCCAGCGCGCGGGGAGGTTCGTGGGTGCCCGTTAAAACAGCTATGGAATTTCAGGGGGCGTGGCTGGACAGAGTTGCATTTTGGTTTTGTCGCTACACGCGGGTAATTTTAGGGCGGGGCGGGCCTGCATTTGGCCCTCAGCTGGCAGATCCTCTCTGTCAACAGCTGCTCCACCCCAGGGCTGTCTCCCGGCGAAGCTGTCTGCCCTGGGAGTGCTCACATTAGACCGTCTCTGTAATTAAAACGACAATGTCGTCGTGGCGACACCCTGGAACACCTCATGGCCACCCGTGGCGTGTCTGTCTCATGTCAGCGGACGCGCAGTGCGGCAGTTTGATGATTCGTGTGTTCCTGTTTCGGGGGGGGGGGGCTCACTGCCCCCAGCTCCGCCCTCCCTTCTCAGCCTTGCATGTATTGCTTAGATCACTCTCTGCTACCTGTCCCAGCCGCAGGTGGGACAGCCACTGAAATATGCTTCATTTGCACCTTATCATACAGATTAAATGGGGTGGGGGGATATGCATTTGCAATTTGCTGACTTGGGAATTTTTTTTTTTTTTTGCGTTTGCGCTGCACCACAAAGCATTTATTTTTGTCAGCTGGGTAGCCAGGCCTTGAGCGGAGATGGCGGATGGAAAGCCACGTGGAAGCTGTATTTACCGCCGTTAGCCGTGTTAGCGAGGGTGCGTGTTAGGGGATGTCACCGTCACACTTATGGTTGTAGAGTCAAATCCCAGCAAAGTAACTGCCACTGTACTCGCATGTCTCTACCAACAGTTTGAGCTCAAAGGAACCCAAACCTGAAATGTCACTGTGTGTAGTGGCTGTGACCTCAAAGGCGAGCAGAATGACCAAAATATAGTAGCCCGTGGAAAAACTGGGCTGCTTTGGTAGCTATGGAAACGGGCGTCCCCTTCCCAGCAGCAGCGTGCACAGCCTGGACCTCAACTGATTCTAGAAAATACCATGTTGCATAAATGGGAATTGTGGTTAAGGGGTAGATGCTGCATCATCAGTGATGTATGGCCATTGCGTCCCCCATAACTTGCCGATATGTCAGGGATTCACCTGTAGAATTTACCCTTCTGGTGAGTCATCCTTCAACCGTCAAAGTTTGGTTTCTGCAGAGATAAGCTGGCCCTGTGGGGCTCCGCTGTTGGCCAGGCGAGGAGAAGAGGTGCTTTATTTCGAAGGGCTGAAATTTGAGACACCAGGTGATTTTACTGTGCCAGGTAATCCCTCCCCCCAACAAAAAGTGGGCAGAGAACTGCATGAGCCTGTCTCCGGCGTGCCCCCTCCCCCAACGACAGCCACCAATGTCCAAATAAAAGCACGATCAGGAAAAAGTGGGACATGGCGGCTTCTGTTTCCATTGTATGCCCCAGTCTTCCATAATTAATATATTACCCATAATGCACATGGCTGACAGTTTCTGTAGTGTAAGAGAGAGACTTGATGGTCTCTCATGGTTAACTTATGAAACGGAGACACAGGACATGGTGGCTTACTGTGCGCCATACGGAAGTCGTGTTTGGCAGGTAGGCAGGTTCACTGTGGCCTGGCGTCCCAGCATCTCCCGCTCCTATACCATTCCCCACCTCCACCCAGCAGGCCAGGAAAAATAACGAAGGCAAACTACTGGGGGAGGCAGCCGAGTGCCGGGAACAGCCACCACATGCTGGCGGATTTGGGGGATTAGAGGGACTCCCACCGAGATGAAACGTGGTCCCTGTGCTCAGGAGAAGGGTGGGGTCTCAGGGCCCTGGGGACCGCCTGGGGGGTTATGGGTTTTTTTAAGGTGTGGCGTAAGGTGACCTCTTGCTGATGAGCAGGGCACCATCGTGGGAAAGACATCCGACACGTCCAGGAGCCGCCGGGCCTGGCGTTCGGTAGGTTTCTGGAAATTTCCCCAGATTGCACTCATTCAGGGGTACACAGGCTGGAGTGCGTTTTACTTTGAAGCTCTCTGTGATGCTGGTTAAAGCTCAGCTTTGAGCCAGGCTGATGCCTGTGTCTGTCTGTCTGTCTCTCTGTGTCTGTGTGGGTCTATGTCTGTGTGTGTAGGAGCCCACACACCCCTCCGCACGCAGCCCATTGCCCACGGGGTCTCATCCCCGAGTCTCGTCACTATTTAAGGCCGCATCGACGCCCCGGTATCGCTGTGCGGCTGTTGGTCTGGCGCCTGCAGATCAGGGGACCCTCTGCCACAGAAGATAGTCTTCTTGACCCTGTCAGCTACTCTGGTGCTGTGGGATTGCCTGGCGTTTTGGGGGCGGAGCTGAGAGACGGTTCCCCCCCCGATTTGCCTGCTAATGAGCTGCCAGAACTTTGAGCCACATGAGTGGGGTGCTGTGATCAGCTGGGCCTGAATTGTGCTGCGCTGCCTCAGGCCACCGCGTCGACGCTGTCAGTGCGTTAGACCTCACCCGGCTGTCAGTCCAGCCCCCTTGTAGCCCTGCGGCCAATGGCCGCCTGTTCAAACCTGTCCTGTGAGTAACTGGTTTTGATTCGTCATCTGGGACTGTCCGTGTTCTCTGGGGTACCGTATCGACTAAGCGGGAAATGTTTACCACAGGTGCCATGGTGATGTGCAGATGGGAGTCTCCCTTGGCTTACTGTGAGCTGATTTCATGACAGTCCAACACCCATTTTTAATATCCAGATATTAGTGGCCTGAGGGCTTTGCGCCTTTCTGATCACATGGGGGATGTTGTGTCATGTGACTGGTTAGGTGTCTCTGTGGGTTGTTGTTGTTGTTGTGAGTGGGTGGGGGGGCATTGCAGAACACGCAGTTTGGAATCCAAAATTACCTGTGTGTCTACAAAGCAGAAAGTTGCAGAAAACATCTGAGTTGCAGGCCTTGAGGGTGTGACGGAGAGGGATGACTAGGCCGTAATGCTGGATGCGTGCGTGTCCTGTGTAACAGTCTCTTCCCTCTTTTGTGTGTTGCAGTGAGGGGGTGTTTAAGTGTCCCGAGGACCAGCTCCCATTGGATTATGCTAAGGTAAGACTAACCCCCACCATCCATCTCTGCTAATTGCATGAACTGATGACTGATAACTTTGGGGGGGGGGGGGGAGGGGGTCGTGGTGGACGTGTCCCCGAAGTGAAAGCTGATTACAAACAGAGCTGCCTTTGTTCATCACGGTCCCTGAGGAAGATGGCCACCGGCAGAGCTGGTGTCAGCAGAGCTGGTGTCAGCGGAGCTGTTTCTGCGTACCTGTGTTGCGTCTGAAGTGTGCCTGCTTGTGAGGCCTGTGGCCTGTTGTAGGAGGCACCCGCCTGTAATCCCTAAATATTTAATGCGATTTCATTGGAGGGGCCAGTCTGGCCGCCGAATCTGGGTCTCCGCTGTCGCTCAAGTCTCTGCTGTGGCAGTCTGCCCTTCACGGCACGGCAGTAAATCTCCTGGCTCTTCCTGCAGCCCCCCCTCCAGGCAGTTTAATTACGCTCCTCCCGGGTCTCTTTGTCCTTTTCATTAAGGTTTAATCAGTGAAAATGTGCCGTCTGGCTCCCATTTATCCTGCGTCACAGCGACGTAGCTTGCGGCTGAGATGGCACATGGCGACGGTAAGGACGCCGCGCCAGCCACACGCGAGCCCGCAGGGGCACTCCCGCCCGCCAGGGTCTCGCACGTGCCAGAGTCTGTGCGGCCGGCCGAGGTGTTGCTATGGCGACCTGCCAGAAGCAGGAGTGTGCTGTGGATATCACAGCCTCTGCCCCCACCCCCATCTCCCTTAAAGCCATCCACCTTGATGAAGACGATTGGGTGTGAACACACAGAAACTGCTCTGAGCAAATCAGGTATCAGTCATGGGGAGGTTAAGCTGCAGGAGTTCCCCCAAAGATTTAAAGGCCGTTGCCACGTGTTTCTGTGCTTTCCCAGTGAGGGTCAATTAAGCAACCAATCAGTTATCTCTGTGGATTTTCCTGCTCTTGAACCAGTGGCTGTTGCTGGGACGCTGTAATTCTGCATGCACCCCTACCTTGCACCAACACAGGCCCTATCCCCATGGACACAACTGTTTGTTTTTTTTTTTTTTTTTTTTTGGTGGTATGCTGGCAGCTCTGCTCGCATTGGCTCACAGGCCCTGTGG
Source organism: Mormyrus proboscirostris (assembly GCA_026779585.1). Taxonomy (NCBI): domain Eukaryota; kingdom Metazoa; phylum Chordata; class Actinopteri; order Osteoglossiformes; family Mormyridae; genus Mormyrus; species Mormyrus proboscirostris. The sequence goes on along the minus strand of JAODKF010000042.1, from coordinate 20,753,290 downwards.
CCTTATTCAAGGATCCAGACCAATAACACCCCCCCCCCCGTATATTTTGTGCAAACGAAGGCAGGCTTCACACGCCGTTCGCGCCTCTGTCAGCGCCCCATGAAAACCCGGACTCCACTTCATTGTGATGTGATGTGTGTTCTTACATTTTATTAATTTCTAAGTGTCCCCAGGGCTATATACAGCAGTTAAACTATCTATGCCTTTGGAATTAGAATCCAAGAATTTCCATGCTACTAAAAATACGCATGTCTTTAGAATATTGTGTATACAGTGCGCACACTGCACTGTCTAAGGACGAAAAAGGTGTCCCTCAGGCCTTGTCTTCTAGCTCCTGCTTAAGCTGTGTATCACTCAGCAGGCAGGCTGACCTCCAACTGATGGCAGCAATCCGTCTGCAGCCTCTCACTTCTCCCCTGCATGACGGATTGTTTTGCTTTGGTTTCTTATCCTGCATACTATTGCATGGGACTGATTCCACGGCAGCTCGAGATAAAGGGTGAACTAAGGCAGAGTAGATTTCCAGACTTTATGGAGTGCTTAAGGAAATCCATGATCATGTGACAGGAAGTGTTTTCTGACTGGAAATCATGCTGGTCCCACATGATAACCGTCTGGGCGCATCTGGTGCAGAATTCCAGAATTATGCAGGCGCCCTGAACACGTGTCATAACGTAACCTTTGCCCTCCTTACGTGGGGGTCGGTATCCCTGCAGATCTACCCCGACCCGGACCTGGAGCAGCAGATCCTGTCCCTGGCCATTCGCTGCATCCACAGCGAGGAAGGCTGCCGCTGGAGTGGCCAGATGAAGCAGCTGCAGGTGTGTGGAGTCTTCCTCGCTTTTCTTTCTGCGGTCCCATGGGATTTTCATTATTATAAATGTCACCATGGAAACACCCTCCCACCCCCTTGCGGTTCCAACAGAGTCACTTCTCCACCTGCGCCTTCAATGTGGTTCCATGCCCCAACCGCTGTGCCGCCAAGCTGACGCGGAGGGACCTGCCCGACCACCTGCAGCATGACTGCTCCAAGCGCAAGGTGAAATGTGAGTTCTGTGGCTGCGAGTTCACCGGCGAGGCCTATGAGGTGAGTGCCCCTCCCCCTGCTTCCCCGTGACCCCAAACCGGCCTCCAAAGCCCTGTCTTCATTCCACTATGCGCACGCTGCACGTCTCTGAAATCAGGAACTAAATGGATTTCAGTTAACTACCTACTGAAAATAAATCTCCAGTCTGTGGCTCTTCTGCTTCATTCCAGCCAAGCTTCCAGTGAAGTTTCCAGTGCGTCCAACATTCTGTGATGTTTGTGCTGCAAAATGTATTTTTAAGGGCAGTATTTCTGTAAAAGCTCTCTTTGATCCAAACTCAACAGCGCTGACTGAGGGCTTTGCCCCACCCAGTCGATGAAAGCCCCCTTGTCGCTTACAGGGCGGGAGACCTAGTGTGCTGGTGCCCTTTATTTATAGACCACGGTAGGCTGTTTAAAATAACAGGACAGTCGGGCGAATGAAAGGGCAGCCCTGTGGTCCTCATAGCTGCCCCATTGTCCCTACCCAACAGGGTCACTCCTGAGCATGAGCACACTGCAGTCACTGTTATCTTTCATGGCGTATTAGTTCTTGGTCTTGGCCAGCCCTGGCCGTGCTGCATCAGCAGAGCAGTCAAGGATCATTTAACGGACTTGCGTAAAATGTAGTCTGACATATAGAAAAAAAAAATGAATGTGGCTTTTCTTTCCATGAAGTCATAATGGAATTTGAACCAGCAACCTTCTGGTGTTGGGGTGTCCTATGGCAGCCCTGAATGATGGCGTGAGACGCATCCTGTAATGTAAACCCCTGTCCTTTCTGTGCCCTCAGACCAAGAAATCAATAATATTGGTGATTATCCCGCCGTGGTTGGTTCTGTTTGAGACTCCTTGTAACATGACATGAATTTGTCACTCCCCTCCCCCATGTCTCTCCCCAGAACCACCAGGGCATCTGTCCCCAGGAGAGCGTGTACTGCGAGAACAAATGTGGGGCACGGATGATGCGCAGGCTCCTCTCGCAGCACAGCGTGTCCGAGTGCCCCAAACGCACACAGCCGTGCAAGTACTGCGGCAAAGAGTTTGTCTACGACACCATCCAGGTCAGCCCCCCCTCCAACCCCGGAAGCTTTCTTTTTCCAGTTTTTTTTTTTTTTTATTTTTCCCATCTTCACCAGCCCAAAATCCAATTTCAGAGTCTGCTCAAGCTTGAAATTGTACTAGGAATGTGGGATTCAAAGTTAGTCAAGGTTGTTTGTTATTGAAATGTTCTTTGGTAAGTGCTGCACGGCTCCAGCCCCCTGGAGGGGGGTGCGGAGGAAGGTCCATCTCCATATGGTCATTCTGTAATAGTCCCCCCTCCCGACTCCATGCTGTGTTGTTGATTGGTCCTTTGGTTGTTGATGGGTCTGCATCCTCCTTATTAATGGCCATGTTGATCAGTAGGGCAGTGCTGGCTCCAGCAGCCCAACCATTGACATTTCAATTCGGGGAGAGTTCGTGATTTTTACACCCAACTCATGAATGACGATTCTGTTGACAGTGAATTTGGCTTGGGGTTTAAGGCTGCTGGATACAGCTGAGCTAGTGAGGAGTGGGGGAGGAAGCTTGATTCCTGGCTGAAATATATTCTTACACCCTGGAGGGGGGTGTTTCCTTTCTATTTTTGACTGTTTGCCAGTGTTAGTTTTAATGACTCAGTCTAGGGGTGCATTTCAGGTTGCAGTGACAGATGGCAGGGGGCTGCCAGCTGTTTTACCATTGCTGACTTGGCTTCGTTTGCTTTCCCACGCAGAACCACCAATACCACTGCCCACGGTTCCCAGTGCCCTGTCCTAACCAGTGCGGCACGCCCAACATTGCCCGCGAGGAACTGGCAAATCATGTGAAGGAGAGCTGCGGAAGTGCTCTGGTGCTCTGCCCATTCAAAGACGCTGGCTGCAAACATCGGGTAAGCAGCCCTAACGCTAATGCTAATCTTAGCACTCTCTGATAGGCCCTTGTGCTAACGCTACTCCCTTAGCACTAATGCTAATGCTAATCCTTCCCGCTAAGCAATAGTCCTAAGACTGACGCTATTCACTTAACCTCAATCCTTGCATTGCTCCTATTTACCTGGCCCTCACCTAGTCTAAGCAATTTCCATCACTCAGCCTCCTCAGCCCACTGGTTCTTTCCATTAGCAATAGTCATCCAAAATTAGTTTAGCTGGTACTTTTTTCCAGTTGAGGATTGAAGCATTTTGCACTCATATTTGCTTATTTCTTCTGCCTGCTGTCTCCATGCTTGTCTGACTAATCCGCCTGATACATGTCTTTCTTACTAATAGCACAAAAAAACCCAATACGCATTTATATCTATAACCACAGGAGACGTTTTTGAGTCAGAAGGTTCCATATATCTCACATATAAACTAGCTGGACTTTTTGGTTTTCCATCTGAACTTTCTCATGTGTCTTTTTTTCAAAAACAAGAATGGTTCTGGAATTCCAGAAGCATTGCACGACAGATGGCTGGGTTTCCCTACAGTATAGACCCCTGTAGGCAGGGAAAAAAACACACCACCCAGGCATGCAGATGTTCTGCAGCGCTCGGAATGGCAGCTGTCCAAAGGCACAAGCAGTATTCCAGGAGTAAAAGACAATACATTCCTCTGGGAATTCTCAGCATGGAAAGTCCCCACACTAGACAGCTTGAGTATAAACATGCAGCTGTCTACAGTGATGTTCCCAGACTGCCGCCCTAGAATTGACGAATGGGGCTTCAATCACTTTGAAATTAGTCTTTTTGTGGTTCACAATCAATTGATTCACACTTGAAGGACCTGACTTGTTGTGTCATTTCCAATTAAATTAAACTTCAGTTAGGTAGTTCTGTATAGGGGAAAAAAAAGATCACAGTGGTTACTGCAGATCAGAATCCTTGCCCAGGGGCAGACGCTCCATAAAGCAAGTGTAGACAGCTACCTCAGGCCTCCAAAAACCAAGACGACAGAGTTTCCAGAAGTTACATTGATGGATATGAAATAATATCATTTTAAATGATAACAGCATTTCTGCCATTAGTAATTTTAGGGACAGTTTTCAGTAGAGACAATGGCGAGCCTCCCCCATCCGGGCTGTAATGGACTATTCCAGGCCTGAGAATTCACGCCAGCCAGGTTTCCCTTCACACTCGAGCCCAGTGGCTCCGGGGGCATGCACAGGATTCACTTCCAAGCCATCCAGCAAAGAGTAGCGTGACAGAAGAAGAAAACAGTGCAAAGATACAAGACTAACATGTCTTCACTCGTGTCTTTCATACCATCCCAGTAGAGTAGTAGACAATTTTGTGAAAAGATGTGGAGAGAACGCAATTAAATGAATGCATGGACAACATTCAAGACTAACATTAGCCTAAAAAGAGCAAGAACACAATAAGAACTTCTGGTAAATAGATGGACTCAAGCAAGACCCCATTCCCGTTTTCCCCTAGAGCTACTAAACCCTTAAGTCGGCCTCTGTCCCTACTATGGAACTAACCTCACGTTCTGGCGCAAGATTTTGGTCCTTGTACTCAACCTCCTTCATTTTTTTGGCAGTGCCCCAAGCTGGCGCTTGGCCGACACTTGGAGGAGACCACCAAGTCTCACCTGACCATGATGTGTAACCTGGTCGGACGCCAGCGGCAGGAGCTGCTTGAGCTGCGGAGGGAGGTGGAGGAGCTGTCCATCAGCCACGACGGTGTGCTGATCTGGAAGCTGTCCGATTACTCGCGCAAGCTGCAGGAGGCCAAGCTGCGCAGCAACCACGAGTTCTTCAGCCCCCCCTTCTACACCCATCGCTATGGCTACAAGCTGCAGGTGTCCGCCTTCCTCAATGGCAATGGCAGTGGCGAGGGGACACACCTCTCCATCTACATCCGCGTGCTCCCTGGGGAATATGACAACCTGCTAGAGTGGCCTTTCTCCTACAAGGTGACCTTCTCCATCCTGGACCAGAGTGACCCCTCGCTCTCGAAGCCTCAGCATATCACGGAGACCTTCAACCCTGACCCCAACTGGAAGAACTTCCAAAAGCCATGTAGCACCCGCAACTCGCTGGATGAGAGCACGCTGGGCTTCGGCTACCCCAAGTTCATCTCCCATGAGGAGATCAAGAAGAGGAACTACATCCGAGACAACTCCATCTTCCTGAAGGCCTCCATAGAGATTCCTCAGAAGATAATTTCTTGAGAAGTCCAGAATGCTTTCGGGTAGGGAGCCGAGACTGATGGGAGTTTGTCCTTCTAACAACCCTGTATTTCTTCACTTGAACTCTGCCTCAATCGAGCAGCTCCATGAGGGAGCTCTGTTCTGGACAGTCTGAGCATGGTGGATTGGCAGCCATTTTTCTGGCTGCTGATCAGAATTGGATGACAAGATGAGTCTTTGGTCTGCAGAACCATCACTCTCTGCATAGGTTTAATTGATTTATTTCATGTTTGATCTGCAACAGGAAGCCTTGAAAACTCAATAGTGCCTCATAGTTTTAAATGTGTTTGGCATCTCAGTCTCTCCACTATGCTGACATGGGAATGAGAGTTGAGAGAGCCATTTGGTCGACGTCTTGGGAGAGCCAGCCGCCAAGAACGTTTTGATTGTCTTTCATGCACCAGTTAGACCCTCACGGCTGTAGAGGGATGGATGGATGGAACCCCACTGAAGCTATGGACATTGAATTGTACACTCATACACACTTGAAAATGTGGTTGTTTTTGGTTTACATGTATACAGAGGTACTCCCTATTCCAGAAAATAACAATGACTTTTCTCCGTTATGAGACTGTGAAATTCACTGACCACTCCCACTGCTTTTTGCCAGTGACTCAAATAAGACCTCTCATTGTGTTCCAGAAGCTTCTTAACCTTTGAGTATAAGAGGGAGGCTACATTTTTAACAGTGGGCAGCAGTTATGGCTCTTTGTACACTGACGTTGGACTTAACAGCCATGGAATAGTGTCTGAGATCGACACACAGGGTTAACATTTTATTTTAGCATCTATTGCAAAAACCATTACACAGTCCTTCCAACATCCTGTTGCTAATCACAAAAACCTCAATCCCATGTGATGACAAGTAACTAATGTAGACCAGTTTACCCTTGTGTGGTCTTAAAAATTGCTGTACATGTGACCATGCCACTGTCCATTGGACTTTAGCCTCCTAATATCTTGAGTCGCTGGCAGAAATGGGATGCTAGGGCTTCAAACATATGGTAGCCATGTGCTATCACGCGTTACCTGGGCTACCATGGGGCACCACCGCCTTTGTCGTAGAGCAGACAAGTAGCCTTTGACAAGGCTAAGCTGAAGGACAGCTGAACAAGCGATTTCTATCAAAGGCCATTAAATATCATTAAAGGAATTATCAGTATATACAAATATATAAATGATATATATGTCAACGTATATGGTAATGTAAAAGAACAGCACATTTTCAGTCATTTTTACTCGTTTATTCCTGGTTTGATTTTTCTATATTACCAGTCAATTTTGCAGCTATTAAAAATAAAAGTTCTGAAGAATTTTTGTACCCATATTTTGCAACAAAAAAGTGAAACATGGTTTTTACTAGCGGATGTTTGCGGGAGGATCTGGGGTTGTGCATGACAACATTTGTTTTAACATTTCTACGTTTCGTCTCCTATAACTGCGTTATATCCGTTTGTTCTGTCCTCCCTTCCCCCTTTTAAATGTCTTGTCTGTATAGTTTCTTTTTCCCGATAAGTATTTATTTTACCGTGTCGCTCCGTGAGCCTGGCTGAAAAGGCGTTTTGAGTATTTTAACACGTTGAATGATGACTGCCTGTCCTGTTCCTCTTTTGAAATAAAAGCTAATTGGCTAAAGCGAATGCGTGCTGGTATCGATCGCCGCGCGTTCAGCGCGCGGGACTGCGTCACGTGAACGAAGGTCACCTCGGTCCGTGCTGGATTGTATTTTACTTAGTACATGTATTTGTCCTTCATCGCTCTGCACATATTTACTCATGGTATCGTTACGTATTTTACGGCTGGCGTCGCTCTGGTTACAGTGAAAGCAAATGGTATGCTGCATATGACAACAAACCGACCGGTTTAGCTGTTCTGCGCAGCTAAAAGTGGTCCATCTAATATTTTTTTTCCCTTTTAAAGCGAGCCTTTGACGTGAGTAAGTACCTTTTAATTCTGCGCGTGACAAGCATAAATCCTCGTCGGGTGAAATTTAGAGATCCGCACCGGCTTTTTCTAAGCCCTCCCTGCTTCCGTCTGCTAATGTATATCTTACTACACTTGTTCACGTGGATGAAAATAGTGATTCAATTTGTTTTTATTTAATTTTCATCTTTGCCATGTGGGCATCTACTCTCCTAGGCCTGAGATTTCCAACTCCCCCTGCCATATTCACAGATCTTTCTTTGTTTTTCTTCAAACTTTTAGTGACACACACAGACACACACAGACAGTCCTTGGACCTTGCTCTGGGAGTGGAACGACAGAAACTGCAGCAGAGGCACAGAATCGCTCCACTTCGACCAGTGCCAGTGGTTGTATGTTGCCTCGTGAGGCTGGAGGACAGTCGTAGGGGTTCAGTGTTCACTTTCAGCTCTTAGATATCATATAATCGTTTTAAGCTTGCATTTGACTGCATCTTAGTTTTACAGGCTGGTGGTTTTGCTGATGTCTGAATAGTAGTAATAACATATTTATAACCCTGAGAATATGAAAGACAAACTAAGCTCAGGCCTGCACGTTAACATCAGGGAAAAGTTCTGATGGCTGAAACTGTAAATTAGAAGCAGTGTGGAATGTGTGAAACTATATAGCAGCAGCATTTTAAAATGTGTTCAGTTGTATTTAATTAGTTTAATATGTTCACCAAGAGTAGGGCAGCACCACATTGTTGAGCTTGTGTGTTTATTTCTGTCTGTGGGGAGCCACTCTTGGACATTCTGGTGAGTTTCCATGGTAAGGGTTAAAGCCCAGCACCGTTTGAAAGAAAAGTGAAGTCCAGAAAGCCGTCACTGACGGCCACAAAGTTTCCTGGCAGCTGGAGCTCGGTCCCTGCTGAGCCGTGTCCCTGACTGTGTGGAGTGAAAGTAGTAACTCCTAATTATACTGTCCCCTCTAATTTGTGGCTGATGCTGTCACAGACACGCCTAGGTTTCAAGGACGTCCAGGACTGAGCTAGATGCTCCAGGAGAAACCAACATGGAGAGAAGTGCCTGCTTTGTAGACACACCTCAACAGGTTCCTGGCCATGTATGAACCCTGTGAACTCATGAGCCCTTTTTTTCTTCCAGTGAGTCATGGGGACAGCACTGTGATCTGGAACATTTGACCTTTGACCTCAGCACACGACAGGCATGGAAGCTGTAGCTGAATAGTTGCAGGATCCTGCTGATCTATTAAGCCTGCTAAGATGACAAATAAAGAAATTCACGGAATGTCTGTGAACGTGTCATTAGTCAGCTGCTCTCCCTTACGGGATGATCAGCAGAGTATCTGTCAAGCAGGAGGCCTGTGTGAGTCATAATTCTGCTAATATGTGCCGTTTTTAGTTAGACATTATAATGTAGATATCCATGAGCATGCAGAGGAGGTGAATTGCAATTTGAAGCTTTTCTGTCTGAGGATTCACGTGGATATGACCAGACACTTAACTTTGAAATGGAAAAGGGGTGTTGTCTGTGATTGGGTGGTACTGCTAGCCTGAGGAGGTCCAGGTGGAGTCCGACAGCCTGCCTATGAGGCGTGCAGCCAAGGTCGACTGCTTGTGATGTTTCAGAGAGCTGCTGTGAGTTTCGGGGCATGGGGTTGATACCGATGGTAGCTTTGCCCACTGATGTCCAGCCTGCACATTGCAGGTAAAAATGACTCTCGGGAGGGATAATAAACTGGGGGCGGAGGAGGTGAGCAGAAAATGTAGATATCGCTCGACGTGCAGCGTATGTTAGCATTTTCATTTAATGATGAAGAGGAGGAGATGGTAGGAAGCACTTCCAGCAAGCGCATGGTATTTGTGGGCCGTCATCTCCCTCAAGGTCCTGCCACATCGAGCCTGGCGGTCATGATGTAATTACGCAGCAAGAGGGTGACGTGGTTCATGGGCTGATCGTCGTCAGCTGTTAGACATGAAGCTCGGAGTGAATATTTTATCACGTAATGACGTCTGTGATGAAACTGCATGGACGAGCTTAGCAGTCGGCTCTTCATTGTCCGCATGGACGATTGCTCTTCATTGTCCTTTGAACAATGCCTGGCACTGTCTGGGACCTTTCACGTTTGCTCCCCGTCATGAGAGGCTTAGCTGTTAAACGAGGTTGTCTGGGGTATTTTGTCTGCGGTGGGTTTGGGAAGGCCGTCAGGCCCACGGCTGGGGACCAGTGATTTGGTAGGTGGCAGAGGCTGGCAGCACAAGGCTGGAACTAAGCTGTCAGAGCATTTACATGGTTTTATTTCTGTTTGTATTCTTTCCGACTCCATGCCATTTTTCCAGAAGTATCTGGACGTGCTGCTGGTCATACAGCAGGGTGGTCTGTAGGGATCTGTGAAGGGGTGGTCTTTCGGCACTGCTGGTAGCCTGGAGGTGTTTATGCTACATGCCGTGGCTGTGCGTGACCACAAGGCCATCCTACGGCTCAGTGACATCGGCACATGGCACCACAGGCCTTCACCCCGACCTGCAGTCTGCCTGTTCCTGTGAGGAAAATGACTTTGCCATGGCTTGTCCTGGAGAACTGATTAGCAGAACGCTAACTAGGAATCCGCTTTTCCTGAGCCAGGAAACGGTGAGGTTGGAGGCGGGCCAAGATCGAGGGTAAGGCTTCCTTCGGCATGGAGCCAGAGTGTCAGCCTGGGAGGAGAAGAAAAACTGCTTCTTAAAATTGATTCAGGTTTCACTTTCATCCTGTTGCTGAAACAACAGATGTACCTGCAAAAGCTCCCTTTTATCCCAGTGTCTTTCTGTGGCTGGTCCAGGCCCCTGCCTGACCCAGATGGAGGTTCCCTATGATGCTAAATACTTTCCATTGTATTCCTTGGCTCCTCCCACTGGTCCAGCCATGATTAGGCTCGGATTGTTGATTTTCTTACCATCTGATTTCAGCCTGCTCTGTACTTTATGGTAGGTGTATGGTATGGTGTAGGTGCAATGTAGAGCAGAAATGGAGGGAAGGCAGGTTAAAGCAGCTTCTGGCTGACCAGCTGTATCATCATCAATGGGAGGCTGGAGAAATCCACCACTGGCTGACGTGTTCACTGGGCTGCCAAGCACCACCTTGATCTCTCCAGATATTTTCTTAGTCCGCTCCAGGCCGAAGGAGGCGTTTGCACAACCAGTGGGGTTTAACTCAAAATCCGGCTGATATCAAATGTCTTCATGTCACCCCAAGCACTCGCCACACATTTCATCAAAGAGGAACCCAACCAGTGCTTGAAAGTGGGCTAAATGTACTAATTAACTTTCATCATGAGAAGTTCCTCTCTAATTAAATACAGCTGAGGTGAGAGTTCCTCCTTAATTATAACCCTACCCTACCATTTACGCCCTTATTTTCTTTACATTTAGTTCTTCATCTTTATAAGAAATGTACGCAACATGATATTATTTTTGGGACAGGGTCCTTCTTGCACCTCAGATCTGCAACTGTCCAGTTACGGCTCTGTAGCATTCATCAGTTGTCATTCATAAAACTATCTTACCATGGTCTAGTCAGACCTAGCATAACCGTTCTGGCAGCCATCTTCCCTGACATACACCAGTCCGGCGTTGGTGTCAGTCCCCTGAATGTTCCTACAGACACGCATATTAATATACAGTATAGTCCAGGTCTCCACTTGGCTGTGAGTCTCACCCTTGGCAGCAGTCTAAGGCGTTAAACCAGCCATGTTATGATCCATGCTAATCCTATTATGTCCACTTTCTTCATATCCCAAACATCTCTGGCTCTCATCCCCCACTGAAGAGTTCCTACGCATGGTTCCACCCACAGAGCACATGCCGGCAGATTCGCTGACATTGGAGCATGCTGGGAATGGGGTGGTGGGGGCAGCTTACCTCAGTCACACTTCCTAATCCTCTGCTCAGATGCCATTCTGCAGTGTTGCAGTCATTTTAAGCAGACAGCTAGCTGCCAGATACCCAAGAATGTCATGGGCTGTGGTGAAAAAAGAGCATTTAATTGTGATTATTTAACAATGGGGAAAGTCTAATACATTATGTTATAATCATGTGTCCATAGTGTTCTCAATCTTCTGCTGTCCTTTGGAGTCCTATTGATGGCGTGGAGAAAGGGACAGAGAGGAATGTCTTAGGGACAGAGAAGAACATCACCGGGACAGACAGGAATATCACTGGGACAGATAGGAATGTCACAGGGACAGACAGAAACATCACCGGGACAGAGAGGAATGTCACTGGGACAGACAGGAACATCACCGGGACAGAGAGGAATGTCACTGGGACAGACAGGAACATCACTTGGACAGAGGAACATAGTACTGTATTTAGGTTCTGTTTGGTCATTTTCAGGTGGAATATTGGGTCTCACAGTTTGTAGGTGGTATTTGAGTATATGTGAGACATTTAGACTAGCTGTCAAGATGGGTTAAGAGAAACGAAACAAGTTTTCAGAGAGATGAGGACTGAGTAAGTTGTGACTTACATCCTGTTGAAGTGCAGTGTGCGCCTCTCTCCCTGCCCATCGCATGGCCAGTTAATGGGTCAGCATGTGCATCTTCCAGAGCCCAGCTCCATGCGCTAACCTTCCTGGCGTCATATGACGCCTCCCTTATCCGGTCATTCATTATTATGGAAACGTGCAGTTCGTGTCTTATGAAAGTTACAGAAAGGTGCCTGAATAACTCCTAAGAAGCTCAGCCAGGTTGGCTCTAATACATAGATAAAACGCTGTCGTGCTTTTGTTCTGTAAATATTTATTCTCCTTTTCCAGGCCTTTGGGATTGCGAGCAGGTAAAAGAGAAAATTAATGCAGAAGTGATGCACACTGCAGGGCTCCTGCTGTGTCCACCAACAGATACAAGACAGACTCTTATTCACCTTTTAAACACCCTAACTCCTCCCACAGGGTAGGCCAAGCTTCTGTACCCCCCCAATGAGCACTTACTTGTCGCGTCTGGGAAGTTGTAGATTTACACACCATCCAGCTAAGCGATTGGCCCGCTCAGCAGCGCGCTAACCGGCTGGTAGGTGGTAGCGAGTGGTTGCCAGGGTGAGTTAACGCCGTTCTGTTAAGATCCCATCCGATTGGTCGAGTTCAGCCCGAGGGAGTGGGTTCCTGCCAATTGGAAACAATTGATGTTTTGTTGCCGAGGCAGGCCGCCCCCAAATCCGAGCCGACGATTTGGCAAGAGAGCGGGTTGGCAGGTCTCCACGGCGACGCTTCACGGGGGCCCAGGCCCTTCGGCTTTTTACGGACATGGTTAGCCCTACTTGGTTAGGTAGTGGATCATGGCCTGGCCACTAGGGACACTCCTATTTCATCTTTACGTGGGTTGGGCTGCTGAATGTGTTACGTGGGTGTGGTGCATATAGGGCTGATCTATACAGATGTACTTCAGGCCTCAGGGTTCCATGCATTGCAGGCCTTCTCTGTCCTTCTGATGATGTGTGTGCGTGTGTTTGTGCATCCTTTCTCTGCCTAACTCTGCCTTCCTCTGGCTTGTGTAGCTGCTCTGACTTAGTACCACCATTCATAGAGTTAAGCCGGGCGGCAGTTTGCGCACTTTTTCCAGCGAACCCGGCACCCCTAGGCAGAAAAAAGGCAGAAATCCGATCCCGCTAATTACCTGGAGCCGTCCATTTAATTAATCTCATTCTGCGTGTGAGGCACCCAGCCAGCAGAGAACCCAACGATCTACAGAAGCTTCATAACAACACAAGGCTAAAAGCAGCTATGAACATTGTAACGGTCTCTCAGATTTACATAAGCCAGATTAAAACCAAATTTCAATCTGCTTTTCTCAAACTGGACTACTTTGCATCAGTGAGACCATGACGCTGTATGTTAGCAGTATCAATCTTTTGAATAAAACTCACAAAGAAATCCATATCATAGAGAGATCTCTCCGTTTTGCTAACACTTGCTGGAGTGGGCCTTGGTCGCTTCTTAAGATGAGACAAAAATGTCTGCAGGAAATTTAATAAACTGTCGAGCTGTTAAAGCTGCGTTTATGAGAGTTTTTAGTGTGATTTACAAAGACAATAAAGAGGTATAGCGGGTAGCTAGTCGTAGTTAGTTTTATTTTGTGGCATAATCATTTGGAAACTTTAAGCTTTTAAACAAAAAAATAGCACAAAGGAATCTTTTACATTTTGTGTGGTTGACGTGAAGTTGCAGGCCATTGGCTGCGTGTGTCTTGCGTGCCAGGGTTTATGGGATGGAGTTTACATCCGTTCCTGTGGGACAATGCCAGCGGCCGTTGTTCAACTCAGTCGTCCTGGGTTACGGGCTGAGTTCGGGAGGCCGCTTGCTCAGAGAGATCCAGGACCCATATTGCAACATCACCAGCCAAAAGAATTACAATCCGGAAAACCTTGCATCTTGCGAGGAGAATTGTACTCTGGCTTTCTCCATTCCTTTGTCTGTCCATTCCCTGCCCCCACCGGGAGAATCCACAGGGTCACTCGAGGCCACGTAATTGACTTCTGGTCGATGAGCAGCTTTCACTCACGCAAACGTGTGCTAATCCCAAGCCGCCAGTCACCCGCCCGTCCCTCACGGCTGCGGCTTTAATTGTGAGCTCTGTGCGGGTCATCGCTCCAGACAATGTGCAGAAATAGCAGGATCTATCGCGTGACCCCCTTGTTCCCCACATGCCAATTACTGTCGTGAGCGAAACTGAGCTCAGCCTTAACACAGACTGGGGGAGGGGCGGAATTAACAAGCACATCCACTAATTACCTCGGAGGAAGACATGCGGGTTTAAAATCAAAATCATCCCATGAAAGGAAAGTGATTCAACGTGCGGAGAAACAGTGGTGTTTTTTTTTTTTAGATAAAGGAAACCTTTGTTACTCTAATTATGTAATTTATTCGTACAGAAGACACTTCAGAATGACACAGCGTGTAACTGGCCACGCTCAGTTATTTGTGCAGCTGTGGATTTACTGAAGGTCTTTGGGGTAAATATTTCTGGGCTCTATGCTGACTTGTTTCTCCCTGGAGGGGGAAGGGTCCCCCCCGCCCCCCTCAGTACATAGGAACCGCCACCCGCAGACAAACAGCCCACATCTGGAGCGGAGCCTGGCTTGCCCAGCCTGGCGCCCGTCAGGCAGCCCCCACACGGCGCAGCGACCTGGACACGGGGGGGCCAACACTGCCCCCTACAGAACTTGCACCACAGTCTCCTAGCTTATTCCCCCTTTTGGCGACCAGACCTTAAACGAGACAATGGAAAGCAGGTGTGTGGCTTTATGTTCTGCCTGTGAACGCTGACGTCACGTGCCAGTCACTCACAGCCTCCCACGTCCGCCTGGTTTAGATTAAGGGGCCGTGGGCTTCTCCTGTGGGCCAGACTGGGCCAGGCCCAGTTCTCCCAGCCAGCATCGCCATGAATGACAGGTGAGGTACGAAGGGCAGCGCCGCTTTATTACGGCTGATTGGCCAGGAAATGGAAGGTTACCCGTAACGCACAGTAACTGCAAGACTGGGTGTTGAAGGCCGGCGTGCAGCTGAGAGCATTTTAGGACCAGCCGACTTCTGTGAGGCCTATGATCTGATGACCCCCCCCACCCCAGTTCTCTCAGGGCATGCGGCAGCCCGTGCAAAAAATAGGGGCTAAAAGTGGGGCAAAACACGGAAGAAAGGAGCACAGGAAGTGATGCAAAAGGAAGCGCCGAGTGTGGAAAGAGGTGCTGCACCAGGCTGTAACCCCCCCGCCGCCAAAAAACACTACCAAATCTTTTGGGGGGCCTTACTAATGTGATTTTTTATGGGCCAGCAAGACAGTTTTAAATCTTCAGTCAGTGGATGTGTTTATGGTATCAGGATGAGGGGGGTTCAGTGGTTTGGGGGAGCAGTGACCAATACTGATGATGCACCAGAGGACCCTATATCACTAATAGGCCACCAGCAAACCCCTGTATCCCAGCCTGCCGTGGGTGATCGCTTTCCACACATGGTGGACATTATAAACAGGAAGTGAGACGTGGGGGTGGCAGAGTTTGTGGCGGGGGGGTGGGGGGTGTCTCAGAGAGCCGGATTGCCGGGTGTTTAATATCACTGACACTGGCAGACTCAGTGACAGACGGTGACACCATTTCATTGCATCACGGCAGTGTATGTGGGTGTTCAGGGCCTGAGCACAGTTAAGTTCACTGGAATTGCAGTTAGAAAAGGCCGTCACTGGCCCACTGATTGTGTAGTAGGTTATGCCGTTCAGCAGCATGACATCCCAACAGGTTCGCTCCCACGGCAACTTCCCACTCATTGTGGAGACGCCAGATAATTAGTGGAGAGAAGCAGCGTTCCGGTAGATAATCCCTCCTGACATGTCCATGCCTCAGTGATGTCTGGAGCGTTCTGTGAGTCAGCGGGGATCCAGGAGGGATGAGAGTGAGTCTGCTGCCGCATGCGCACTGGGACTTTACTGGAGTCACGCTCATGCCTTTGTTACGTCACATGACACATCAGCCTGGCGGTCAACGATGGAATTCGGGGGCTGAGGATCCCCTGTAGATGGCCTCCTGAACCGTGATAATGCCACTCAGAGGAGCAAAGGCACTGTGTCCACTAGGGGGCAGAATTCAGAAAAGGGTCGCCAACTCGCATATCACTGGAGTCAAGCGAAAGGCTCCATCAAGAATTTGTTGCAGCTTCCATGGCCAGGTTTGCAGATGTGGCAGAGTGCATCTGACCGCCCAGGGGGCAGCCCTCCCGGACCCCCTGGCTCAGATGCTAAGGAAGGAGACCTGCCACTTCAGCCCTGTGCTTTCCAGGCCTTGCGTCTCATCACAGCGGAACACTTATGTAAACGAATCTAATATTTATTCACCTGTCTGTAGCTGTTATTGTTGACATCTTCACATGAGTCACACGTAGCGTGGTAGGGAGGTCATGGTGTGCTGTAAGGGGAAGAGAGCAGAGTGCTCACCCAGGATGAAGCTGGGAGAAGGAGGAGACCTCAACACGGTACATTCTGGGCTGTCAGTAATAATTAATGTTTGCTTGCTTGGAACTTACATGTAAGTGAACAATGTTCAGTCTCAAGTCCTCACGAAAACATGCAAAAAATGCATGTCAGCTGGTGCCAATTTCAAAGCTTTACATATACTCTGACACTTCAAGCCTTGTGCACACACTTGTGGACATTCAACAACCATGGGTTCCTCTAAGCAGCTGTGTAAGACTCTGAAAATGAAAGTTATTGATGCCCACAATGCAGGAGAAGGCTACAAGAAGATAGCAAAGCATTGTCATCTTGCAGTTTCCACAGTGAGAAATGTATTTAAGAGATGGCAGTTCAGGGGAACTGTGGAGGTCAAGATGAGATCTGGAAGACCAAGACAATTCTCAGAGAGAACTGCTCATATTCTGGTCAGAAAGACAAATCAAAATCCCCATTTGACTGCAAAAAAACCTGCAGGAATAATTAGGAGACTCAGGAGTGGTGGTGCACTGTTCCACAAGACCTTCATGGAAGAGTCAGCAGAAGAAAACCGTACCTGCGTCCCCATCATAAAATCCAACGTCAGAAGTATGCAACAGAACATCTACAGAAGCCTGATGCGTTTTGGAAACAAGTGCTGTGGACTGATGAAATTAAAATAGAACTATTTGGCCACAATCAGCAAAAGGCATGTTTGGAAAAAAAGGAGCAGCAATTCATGAAAAGAACACCTTGCCAACTATAAAGCATGGGGTGGATCTATCATGCTTTGGGGTTGTGTTGCAGCCAGTGGCATAGGAAACATTGCACGGGTGGAGGGAAGTACCAGCAAATTCTGGAAGCAAACATCACACTATCTGTAAAAAAGCTGAAGCTGAAAAGAGGATGGCTTCTACAACAGGAGAATGGTCCTAAACATACCTCGAAATCTACCGTGGACTACCTCAAGAGACGCAAGCTGAAGATTTTGGAATGGCCATCACAGTCCCCTGATTTAAACATCATTGAAAATTAGTGGGTAGATCTTTAAAGAGCTGTGCATGCAAGACGACCAAAGAATATTACAGAACTAGAAGCCTTTTGCAAGGAAGCATGGGACAAAATCCCAAGTACGAGAATTGAAAGACTTTTAGCTGGCTATAAAAAGCATTCGCAAGCTGTTATATCTGCCAGAGGAGGTGTTACTAAGTAGTTGTCATGTGTCGGGAGCAGGCGGGGAAGCGAGAAGTAACAGGGTAGACGTCGAAAAGGGGTTTATTCCGGACAGGACGGGTACTCACACAAGCGTAGACCACAATACATCAATGACCGATCTGACAAGACTCATTCAGACGCAGACTAAATACACAGGACAAATCAAAAGGAACAGAAAACAGGCGATAACAACCAGGGATGAACACGAGGTAATGAGGTGGGCGTGGCACACACGAGGATCGGACGGAGCTGGGCGTGACAGTAGTAAATGTAGGGTGCCATAATAATGTTTTTATTTTTTATCTTTTTTCAATTTATGACATAAAAAGTAACTGCATCAATGTTTGGTGAAAATATTGTGCATTTTTTCCATTTCCGACAGAGACTGTGTTTGCATCTTTTCAATAAAAAAATGACCAAAATATGTTATTTATCGAGAGGTGCCCAAACTTTTGCATACCACTGTGTCTATTTTTAATTACTGTTTTTTCATATGGTTTTGATTTGTTGATGAATGTTCTGAGTTTGTTTGTGGTTTTATTTGACATTTTTCAGAATCCAGGGGCATATAAAAATAATGGTTTCGCTATATGACTTGAACAGCATTTTTTGATAAGACTTTTTGGCAAGGCGCGGTCTCAAGGTTGTGCAGGCAGTTTCCGCATGAAAGCCTCCTCTGCTATCAGCGGTGTCTCCTGGCCAGGTGAAGGGGTTAGTGACCTTGAGTTTCTGACCTTGAAGTCCAGGATGTTTATCTTTAGAAGTCCTGTTATGTCTATGTTGATAATTGTCAGTTTGTTTTTCTTTGATCATCAGTTAGATTTTCCCTTCAGCCTGGCTTTTCTTCAGTTTTGGTTCCTATGGTGTCCTTGATGGTAAATAGATGGTTTTCACATGTGTGAGGCCTTCCACAAGGGTTCCAGATTAGTGTCTCCTTCATTGCCCAATAGAGTTCAGTAGAAAGGCGGTGGTGTGGGAAGCAGGCAGGCGTTTTCCCCCCTCAGGACCTGCTGTATGTCCTGAGGTCGGGCTCTCCTTCCTGTATCGTAATGAACGTTCATGTAAAGGTCTCCAGTGGGCCTGGTGATTTTTCAAGTAGTGTCAGAATTTCCAGAGGCTTTCCCTGTGAACGCTGTCCAAATCCCTTTCCGTCTGTGATGTAGGGAGGTGCGGTTGGACATCATCTGATGCTTTGTTCACTTATGTGTGAGTACAACGATCTGATCATTCCTAGATCTCCTGTGTGGGGAACCCAGACTTCTCTTCATTCAGGGATTTGGTCCCCATCTGCTGCATGGGAGAGTCTGCGTGAAAACCAATTTCTATAATAACTCCTTTTTAGGGAATTAATAAATTTGACCTTGCCAATCTTTCCACTTCACCGGAAACCGAATGAGGCAGCTCTGTAGTGGTGAGATGCTCAGTAGTCTGTGTCACCTGCACCTCCTGTGAGCGACTGTATGATACTCGCACAGAACTTGGCTTTTTCAGTTGGCTTTTAGTAAAAGGCCTTCGACCCATAGGGCGAAAGTAAGTTGGGGTGAATATGTTGTGTTCTGATGCGATCAAGCTGGCCCTGGCTCGTCTTGTCTCCAGAAATGATCACCTGAGGAAATTCTATCATCTGTGCTTCTTGTTTTTCCAAATTCTCGTATATGTCTGGGAAAAAAAAAAACACCAACAATTTTAGGAATACCTTTGAGATGCTCTGTTCCGGAGACAGAATTTCACTGTTGCTATGGAAATGTCTGAGGTTCAGTAGAGCTTTGCTGCGGTCCTGCATCAGAGGAGTGTAATAACGCAATAATGTGTCAACACTCGGCGGCAATACCTGACCTCGTTTTATGAGCTGAGTAACGTGAAGCTGAATTTTTACAGCGGCAGTCTGATATTCAACACCCGGCATCCCATAACGATGCACCTCAGACAAGGGGCCAACAGCGCTGGCTGGCATTGGATTTCAAATTAAATTATAACAACGGCTTTTTAGCTGACCGTCGTTAAATTTAATAGCGTTCCTCATCTGTTCTATGAATTGTTTTTACTCAAGTTAAAACAGATAAATGAATCGCAATGAAAGGCACAGGAGAGGCTGATCGGAGTGCATAATTTCTCACTGTAAATAAAAACGTCAGGCTAAGAATTATGCTCTTGTTCAAACAGTCGTAAATCAGCCAGGACAAAATGTGTAAAGGCAGATATGTTCCTCCCTGGCTCTGTTGGCTGGGGGACTCAACGGTAACAGTAAATAATTATCGGTAAATGAGATTTCTGCAATTATAGTGAAATCACTGTGACCCCGCAAAGGTGATGTCAGAGGTGACCCCTCCCCTTTTTATCTTCCTGACAACTAGTTGTTGTTCCTAATCATGCTGTCTGTCCCTCTTTTACTTTCCACTGGGCACCCCAGAGCATTATAACTTAAAAAAGACTATTCCTGCATGATTCTCAATATTTAATTTTCCAGAAAAACTGGCAAAAGATTATTAGTGATATAATTGGTTTGATTTAACAAACCTGCATTAATCTCTCAGATTGCATCTGTGTCTTCTGGTAAACAAGCCTGCATTGTTCCGGTATCCCCCAGAATGCACCTGTGTCTTCTGGTAAACAAGCCTGCATTGTTCCGGTATCCCCCAGAATGCACCTGTGTCTTTTGGATCCAGGCCAGCTGTGTGAAAGATGCTGTGTACCCCTGGCATCCGCAGTCTCGAAGCCCAGGAGTGTCAGGGCAGCTGGGGCCTGCCTGGTGTGACTCGGTGAGGCATGGCCCTCACATCTTCTTCAGAGCTACACTTTCAAACTCATATGAGAGCTGCTTACCTCCTTACAGCACTCTTACATCGATGATGATGCTGCTTTAAAAGATCCACCAGGTGCTGTTCCTTGAAACCCACAACACCGTCCATGTTGAGCCTTTGAAACAGAGATATCGGTGATCAAGAACCACTAGATATTGGGTGTTTCTCACTATGTGTACTTGACTGTACTTGTGTCCTCGCATGCCCGTGTTCCATCATCTTCCACTGCTAAAGACCGGTTCCAATACTCAAAAACAGGCGTACAGATAACAGTTAAAATCTCCACGGCTCAAATATCAAGGATACATCGACTGCATCCCAAACACAACCAATCCCATGATTCATTTTACTCCAAATGCATTCTTGGGAGGCAAGTTAGCAAGATCACTCTTGCCAAGAACACAAGTATGATCATTGCATTCTTGGTATTAAGAAACACCCATTATCTATTAGGCATTAAGTGTGGACCCCTACCACCAACAGGATGTTTTCCTCTCAGTGGGTGATGTCACTTCCTGTGCACCATCTCTCCCAGATGTAGCTCAGCGTGTCTGGCAAGACTTCTGGCCGGCCTCTGTAATCCTCGCCATGACATCCTGTGGGCTGTCTACTCTGAATGACGCTTGAATCTTTACCGGGGAAGAGAGCAGGTGTGGCCAGATAGCCACACATTCACCGGCTCTGTCCTTAAGACAGGAGGCTTTTATAGTGGCAGCAAACAGGGCCTTTGTGGAGAAGCTGAGCTGATTACAGGAGCTGAATATCAAATGAAAGATGAGCAGACTGTGTACGCTGAATCACTGCAGACAACCTCACCCGAATATAATAATAATAATAATAATAATAATCACAACTTTTTATTGATCCCCGTGGGGAAGTTCCTTTATTGGGGAAATTCT
>JAODKF010000042.1:20642619-20652978 GCA_026779585.1 Mormyrus proboscirostris | reverse complement strand
ACCGCCCCCCCCCAGGAACCTGAGGTCACTGACTGGTCAGGTGTGCTGGAAAACAGTCCGTTTGCAAACAAACTCCCCACCTGTGGACCCGCGTCCAGTGACATCAGCTCACAGCGAGCTCTTTCATGTCCCTGACACGGCCCGTTTCGCCTACTCCGCTGCGGGCTCTGCCCTTCGAGAGCCGACACGCGCCACAGCACCGTGAGCGGCCCCGACGGACCCCAAACGAGCCCCTCTCCCTCTTATTCCAGTCCTCCTTGCTGCCTGGGCCGGCCCGATTTAGGGGGCTCTCCCCGACCTCATCCTGACCTCCACATCTCAGGGCACAACATGCTCAGCCTGCCCACTGTGGAGTGGAGATTGCAGGTACAATTCGGATTGCTGCAGAGATGCGAATAACAAAGGCACTCACTAAAAGCACTCACTCGCCCTTTCTTTCCCTCTCTCCCTATTCTTTCGGCGACCCGCTCCTACCGTTCCTCACAACAAAAAGCAAAAAAACAATGTTGTCTCGCCACCATGAGGAAACCCGAGCTGACAGAAGTCGGGGTTTAACACATGTGAAAGGATCCGTGCCATTGACAAAGAGCATGAAATCAACAGTGATGGGCCGCACCCAGGGCAGCGTTACCTTGCATCTTGTCTGGCGGGGAGACACTGGGCTGCTGGTGGGGGGAGCTGTGGGACAGGAGGGAGTTCAGGCTGTGGGGGGTGCCGCTGTAGGCATCCAGAGCCAGCTTCTGCCGGAATGCCTCCTCCTTGCGGCGGTTGGCGAACCAGTTGTAGACACGCACCTCTGTGACCAGGTTGGAGCCCAGACCATGGGCTTTGGAGGGAGACACACCTCTCTGCAGGCACTCTGCCCTTGTGGGGGGGAGTAGAAAGGAGGGGGGGGGGGGTCGTGTCAGTGACCCAGGTGCAGATTCAGCAGAGCTTGCTGGTGCTCGGATCCAGAGACTCTCACCTGTTACACTCCTCCACCAACGCCTCCCTCTCCTCCTTGCTGGGGTTCTTCTGCCGCTCGTAGGCCTGGTACAGGATTTGTTGGGATGCCGGCCCCCACTTGAAGCGGTTGCGCCGCATTTTCTTGCAAGCGGGCTCTGCGCCCGCCACCTCGTCCACGGGCTGCCCCAGGCCCTGCCCGGATTGACTGAACTCTGAGAGAAAAAACAGGACCTGATCCTGATTGCCCTTGCCTGTCATATCGCTGCCAGAACCTTGCACTGCCTGGTTGAACTCTGAAAAATAAGAAAGGGCAGATTCAATCTGGGTCACAGGGCATCAAGCAAAGCACACGGCAGAGAAACAGGAACGAGGACGACACGGAACGCACTCCAAAACAAACCACATCGGCAACTTCTAACTGAACAAACTGTTACTGTGACATCACAAAGTGCGGGGACTGGCTTTAAATTCCATAAGGCATTCAGGATAACTCCCCCTTCCTGACCTTGGTCACTTTCTTCATTTCATTATAATATGAGCTATAATATGAACTTGAATTTTATTAAACCACTTTTTTTTCAGTGAGAGACCAGTCACCCTGACTTGGGATAAATGGCTTGACTCTACTTTGTTTATTCATGAGAGTACAATGTGTTTCAAGAATCCAACTTATGAGACAACACAAATAAAGAAACAATAAAAGAAATACAATGACAAATGACAGAAAACAAAAACTTTGGGACCTTTTTTGAAAGCTGAATCCACTCCTGGACTCAAGTCCAAACTAATATGGGAAAGCTCTGGACATTTTTTCCAAAAACACTGACGTCACGACAGGACAAAAAGCCAAAAACAAACGATTTTTGACGTCATTATACAATAAGCAGTCTGCGATATGCCAGTAAACAGTACTGTGGGAAAATATTTCATATTTCTATACGTCCTCAAAATAAGGAATTCTTCATTTTATGATAGTCACTTAATTATGTCTAATAAAATGTCCTTATAATAAAAGAATTGCACTTACGTCGGAGGATCTCCCGTTGCTTCCTGACGTACCAGGTGTAGAGCGCCGCGCGCTTCTGCGTCTTCATGGGCGTGCCCTTGTTCAGGTGCTGCGAGAGGTGCGATTGGTTGAGGCCGGTGACGTCGACAACCTCGCGCTGAGGGATGTTGTGCTGCTGCATGTAGGCTTTGATCATACGCGCGGCTCGCCACGGGTCCTCGCTGCGGTGTGGTGCAGGGAGCACAGACAGAAACAACTTAGTTAAAGAGAGACATGATGAAGAGAAGCACATCAAATACCGCGCAGATAATACTTTATTTTGAATAAAGTATTGCATTAGTTATAGACATCCGCTTGTTTATGATCGATTCCGTTCCATGGTAGAAGTGTTCATAAAAGTTTAGTACCTCACACTAGAGAAAAAGACTTTATTAAGTCTCTGACTTTCTTTGAGTAACCATGATTTAAAGACAGACCCGCAAGAACAATTGCGAAGTACACTAATAAACGATCGTTAATCATTGTATTCCACGGGCCGTAAATACTTCCAAAGGTTACTGATTGCATTTCGCTGGTAAGAATCCGCTGGAGTGAGTTTCATAACAGTCGCAGATAGTGTCTCTTGTTCACATCAAATGGAAACTATTGAGCTGCACGGGCAGACAGCCGTTAATTCATGGTGCTGAAAACTTAAAGTTTAGTAAAACGCATTTAAGTCGCACATCTTATGTAGCAGTTTCAACTAGATAACGCGTGGAGTTAGAATTAAGAACTGTGTTTCTGCATGAAAATTGAATCGTCAAAAGCACACCAGCCTGATTTGCCCTATTCGTGGCAAATGATAGGTATATTTCTGTTAAAACGGGGTAATTTTACCAACGGCAAGTTAATATTTTTTTTCGTGTGAGTTGGATGATTTATTCAAAATATACGATATGCACAGACAGCCTGTTTTGGTTAAGATATTCCCCTAGTCTTGCTGGAATTGAGTTGATTTATTTAGGCAAGGTATTATTCATATTTTTTATTTTAGACTTCATAACTGTAAAATACATTCAATGTCTCTTAACATCGTAAATATCTAAATATAAATGTAGGCCTAACATCCAAGGCAAGAAAATTAATTATGATCCTTTCACATAATATGATTAAAAGTGAATGTTTTGGAAATTTACGTTTTAAATCGGGAGACGACACTACTTACACATTTAACAAATTTAATGCTAATTCTTTTCTTTAAAATCGATACATCATATTGGAGATCTCACCAAACAACACCGCGCTACTAAATGAAAATTCACGGCCCTGTCAAACTGCATTCAGGCCTGAACAGCAAAAAAATTAACACTTACCTCTCACGTCAGATTTAGACTAAGTGGCAAATTGTCGCAGGCGATCACAAATCAACACTGTGCTGTTTGTTTTG
The DNA here is from genome assembly GCA_026779585.1 of Mormyrus proboscirostris. Taxonomy (NCBI): domain Eukaryota; kingdom Metazoa; phylum Chordata; class Actinopteri; order Osteoglossiformes; family Mormyridae; genus Mormyrus; species Mormyrus proboscirostris. Next base: position 20,649,601 of record JAODKF010000042.1, on the reverse strand, counting down.
GAGAATGCCGACATTTAACACTGTGAGTCTGGATATGTTGGTTTATAACGTTCGACAATGAATAACCCGATCTCTGCTCACTGTAATCGTACGCTACTGTGTATCTTTCAGTAGATGATTTATAGAATAAAATTAATAATAACTTAACCACACGTGCTTTCGTTTTAATTTCACCGATGTCCTGTATTTGTTTATCGTATTGCGAGCGGCAGCTACAATAATGCATATTCTGAAAAATTAAAAGACTATTTTTCAAAATTCCAATACGAAGAAAAATGTTTGAAATGTATGTTTTGAATGCATACATTCAGTGAAGAAGTAAAACTACTATCATCACCAATAATAATAATAATTGTAAAAGCAACAATAATTCAGTATCATTATGAAATTGCGTTCACTTTAAATTAAAAGATTTTGATTATATAACACATACAAAATGTTACAGTAAACTAATAAAAATAATAATAACAATATATTTAAAAACACGACTGATCAATAATGGCAGCTCAAACAACCGCTTCGCCTTAAAAAAATAGTCTACAAGTTACCATTGAACAATATTTTCCGTTTCTTGGTATTATTACTACTCCTATAATTATTAATACGGTGGCGAGAAAAAAACTTTTAATTACAATCGAATATGCAAGAAAATTGAAGCACATTACAAGTTTCCAGATCAGTTGTAGTTTCCAATGTTTCACGCTAGCGATACTGGTTAATCATAAATAGTCGCTTTCTGTTGATAATTGGAATAGTAAAAAAAATAATACGCGATGTGGATAATTAGTAACCAAAATGAGAAAAGAACAGCGCTGGCGCGTTGTTTAAATTTGTAAACACCAGGAACATCATTTGAATTTTCCAGTTTCAGTTGAAAATATTTATTCGATTGACGAATAAATGACGCTGTAAAATTGCCTAATTCAAGTCTGCTAAAAAAAAAAAAAATGAAACATCTGAATTGCGGCCTACCGTGACCATTGCAACTGGCCGGGACAATATAATAAATGAATTAAAAATCGGTAACATCCCTTAGGCTTGAGTGAATGGACAGGGGCGCATTGCAAAAATATCAGAATGTAATAAGTTTGATGCACACCCCGCACAACCAAAGAATCGCCGCGGCGGGATGCGAACACGAAAACCCAGCAGAAATGAGCGGACAGTGGGCTGAAATGATCTGGAATCTCGATACGGACATGACGTGGATACAGTCGGTACCAACGCTCTTGCTGTCTTTTATTATTTATATAATTTAATATTCTATGATATTTTGTGTGTGTGTGGGGCGGCACACATTGTCAGAAATGCGTTTTTGTATGGTCTTCCTAGACCTTATCTTTCTGGATATTAAATCACACCCTTATGTTTTAGTGTTTAGTATTTAATTTAAACATATCTCTCCAAAGTTAAAAATCAGTTTGGCCCAGGATGTCACATAAAAAATATCAGTTAGGTTTGTAAACAGATGTGTATGAAGCGGTATGAAAAACGTCATTACCAGCATGTTTCACTAGAACATTTAAATCCCCTTTAGAAAGTGTCCTTGGCGCGCCTTTTCACTGGGAATCAAATTTTTGGCTGCCGTTGGCTTTCTTACCATCTTAGGTCTGAGAATAATACAGTGACATTTGCCCTGTCCTGGGACTTAATGCCGCATAATACTCTGTTACGCTGCATGTCGGATTGTTTCGGATTGTCTCGCGGCCTAAAACTGTAAAATATAAACTATAACGCTCAACTTTTTTATCTGGTTTAATTAATTCTTAAACTCCATGCACTATTATATATACATTACATTCGAAAATTTCATTGTGAAATAGGCTACTCACGATAACATTCTTTCCACTTCAGCCTTTTGCTCCACCGCTTCCTGCGTGTTAAGGGCCTGGAGCTCCTTCAGGATCGGGGGCGTATCGAAATCGTCCCCGTCCTCAGAGCCCTCGTCGCCCGAAAGCTTGCTCCCTTTGCTATGGCCGTTGGTCAATGTATGGAACACGGGCTTGGAGTCCGAATCGCTCCCATTAATTTTCGACCCCGGCGGGGACATCTGTAAGTTTTCCATTTTAACTCCGAAGCCGGCTGGTGATGGGTCCATGTCATCCAGAGCCTGGATGAGAAGATCTTTGGTAACTCCGGAGTCCAGCAAGGCGCTCAGGAGCTCCTGCTGAAGAGGTGTCAACTTCGACACCATTTTGGAGAGCATTAAAACTCAATGTTACCCGACAAAAAAGAACAGAGGAGAAAAAAATATAAAAGAGAGAAAGATACGAGATGTTCTTTCCCCCCTTTCCCTTTCTCTCTCTCTGCCTCACTCCCTCGTCTCCAGCCTCAGAGCCTGAAATTGGGTGTCTCCAAAGGGCACCTGCTTGGAGGTCGTCGCGAGCTTTCCTGTCGGCTAGAATGATTTAATTTGCCATGATGCCTGAAGGAGGGCCGGCGATATAAAACAGCAATAAGTGGGCTGGCTTGTCCTGCATGCAAATGCTGGGAAAGTAAGCGTATTGACTGAGTGGCAGGTAGACGGAGTGTTTACACAGTACCTCCGGCGCTTTTATTGGCTTCGGTTATCTGTCAAACTTTACGTGAACTTTGGACTTGTTGGGCAAACGCTTTCTTAAAAGGGGTGGTATCGTATCCATGGTTTATTATGACCATTATCGCCGTTATTATTTCATGATTGTTGTTGTTATTGTTGCTGTTAGGTAAAACGCACGCTGCAGTTGAAAACATATATACGCATGTAAATCAGGTTTCATGCATAAGCTCAGAGACCCCAATTTAATCGCACCAATTAGTCAACAACACTCTAGAAAGAAACAATCATGGTTTTATTACCATTTAATTAATTGACTTAATGGGAAAGCTCATTTTCGTATGACCCATTTAAATGCGCGATGAAAATTATGAAAAATAAGAAATATATTATACTGGTGATTATTATATAAAATGCTAATAAAATTATATAGTAAGCCTATATTTTAGAATTTATTAATATCATATGTATACATCGACATATACATACATACATGCATACATAAATACTTATATTGTCGTAGCGGGCCGCAAATAACAGGTTGCTAATCTTTCTTTACTTAATTTTTAATAAATTAATCACACCGCCATAAATAAGCCAAAGGTATATCGATAAATGACAGTTATATGGAATAAGATGTAATTTAATATTACGAAAATTGAGTTTATAGCTATGTTTTAATGAAAGTGCAGTTTTACACTTTAAATTGCAAGCTATGCTCGCGCTCCGTAACAAATACCAGCGTGATGTTAAAGCCGTGATTAGTAAAATACCCCCTTTTATCTGAATAAACATTTGTGCAGGCACACTCTCCCAGAACAGATCAGGCTGTGATCCCGGCCAGTTCAAAAGCTCAGGACGTACAATGGCGCGCGGGAGGTGGCACAAGTCCCTCCGGCGCGAGAAAACCGCCGCAAAATGGCCCGCAAGGTGCACAGAATAAATCGGGAGATCTCTCTGACTGGCGAGCTACAAGACCGTGTTTCAAAATGTGGTGCTGAACGGTGAACGATGTACTAGGCGCTCATAAAACAATAACCTATATAAGAGCTACAAAGCACTTTGTGTGACAGGTAGGCCCATGTCGTGCACATGGCGTCGCTAAGAAAATATAATGTAATATATGGAATGAAAAAACCTAATTGCCACAAATACATGAGCTAACCCATTCATATAAAGGAAGAAAGGGCGCGGGTACATAAAATAGGTGGATGGATATATGAGTTTGACATAATTTTCAGGCATCAAGCAAAGATAAAAATTAAAATTAATCATTTAAAATTAATCATTTATCAACCATACAAACAATTTGTGTTCATTTTACTCACACGTGTTAAGGAATACTCGGTGACTTAAACCTCAAGACCGGAAATAGATGAAAATGGGAATCGGCGATGCACCTGTACCGGCTCTATAAAGCAGGTACTCTGAAAATCACCGTGGGAAACTATGATATTGCTCTGATTATTACCGCTTGGTAGGCAACTGTATGGTGGCTGTGTTATGATACAATTATAATTCACACCTTTATGTAGGCCTAATATGAATGACAGGCCTGTTGTTATATTAAACACAAAAAAATGTAATAAAATAAAATAATAATAATAATAATAATAGATTGTATTCGATTATATTGTATTATTATTGTTATTGTTATTGCTATTGCTGCGTCTTTTAAACGCTCTTTAATTTTTACGAATTGTGTGTTAAATCTGGTAATTAAAGAAAACAAAGGACTTATAATTGCAAAATATGTATTAAGATGAAACCATCTCCAGATGTAATTCACATTTTAATGCCGATAACTATAAAACTGGGATAGCATGAACTCAACGAATAATGAAAAAAATACTGAATATAATAAGGCTGCATGTTGTTTGGCTGCTGTCTTTTTGGTGGGTAAAGCAACGTCGTGGCTACTCACAGGTAATCCTCCCGCCATCACACATTAAACGGGCGAAAACGTCAACTAGGTAAAACTGCCAATATAGTCGGCTGTTTCATAAGAAACTTATTTCATAAGTCGAAATATACACGGTGGGAAATGAAGAGGAAAAGTCCAGGCAGTGATTAAATGCGGTAAACCACACAAAAAGTTTTAGCGTTTTAGCGTGGCCTATACTGTGTATCATATGCTGAAATGAATATTTTATTTACGGCATTTTTTAAAATTCATTATGCCTCGCAAATGTTGCTACTGATCAGGCTACTGTACTGACGCATGCAACTTTATAAGAACAACCATGGGCGTCGCGCCATTAAATGTTATTACTTATTTTTATTTCATAATTATTCGTTTGGAGCCCCCACACCTCCCCCTTTTAACATAAAATACTAGTTTTATGCCAGTGTGTCCCCCCCCCTCACACATACGCACACATTCAAAATGCTTCTGACGCCCCTGAGAACAACAGATGCCCAAATATAATTTGCATTCCTATTAGGCCTAGTTTTCATTCGTTTTGGTAAAATAGCATCAATCATACACAAAGATGACAAGCGGCGTTTCACGGACAATCAATAAAAAGAGGACGTACATATATTTGCCAAAAGATGGCACAGTCGGATCTCGGGATAACAAAGGCCATTGATTGGTCTTATCGAGGTCTTTGTTCTTTGAAGATATTTAGTGTACTTGGAAAAAATCGTTCATCTCCACTCCAAATTATTCTCGAAACGCCTAGACCGACCAGCAGCTTGCCAGCACTAAAACCGTATTGTAGCAAAACAATTAGAAATCTGCCCTTAACACTTCCTTGGAGCGGCTTTTTGATTGGGGGAGTTTGTTGTCAGAGAGAAAAGGGCAATAAATTAATTTCGTCAAGCGTGCATTGAACGCATCGCCCTATCTACTATCTTCAGATCCCTGACTTTAAATAAATAGGCCTACTGTATTGTGTTCTGATTGTGTTCCGTCGCGGAGATATTCCAAGTGAAAAAAGGACTGCTTCAAAGAGACTATTAGACGATATTTAACTGGATTTTGCAAACCCATCTTGTATAAAAAATAAAAAAGAAATCAGTAAGGCAACGAACGTCAATTAATTTTTAAATGTCAAATACTTTTATATTATATTATATTATATTATATTATATTATATTATATGTGTGACTATTTTATGTATGTCACGTAAAAGTAGATTCAAGTATGTCCGAAGACACCGATTCCATTTTCTGCTCCGAAATAACTGAAGAGTGGCTACGCTGTCAAAAATTAACGACAAATAATAACAAGCGGCAAAAACCATTTATCCAGAAGGCCGAGCCTCGGCTTCGGTGGAGCGGAGCGAAGTGCCAGCGAAGCACGGACGACCCGAAGACTCTCACAGAGATTAGCGAGACGGGACAGTTGGGTAACCTGGACAGTGACGGACCGAGGCAGTTAACACGTTGGACACCTGCTGGTCATGGAATAACATAAGTCGGCGAAACGCTATTATATCCCTTGCTCCCACCATGATGAAGTACTGGAAAAAGTGGTTCCCAGTATCCAAAGGCTTCCCACCTGTATCCCACTTCACGCATAAAGTGTATGCAGAAATATAGTAGGCAGTGATTAGAACAGTTCATCTCATTGCCTTAGGTTTTGGTTTTTAACTTCTACACTTTTCCAGTTCCTCTGAAATGTAAGAGCTGCTGCTTCTCACCTGACCTCTCTACGGCTAACAATCCCAGTCATTCTTCTACAGAGAATGCTTCATGAAGGTGCCAGACCAGGACACGGGAACATGGCTGCCGGATCGATGAAATGTAAGGTTTGTTTTGGCGCTGAGCAAACCATTGTTCCACTATTACTGCAGAGGGCTGTAATGTGGAGCACCTCTGAGATCCGACTTATGTTGGATAGCGCTACAAGGACGTTAGATTATTCCTCATGTTATCTCTATAAAAGGCCTTTAGCTGAATATGTCAGCGACACAGGCTGTCTCCAGAGCAGGCCTGGGGTTCGGATGGGCTGTCGCTGCCCCATCCCGCGCTTTCTGGGCCTGACCCGTCGGAGAGTGCATTGATGGTTCCCCATTGTGCTGGGACTGTAGAGGGACCAGGATAAGAATGAGCCACTCAGCGTGCTCTGATAAGGACAAAATGCCCGAGATAAATGCTGGGATCACAGCACCTCTGTGCGCACACAGGCCGCACCCACGTCTCCCTGAAGAAATGCGGTCCGTCTGACTCCTGACAGGTCAGCGTCATCCGGCCGGACGCCTCCGCATTCAGAGACTTTCGGCATGCTGGGACGATGGGAGGGCGGCCATCTTGGACTCGCTGCTGCAGGCTCAGGAAAGAGGAAGAAGGTGACAAAGAGCGACTGGATTGATCTAGTCTATGTCTGTTTGTTTCTTTAATGGGAATATAATGAGTCCAGGGACTAGAGGTTAACTGGAAGCATGGCTAGTGACCCAAACGGAGCCTGGATACGTTACGATTCTCCTGTGGCCTCCCCTC
>JAODKF010000042.1:20620763-20634930 GCA_026779585.1 Mormyrus proboscirostris | reverse complement strand
CCCCCCCCCCCCCCCCCCCCCCCCCCCGCCACTCACCCGAGACGCCAAACGCCAGGTTGTGCAAGGAGCTCGCATTCCAAGCCTGCTCAAGCATCGTCGTGCATTACGTGGTAAGGAACACTGGCACCCTGCTAGCCATCGCGGCTCGAGGGACGTCGGCCGCACCGGGGGGGGGGGCTACGGCTATCCAGAAGCCGTCCGGAATCAAAGAAGGACCACAAGAAACTCCCATAATCGCGAAAATCCCATAAACCAATGCCCAATGACAGGGTTACTGCCTTAACCTTGACATTCGCTTACTGGGAAGCAAAAAAACTGGTTTGGCTCACAAGACCATGAACAATAAAGCTTTGCTGAGATAGTGTGAGCGTATGTGTATGTGGGGGTGGGGGAGAGGAGGGGGAATTGAGGGCAATTAACCCTGGCTGAGGTGTGCATGTGTAATATACTTATGCACACAAACAGTTCTTTCTAACGCTGAGGCTGTCCAACACGCTACATACCGGCAAGGTCACACTTACACAGTGATAGCTCTATGCACCCAGACATCCAGGCCCATTAAAGACCATGTTCCTACTGTCTCTGGAGGAAAAATCATGATAATAAAACAGCTACCTTATGGGCCATGGGGGGTCATCCTGCTTCTGTTAACCCGTTAGCTCCCCAGAATAACCTTCTATTCAAGAACATTTTAACATTATCTGCTTGGACATTATCTGCAACTGGATCGAGGGGGGTTCTGTCACTTCCCGAAACAGGACCCCAGAGGTGGGCCGGTCCACAAGCATTCAGGGCATCTGCCCATTTCCGTGTTCTGAACATGAGAGGAGCTGCCAAACTGCCCCACCTTGTTTGAGGAAAACCATTAGTGTGGGTACAACAGCTCAGCCGTGACCCACAGAGGGCAAACACCCCTCCCCCATCCAATGCCCACTGCTGTCCCAGGTGCAAGGACAGCCTGACCTGAAAGTGAAACCATCAGCAGGCACCCGAGGCAGGTCAGGGCTGCAAGGGCCCCGAGCAATGTCTGACATTCAGCCACAAAGTCCCTTCTGTGAGTCGCTGGCTTGGCTACCTGTCTGCAAGCCGATGTGAGCAGCCCACCCAGCCCCTCATCCGCAGGCTGCCCATCGGTGAACCGCCCAACTGTGGATCGCCCATCTGCAGACCACTCACCCAGCCGCCCATCTGCGAACTGCCCACCCAGCGGCCTGTCTGCAGGCTGGCCGCCCAGCCACCCGTCTACAGACTGCCCATCTGTGGGCCGCCCATCTGCAGACAGCCCATCCGGTCGCCCGTCTGCGAGCTGCCCGCCCAACTGCCCATCTGCAGACTGCCCATCTGTGGACCACCCATCTGCAGACCGCCCACCCGGCCGCTTGTCTGAGAGCTGCCCACCAAGCCGCCCGTCTGCAGACTCCCCACCCAGCAACCCGTCTGTGGGCTGCCTACGTGTGGACCGCCTGCCCAGCCGCAAATCTGCGAGCCACGAGCCCGTCTGTGGACCTCCCATCTGCAGACTGCCCACCCAACTGCCCGTCTGCAGACCTCCCATCTATGGAAACCCCACCCATCTGCGGACCACCCGCTTGGCCGTCTGTCTACGAGCCACACACTCAGCCGTATGTCTGCGAGCAGCTCACTCGGACCCCTGTCTGTGAGACCGGCTCCAACCCCCAGTAACAACACTCTGCTTCAGTTACAAAATCTGAAAGAAATAGGTGTCTGGCCAATCACAGGTGAGAGCATCTCACCTGACTCAGAGGCCTCTCGCCCCCCCCGATAACACAGTATTAATAGAAACCTTGGGATAATCTTTAACTTCATGCTGGTTTTGGGGATTCCCTGGCCAGCTGCAGATGATGCACCTTCTCATTTCCTTGTTTCCAGTATTACCTGCTGCCACGTTTGATTTCCCTTCCGAGATCTTGATAAGGCCACCGAAAGCAGCCACTCCAGAGCCATCGTCACGGATACGACCTTCAACGGCGCCCCGTGAACTCTCGGCCCCTGACGACGCTGTCCGCGGTGCCTCGACCCAGCTTGGGGCCACGGCCAAAAGGAAGTAGAAACATGGGCTGCGCCGTAAGGCAAGCTGACAGCAAGAGGGACACAGATGAGATGAACCATGCAAAATAACAGGGGGCGTAATGATTAGGAGATGATACACAGGGCAATTTTTTGAGCGATGTCACTGACCAAAGCTGCTTGGGTATTTTCCCATTCATAATGCACAACCTTTCACAATTATCCAGATCCAGATAAGTTTCCTTTTGTCTCAGGTGGTTGGCAATTGCCCAGAAACATTGCTCAGAAAGTGCATCGCCACCTTAAAAACTTAGAAGGAACACGTATGAATGAGCTACTAAAACGGTTATCTCGCACAAGAACCCATAGTTGAATGGATACTTGTGAAAGTTATACATTTAGACATGTAGGCGTGAACATGTTTGGTCTGCAATTTGTTTAATGAAATAATTAAAAAGAGGCAATATAACAGAACAGAGAATTCAGCACCAGTTGGCTCCCTCACACCCTGGAGTGTTAAGTTGCGTAACCCCTGTTGTGAGGGATGAGTACAGATCCCTGACTTGGCACCACATCACACATCACTCTGGGAACTGGAGCTCCAGGACCTGACTTTGGGGAGACTAAGGTTCAAAGGGCACCACAGCCTCAAACCTTGGTGGCTCACTGTGTACATAGTTCACAACCCCCCTCCCCCCACACCCCGGCTGACACCACCCACAGGTGTTCAGCACACAGGAAGCTAGAAATGCTTCTCTCGCTAAACATTCTCTTGCACAATACTTTTATTGGTACAGAACAACATATAACTGCTGTGTTTACAACCAGATTTAGCTCGCACCCTCTGTGTGTTTATGATATTATATAAGAATGCAAGTATTACTGCACCTCCAGTTTCGCGAAGAATAAAATACATAAATGTCAGCACAGATATTTTATTAATTCCACTTTGAAAATGCAGAGATAAGTGCAGCTTAGACTCAGATATTCAGAATGAAATGGCGTTAGAACACAAAGCAATTTATAGACTTCAAACTTTAGAAAGAAATCACGTCGTAAATGTGATCACATGTAGGTGAAATTCTACCTGGTGTGGCGAACGGAAAGATCAGGACACCTTGCCGTAACACCGAAACGGAATGTTAACACTTACCGCATACACAAAATATAATAATATAATACAATTTATATAGTCTTTTGCATGCATACTGGATGTGTTTTTCGTTAAAAAAAAATATTCAATTAAATTACATTTTAAAAACTTTATTTGCCCACAATTAAAGATACACAGGGCAGTTCAGTTTTTTATTATATTATATATATATACATACACACACACACATTTTTAAATGTATTGCATTTAAAACCAAAGAAGCTAGTTTTTGCCGATTGACCGATTCACAAATTTCTTCGCTGCAGAAAGAAAGAAATATGATTAGAAATGACTATAGTGGCATCTTGTGGCCATATTTAAATGGCAACTAAAGGCACGGAGAGGCGACAGATTATGTGCTACCCATGACCACCAGGTGTCGCAGTGGGAACGCAACTAGATCTACGACCTGGAGGTTTCGGTGCTCAGTCCACCGCGAAACATTTGCAAGCCGCATGGATGCATAATGGTCGCAAAATGTGCGAAATTAATAGATAGCATGCACACGTCCATCCACACGTCTTCAGAGACGCAGATTAGAGACGGCATAAATATTAAGTTTAATTTAAATGATGGGCATTATGGTTGATTGTCAATAAAAAGAACCACCCAGCCTTCCAAAATTAGCTATAGTGCTAGACTCACCTGAATGATCTAACCTTCTGTAATTGTGTAAATAGTTAATTCAGGATTCAACACCGCTGCTCGCATAAAGCCCTCTCGGCAGTTGCGTACTTAAGTAGAATATTTCCATAACAGAAAACACACAAAGCGTGATTTTTGTGCGCTTATCAGAAACTTACGCTCATTATAGTATCACGGGGGCGTGGCAACCTGTAGCCAGTGCCCATCAAACGGACCGTCTGCCCAAGTAACAGACACACCAAAACCAAATGTAACCAATCATTAATGATTTGATATAATCGTCCGAGGACCACCCCATAAGAGGTTAGGGATTCCCCAAAAAATAGGATTTTTTTTTCCGCCACCGTCCCCCTTCGGAAACGTTTACTGTCACCAACCCCCGACAAATATAGGTCCTACATTTATGCAAACTTACAGCACTTTCACGTCATGGTCGGACAACCCCAAACCGTCTTGAACACTGGTGCCCGCCTAACAAACCCACATGCTCGCCCCAGGATGGCATCCTACTAGCGGTTTATCCACAATCGCGAGTCTTTCTCCGAACCTCCACAGAAAATCCCGCATCCGGCTGTCTCAAAACCCCCAAGTCTGCCCGACATCTATTCTCGTTTTACCCAGCTGTCGTCAGGACCATAGTTGCATGACCATTAGCTTTTGGCTTGCTTTCAATGCCATGGTGGTTTAGTACTGGGACCAGATTAGACACTTAACACACCTGATACCGGATGTCAAATGCTCCATGAGCGGTGGATCCAGTGTCACAGAGTAACATCGGGCACTCATTCGTAAAATGTCCTAACAGGCTGCAGAAACACCGAGTGGGGGGGTGGGGGTGGCAGGTTAGTCCACCTTAGATCCCTGCGAAGGTGTACTGGCACAAATCTGTGTCTGACAGAAGATCGAGGTTTAGCAAGCAGGTTTCCCCATCAGTCTTATCCAAAAAACACCCAATATCTTTCACCGTGACCAGACATCTTTAATGAACGAGACTCATGACACGTTCTTACACGCTTCCGTGTCACACACACACACACACACAAAAAAAAAAGCATGAGTGAAATGCAACTTATCCTGGAACAGAAATGTGAGGCACACAGAAAGTGTACAAACAAACATTACCAACCCCTAGTGGGATACAAAGGCAGACACTTGGACCCAGAAAAGTGCACAAATAAGGACAGAAAAGAAATCACGGAGCCGACCGCAACAGCAGTCTATCTTCACGTTTAGCAACAGTCACGTTAAAATGGGTGTATTCTACCCTTAATGTGATTTCTCAAAAACTAAAGTCCACAACAGGCAGACAAATTGGTACCCATCACTCATCAATGTGCAAAATAGAAAAGCATGGCATAGCAAATGAAACCTGTCAACTACTTTTAGACCATTTATATCTATTTTAATAGCTTGTCCCACAATAACAACTCAGCTGTATGTGACTGACACACTACAATACAAACACCCCTTACCTAAAGGTGAGTCTAGGGGCTAATAATGGAGAACTTAGAGAGACCCAGCATCCCAGGTCGCTCCCCCACCCCAGACGTTTGTGCAGCATCATGTTAGGATTCTGGGTGAGATTAAGGGACCCCCGCAGGAAGCCATTTTGAATGTGGACATTTAAACAGTGACCCTAAAAAGATCCAGCGGTCCACCCTGAACTGCAAGTGGACACAGTACCACAATCCTGCCATATTTACCACAGAATGACTTTATTACTCAAAAAGGCCACTTGAAAGCAAGAGCGCAATAAAGTCAATACTACAGCATGAACAAAAGTGTTTTTCCCAGCCAACTATAGGATGTTTACTTCAACATTCACATTTAGTTTTATATACAGTCCATGCAACTGCCCACAGTTAGTCTTTTTTCTTTTGTGCGCGGGGGGAGTGAGCCATCAGCCATTGGTGCGTTACAGTCCAGCAGCTGCCGGGGGGGGGGGGACACTCAGCCAGACTTGAAGAGCAGGATGGCCACCTGCCCCAGGTAAAAGTAGATGAAGTGCTTGGTCTCGTGGGTGACGTAGCTTCCGAAGTTCCTACCCACAATGCAGTGCCATGTGGGGTTGTACTTTTTGTCGAACTCCTGATGTATGTAAACAAGAGACAGCAACAAGAGGTATGATCAACTTAAAACGTTTACAAACCAAAAAGTACCCCCACGATGTTTTAGACAATTGTCCACTCTGTCGTAATGGACGACAGCTTTGTGCAGGTTTAGTGTACCACGCAAGGCTGAACTTCAATAAACTAAACTCAAGCTTACGAGTGCCGATATTATTTGACGAAAGTTAAAATCCCTAAGACATGTTCACTCCATTTCTGGGGGGGGGTAATTACAGTTCCATTGTGTAAAATTAAGTCTTCATCTTGATAGCTTCATCTAAAAGATGAACACAGACCTCAAAACAAATATTCAGAAATGCCAAAACCAAAGAAACTAGAAGTTAAACGTCTAGATCCATCCCTTTGCAGTCACCCCTAACTGCCACTAGGGGGCCCAGGATCAGTTCCATTAGCCTCTGAGCTGCCTGCCTCAGCCTCACCTTCTTGATGTAAGCAGCGATGTCCTTCTCGATGTTGTACTTCTCCATGGCCTGGGTGGCGCAGTCCACAGCATCCTGCTGCATGTCCTCAGACATGTCAGCATTCTTGATCACCGCCTTCCTGTCAGTCATCTTGTCGGCTACACCAGGGAGGATCCGCAGAGACGCCACAGTCAAGTTACACACCGGCAGACGAATCAAAAGCACGGCCTCCAGTGCCCAGAGTCCGTCTTGAGCCAACAAAAAAAACGCAGCTCCTCGAATAGTCAAATAGTGCAAATGGATGTAGGACTGTTGCCAAAACCCAAGTCATATTTTCTTCAGCACCTCTCCAATCATGACAATATGTATTAATAGCTACTAAGAAAACACTGGGCCAAGACTCATAGCAACCTGAACGATTTAGGCATGAGGACTCGACCAATCCACTCTACTGGGATACAGAAGCCTGGTTCGCTTAACACTGGCAGCCATTTTACTCACGAATACAACATACAGTTCTGGCCATTTAAAAACCCAAGATATGAACGGTAACTGCGTCGAGTTGAGCTACATCGCCGACAGTCCCAGTGACGACCCTTCCCATAAGTTTAAAAGCCATTCTGCGCCTTTGTTGTGCAGTTGCACGCAAACTGGCCCTCAGTTTGATTACATCTAAAACGGTCTTGTTCAGGTATCAGACCATACGGCCTTCGGTCAGAGAATGGAGGAGCTGTGCCAATCCATTAATGAGACAATGATTTGTAACCATGGTGCTGGAAGCAAATCTCACCCCCCCCCCCCCAAAACCTGACATTCTGTCTCTCCATGATCTGCTTCAAAAGATCCACCCAGCAAGACTAGTTCTTGAATGATTACTTACTGCAGTCTATCCCATAGAAGAGTGAATAATCAGATACTCTTCACCGGCTGCTCCTGCTTAAAATCCGAGCTACTGATCCAAGCACCGCCCTCTGGACATCACCAAGGGCCGCAGCACTAGTAAATCTTCGCAAGACCATTGCATGGACCGAGTCCAGGCCTTCTTTGTGAGACTTAAGGCATTGGGGGGGGGGTCAAGAAAAGCACCGCTATCCTGGCTTTTACACTACCTAACCAATAAGACCGCTTAAAACACCCGACCAGGAGTCTTACTGGTATTTAAGCATATGCTTAAACGCATGACCCGGGGCCAGTAAACCAAACTTCCGGTGTGTGCCCTAACTACTTTTGCGTTAACTACCTTACCGCGTCACTGAAGTTAACACAACTGCCATATGCTTCGGGTGGGCGGGAGGTGTGTATTCCCTTTCAAATAAATATCAATGTGCTTACAATTAGCCATCTAATAATAGCGTTTATTATATTAAAAATTAAAAAGACAAAAATGTAACCAAAAGGCATGTCAGCGATTAGTACGCACAGTTCCACCTGTAAGCAAGTCTGAGCGTGTTTATTCCTAGAGCGTCCTTAGCGTTTGCATGCGAGCATCGCACTAAACATGTGTCAGCGATAATGGGACCGGCACATCCGAGGTTATCTACATCACAGCCATCAACTGGAGTAGACGTACATTTAATTACTCCCACCCCCCAATGCAAGATCATTACATTCTCCCTACGGGCTAAATTCACTTACAGACTGAAATACAGCAGGTATCCGAGTAAAACGGCGCATGCCAGTGGCATACAAATGAGCCGGCCGTTGAAACGTCAGTACTTAAAGTGTCACGTTATAGATCTTTATTGCAACTTCACAAAACGGCGTCTTTGTAAAAGAAAGACAAACGGCAAACGCCATTGCATAAGGGGGCGTTTAACGTGGGCACGTACTCAGCAGCTCACTAATACATTTACTAGAGCGACGGCAGTTATTTTGTCACTCCAAAACGGTGGGGGAAAAAAACAACTTTTCAATTACCAAAATACACTAGTAAAACCTTACGCACGCGTATCTGCACCACGCAATCCAGCTCACCTCTGGCTGATATTTAACGAGCTACTCCACAGCAGCAGTCCCGCACCTAGCTCACCTTCGTCCGCTTACCGCCTTCGTGCAAAGTGACTACCGGACTCCAGTTAAATGCACGGTTCTGACCGTCGCTGATCAGTGGGTTTCTGCCCAGTTAAAGCACTCCCCCCGCCCCCCCGCACTGCCGCACGGCGCGGCGCCTTCCATTGGCTGAAGCACCGACTCTCCTCGCATGCCCCGAGCGTTCTCCACTAGCTTCCATCTGGCCGCGTCTTATTTCGTCCCACAATGCACCGGGATAAGGGGGCGGGTCGATGTAGATGTGGGCCACGCCCTCAAAACTGGAGAGGGAGGGGCGATCACCTTGCTGACCTCTCCGGGACGGGACGGCGGGCAGTGCGCGTTCTTCCGTCTCATTTTCCGTAAATAGCCCAAGCTTCGAGGAATTGCCCTGTAAAGCGATGAAAGCTCGCAGGTTTTTGACCGTTTCGCACAAATCACCACAAACCAGATCGATTTAAGGGCAGGTGTTAAGCCCTTTGCCGAGTCAGCAACTCATCGTTACCGTGAATGAGTAAAGACGAGGTCTCCAGGAATCACGTTATTCCCCGATGTTTACGCAGGAGCCCCGAAAAATCAAGTGTTCGGTTCTTTTGTTACAACCTGAAAATATTACTTCAGTATTGGACAGGCAGAGGACAAACATATTGTAATGCCTGCATCAGACAACACTGCATAATATCGCAATATTGTCACTATTATATGTCGTTTCATACCGATATATTGAAATAGCTATTCCTTTCACAAAAAACATATGTAGTTTCTATCACACAGTGATACAGGTTTGCGGTAATAAAACGTCATGTATTCCTCGTTTTTATTTGATCACCTGGATTTTCTCAGGTATAAATACCTTCATGTTTTCTTTGGCACGTTTTCTGATCATAAGTTGACACTTGCCTTGAAAAGTCAAATGATTCTTTATACAAGAAACCATAGTGCCTGATCAAGTCCCACGCGCCGTTCGCATTTACTTATTTACAGTGAAACTGGCAAATCCACCAGTGCAGCTTTGTACCGCGAGCAAACACATTAGCATACAATTTTATCGCTTTCACAGCCAGCAAATCAATTAATGACCTACAAAAGGTCAAACCAAAGGAAGTCTGGCAAGCGTTTAATTAGAAAATACAGTTCGTTAGTCATTCATGCAAAGTGCAGCTGGACTGTGGTGTCCATAGATTTTGAAACAACCGCCTAACTTACGTATATTAAAAGCCCAGAGCTGTTGAAACGCCAAAGCTAATAAAACATTGTGTATGCTTTTTATAGTACCTTTAAGTGTCTGTAAAGCACTTTGTAAACCCTGTGGTTAAAACAGTGCTATATAAATAAGGATGGACTAAAACACCAGCCACAAAAAAAAACAAACACTTAACCGACAATAAATTGTGTATGTAAACAAATCACTCCCAAGCAATCACTGTATATACCTTCAAAATTTTATTGAGGGGTACTTAAAAAAAAAAAAAAAAAAAAAAAAAAAAACCTGCAAAAAGGCAAAAAACATTTTAACCATGACTACAACCAACACCCCAAGGATTAAAATACAGGCTAAATCAGCAAAGAAGCCCCACCCCTCCCATCCTGATTCCCCACGATTTACCAAGATCCTCATTGTGTATTCCATCCAAGGAGATTCATCCAGCCTCCTGGTCCTCGATTTGCTCCTCACACAAAAAGTAAAAGCCAAATCCTGTCACATTTGCAGCTCCTTGAAAATAAAAAATAAAATTTAAAGTTGGCCAATTTCAAGTTGTTTTACAACTCCGTATTTGTGGTTTGTCGAGGGGGGAATCCACTCCTACGGTTCCCGGTAAAATGATCCCGCTCCACGCTTCCATCCATCCCTATCCTATCCTGATTATGAACTGATCCAAGGATCCGGCTCCAAGGATTGGGATCCAGTGAGCCACTCCTCCAATCCAAACCTTTAAAATTCCAGCAAAATCAAAGAAAGGAGGCGAGTTAGAGTCAGGACTAAACCAAAAACAGCCACTCATCTCTCACCGTGCGTCCAGGAGGAGATCATACGGCTGGTTATAGGTTTTATCTGAAAACGCCAGACAATGATCAGCTCCCAGGCAACGCAGTGACAAACCACACAAGCAGCTTGAAAACACACTGGACCGATGTCAAGTAAACATACACGCTTAATAGAAAGCCTGCAGTCACAGCTTTCATACAGCTTAAGGAAATCATGAACGACATTCAGCCTCGAAGAAAACTGATGTCTTTTCAGGTTTCACTACATCGATGCTACGGGCACTAGATCAAAATGCTCATTTTTTTTTCCTTTAAAACCAAAACCCTGCCTGATGGTGCAAAGCATGAGTACAATCAAACAGAAACATGCAAACTTAGCAGTACTGATCAATGGGACAAATGACATGGTGTCGGGGCAACGCACAAGTACAGCAAAGCATGAGTTATATACTAAGTCACACGAATACAGAAGTTCGTTTTAAAAATAAACTGCCAAGTATTTAATAGGTCACTGAAGCACTTGCCATACCATTGGCTCCGTTATTGATCTGACTGTTCCTCGTCCTCCAATTACGCTTTTCCTAATATGAATGAACTGTGCTTCACAATCCTTTATTCCAAAGCATTCTTTAATCCTTCGTCAGATGTCTATAGGAAGACACATCAAAAGGGTAAAATAAAATACATTTTTGCAATCCAACTCCCACCACCCCAAAACAGAACAAGCAAGGTAGCCATCCACAGTTACAGAAATCACAGCTCAAAGTTCACCGTGAGTCGTAATAAAAGCAACTTTCACTTGGGGGAAAAAAACTTGAATGGGTGGAGGAATGAATTAAAAAAAAAATGTACCAAATAGGACAAAACAGGAAGGGGGTGGGGAGGAAAGGTTGGGATGAGCACCATAAACCCTATCCTATCAAATGGGAGGAGGAATAGGGTGAACACAAACGTCAATAAAACACAGAAGGGTTAAAACAAAAAAGGGAAGAGATTGTGTACAACAAGTGGATCCACCGAACACAGCAACGCATGGAAAATGGCCGGGAGCGGACTAAGTGCGTGAGCGCGAGCGGCTGTGCCGGGGCGAGTAGCGGGGGGAGCCTCTGCTACGGCGCGGCGAGTAGCTCCGGCTGCGGCTGTTGCTTCGACTGCGGCTTCTGCTCCGGCTGCGGCTGCGTGAGCGTGACCGGCCGTAGCTCGGGCTCCGAGGGCCATCCACCTTCACGCGTATGTATGCAGTCTCACCCTGGGGGGGGGGAGAAAATCAAGCTCCCGGTGAATAAATCGGTCATCATACATGAACCCTTGTCTCAGCACCCCACATCCCTCAAAATTACCACACACACACTGCCCATATTGCACGCACACACACACACACACACACACACACAAATGCTCTGCTTACCTCAAAACAGACACACAAACTCACAGCACGCATATCCAACTAGCCCAGCGCCAGACCTACCTCGTGCGACCGGAACTTAGTGTTGTCCAACTTTCGGACAGCGTAGGTCATGTCTTCTTTGCGGACAAACTCCACAACACCAGTGCCGTCGCGGAAAACATCTGCATAACATACATCACCTGCTTCACGCATGTGATCCTTTAGATCCTGCCAGCTACCACTCGGTGGGAGGCCTGCGGGCAGAGAAGCCAGCAGTCACACTGTGGCCGCCTCAAGCGAACCCAGGTCAGACCCCATTCTTCAGCATTCCACCCTGATGCAGATCTTCCAGAATTGTGCAGATTGCATCCAACAGGGAAATTACAGCCTACACTACTCAGACAAACATGCATCTCCTTACCTGAAACTATTACTCTGTACTCGGATCGTCTGGAAGGGGGTCCGTAGCGTCCCCGGGGGGCACCTATGCCTCCGATGCCCCCTCTGCCGGTACCCCTCCCACTCCTTGGGAACTCGACGCGCAAGCGATAGCCGTCGTAATCATAGCCATCTCTCCCGTACACTGCATCTTCGGCGTCTCTGGAAGCGTGAGGGAGCGGGTTACACTAAGGGAAACCCGGGCGATCACAACCAGCGGGGACCACCTACTCAGTCAGCCACACTACAGACCAATGTTACTCAAGTCTTTAATATTGGCGTTTGGACACACCACAGAGCCTCAGGTAACTACCACAAAAACACACGAACATGGATCTATGAACATATATGATTTTATAACCATGAGGATGAATCACACTGCCATCCCAAACACCACTTGTAACCATGGCGATGGATGCCATCGCTAAATAAAGCCAATACCAAGAGCAAAGTAACTTTTAAACAAGAGTCGATTATGTCGATTAGCGCAACAGTGCTGTAAATAGGTTTTAAAAAGGTAGAGGTGCGGCGGCTGCGTCGTGCATCCAGATACATCTGAGCGAAACTTTGACTTGCTCTTCCATCTTGAACGACTAGGCCTGGCTGGCTGGTTACGGAGCTCTGCGCAGGTGGCCGGCTACCTGGGGTCTTCAAACTCCACGAAGGCGAACGGGGGCCCTCCTCGGCGATTTTTCAAGTCGATGTCCCGAATGGCGCCGTACTTGTAAAACACGTCCTCGACGTCCTTGGTGCGGATGTCCGGCGGCAGGTTCCCCACGTATATTCGGCAGTCGTTGTTCCCAGCAGGACCTCGAATCACACCGCCGGACATTTTTTACGTGTTGATTTTCGGAACGGCGCCAGATGCAAAACCGTGAACGGTTTCCAAGAATCCCAAAGACCAACCAACACGTCGACCACAAAGTTACAACCAACTAAACTTCAAATCAACTACCTGCCTTTCACTTCTAACCGCGTTATCTGTAGCTACAACAAAATGGCGCCGATGTCCTGTTTTTGAACTGTCCCGTGAGTGGGGCGGAGGAACACCTTAGAAAACGAACAAGTCCGACAAGAAAAATAGTCCCCCCATAACCGCGTAATACAGTTACAACCCAAACACTTTGTTTTATATCTATACGCATATATACATACAAAATCGGATAAATAAGAATCAAACACCGACATTTGTTTAAATGACGCAACATATAAAATTCAGAAGTACAGCAACACCTTATTGACCTGTTTTATTCCGCAATCGGCGAGCGCATTGTTCTGTGATTGGTCTAACGTGTTCCCGCGTAGATAAACATAACTCGAGATGGCCTCCTGCTAGTCGCAGTTGTTTCATGTATCGTCTGCTTTGTCCAATTTTTGTTGTTCGATTAATTATAGAGCACTTATAGTCTATGGAGATGCACCAAGTAAAAATAATTCTGCATAGTATTATTAACATTCTTATTTGTGTGATGTTGATATAACACAAAAATAAACGCCCCTTTCATCTAAGAAACACTACAAAACTGAAAATCTATCAATCGAATATTGAATTTAAAATTGTTATCCATGTTAGGTAAATGCAAAATATAAAACATTTGATTAAAAATTAAACATCCTTGTTTTCCTCCGGCAGCCTGTCCTGTCCTGAATAGACCCCCTCCCCTCCAGCACCCTGTCCAGGAAAAGCAACTGAAAGGTGCATGGATTAAATTGAACAGTTTAAGATATAACTGGAAAAGAGTGATGTTCCTGAAACGAGATGGAAGACTGTAGTACGAGAAAGTAAAAAACAAATTGGGGTGTGTGGCTTATTTTAGTGGGTGTCAGCAGCAACGAAGGACTCCCGCACAAAACAAGAAAAGAATCTTGTCTGGAAAGTCTGGATTTTAAATATTATTACCGTATTTTCCGGTGTATAAGACGACTGGGCGTATAAGACGACCCCCTGACTTTTCCAGTTAAAATATAGATT
>JAODKF010000042.1:20606213-20620663 GCA_026779585.1 Mormyrus proboscirostris | reverse complement strand
TATAAGACGACCCCCCACTTAGGAGCAGAAATTTATGGTGTGAAAAGTCGTCTTATACGCCGGAAAATACGGTATTTGTTACATTGCAGAGCTATACAGACAATGAAAGAAAGTAAATAGTGTAGCGTTGCCAACTCTCAAGCATCTGGCGTGACACTCAGGCTTTGTGACTGGCCCTCTCACTCAAGAAATCTTTTGGCAAATCTATGTTATTTCATTATAAAGTTACATCAAAGGCGTAGGGGTAGTTTGCAGACTATTTACAAGGTAATTAAACTAATACATGCATGTAAATGCGTGTGCAGACATCCATCTGACTTATTCTGAAAATGCAAATGTTTCAGTCCATGTTGGACTTCCTTCATGCACTGCCAAAGCAGCACCCATCCAGGTTTGGTGCTTTAAAGTTTGCCGTTAATACCAGGTCAGAGAACATTCCTCCAGCTTGCTGTTTGGTTTATATGTCTGAAATTGAATTAAATAAATTTATTTTATGGGGCAGATTTTTTTCTCCAGATACATGACATTGCTATGTGTGTATGCTTCACCCCATGACAATACAAATCTTTTCATGGGTTGGTTCGAACACTAATTTGTGCACAGTAATAAACTTTTTGCATAATTAATTGTGCTTTGGAAAAGATACATCGACGACATATTCCTGATTTGGTCTCTCAGAGCTGGACATATCTGCATTACCAGCTTTGCAATCAAAAAAAAGAATACAGAATAATAATTTTAAAAACTTTATCACATGCATGTCTTGTACGTTGAATGTTGTCTTCTTGCATGTACTAAATGTGGCATCCATTATGTTGAGAAAAGCAATGAGACGTCATAGACACAGAGTTAATGAACATCAAAGTGCTGACCTGATCCTAAATCAGCTGTTGCAAGACACCTTGCAGATGGCAATAATTCTCTTTCGTATTTGGCATCCTTTGGCATTAATATGATGATCCCGAATTGTCATGGTGGAAATGTGGAGGAAATTTTGCTTCATTTTAAATGCAAATGTATCTTCTACCTTAAAAAGCTACACTCTAGTTGTTTAAATGAAGGTATACATTTATCTGTGATTTAATTTTTGTCTTTTTATACCGGTGCGTCCAACCTCCAGTGTGAAAACTAACACTTATATACCAGAATGTGTATGATAATGTGTTGGTGCTATGTAATCATATTAACCTAAATTGTTTGTGATGGCCTGCTGAAGTCCCTGCTCACTGGGTAATAGTAACCCACGCATAGGGTGACCCAGCTTGCATCGAGCCTTTTGTACCAAGGACAGTCCAACATGGAGAGAAACATTTGCACGTCTGCAGGATCTGATTTTCTTTATTTTTTTGTTCACCGTGTGTGAGCCCTTCCCTGCTGCATGAAGCATTTCCCCTGACTGCCGCACCAGAGAAGACAAAAAAAGGACAGTGTAAGACACAGCTCAACCAACTGTGGGTCAGCGGATTACGCCTCTGTGCCTGTGATCAGAAGGTCACTGGGTTGAGCCCCAGCAGAAGAGACGCATCTGTTGGGCTCTTGAGTAAGGCCGTCAACCCCCCCTCCCCAGAGTACAAGGGGTCCTGGATAAATGGCAAAACCTCAAACTTCTCTCTCAACTATATAAGTCAGATAGTGCAAGCAGTTTTTCTTGCTAAGACTATGTTGCATTTGCACTCTGTGAATGTAAATGCGATTCCGCTTTGTATTCCACTTGGGTACTAATATATCAGTCGCGTTAGAACCGATTCGCGGTGTGTCATTACGCATTGTATCAGGACTGACAGTGTATATTTATATGCGTGTGAGTGTGTATGTCTCAAAGGAGAGCAAGATAGAAAATGCGCAACGTCGTGCTAATGGCAAATAAAGGATCATTTCATTAAACTGTTTCAACAAGCTGGGGAGAGCACAGTAATGTGAGCACAATGCTAATTCAAAATAAAAATGGAATGTCACGTTCGAATGCCTCAGCCAGCCTAATTCATTCACAGCTGAACAGAACTCAACTCTGGCATTCAATCACTCCTCCTCTACGCCGCCCGTCCTGCTCAGGGTCATGGGTGCTCAGAAACAACAGATGCAAGGCAGGCATTAAAAACAAGGGCCCTGCACACATTTGAGTGCTCTGTCTTTTCTCATGTTTTCTTCCAAATATCTTTTTTCGCAGAGTATGGGTGTAACGCGTCCTTATGTAAAATGCTGTCAGTTTAAACCAGATTCAATCTTCCTAAGGCATCCAAAATGTCGCTCTCGAATTCTTCATTCCTGTTCCCATGGATACAGATCAGTTAGCTGGGCCAAACTCTTGAGAGTCGGTGGATTTTTTTCCACCCACTAGTCAGTGACACGGGTTTCCTCAAAGAGGTCAGCGGTGACAGGTTTGAGAGCTTCGTCATTTCCATGTTTTGGATCCTCTCTGCTCATTTGCTATTTTCATCACTGATAGAAAATTTAGCCGCTCTTAAAATGTGAAACAAAACATTTTCATGCTGAGTGCTGGTCACAAGCTGCAAAATCTACATGCCGGGGACTATATGCAACAGTCAAAAACAAAGCCATTGCAGTTCATCACAAAAGTAAGATGGCCCACAATTGTTTCATTCTACGTGCTTTTTTAATATACGTCTTTGCACTATTAGGTACATAATGTGCATAGAGAACAACACTACAGCCACAAAATGCAGAGTTTTCTCCCAACAGGAGTCACTATCTCTGCTCAGCCCAGCTCTGGTATCAGCTTCGCCGGGACCGGAGAGGAGTTTGCCGTCCCCACGCCAGGAAGCCGTGAGAAATGGGGGCGGAGGGCGGCACAAAAACACCGCACAGGCATTCACCACCGATTCACGGCACTAATGCAATTCATGTGTAATGGAGTCACGACTTACAGAACTTCTCATATGTGTTACTCTCTGATAATTAAAGATGGCGGTTCTCGTGTCGGGACCACATAAGCCCGCCCCATCTGCAGTCATTTCGCTGATGGATCCCACACGTTGACACACGTTTACAGAACTTTGCATCCTCCGGCTGCTAAAAATTCTGGCATAAGAGAGGCACCTCAGCCTGTGTCTTCCAGATCTCACCTGGTGTAGGACAGTCGTGGGACTTCACAAACTTAGGTTTAGGCCAGCCGTTTAAAATCCATCCACAAGACAAACTTATTGGGTAAGCGACATCGATGACTCACAGCTGGGGATAAATATCACAAACCTCCTCCAATCAAAACCATTTCAGTGAATCTTCTTTGAACATCACCATCCAATTATTTAACATTATTATATTATATTATATTATATTATATTATATTATATGTCCAAACAGAAGCCAACATAAGCCTGTGATTGGGTGTTGCTATGGTTTCAGCAGTGAAAGATCCTATTGGTCGGAGAAAGCTGGAGTCTGGGCGTGGCTGGGAACTCAGTACGCGTGATTGGCCACATAGAGGGACCTGCTGGCGGCCCCCCCGCTGTCGCCGCTGCCGCTGTACTTCCCCTGCGCCGCGAGTCCATTCACCTGCAGAGACACAGGGCAGTGGGGCCTCATCAGTTCCCGATTCACATCGAGTGACAAGTGGCGCACTGGGAGGGGAGGGGGCACACACCCACCTCCGCCCGCTTGATAAACTCCTCGGTGGCGGCGCTGGCGTTCTCCTTCTGCCCGCGCCAGGTGCTGAGGGCAGAAGCCTGCAGGGCGCGGCCGTAGGAGAAGGTGAGAGCCCAGGGCTTGGGCAGGGGGCAGTTGTTGATGGCGTTGAGGTTGATGGACGCCTCCTCTTCACTCTGACCCCCAGAGAGGAAGGTGATTCCTGAGGCAGTAAGACAAACAGATGCGTTCCTCCTTAACTGCCTCAAAATGCAAGTCCCAGGTACATATATAACTAAATAAAATGAGTATATCTATACCGGTGTGCATAGAGCTAAACAAAAATATTCTCTCAAGATCCAGTTGTATAACACTTTCCTGGTAAAAGAGAACATAGGACATTTACTAGGAAAAAAACTTTAGAATCATCAAGACCTCACTCACAACTAACAAACCATGACATGTCTTTAAAGAATGTGAACGGTAAGCAGCTTGGGATTAGCAGATCCCCGTAAAGGTTTCAGAATCAGAATCAGAATAACTTTATTGTCATTGTAACAAGTACAACGAAATTATATGCAGTCCCTGTGTCGGACAGGTATGTTTGTCGATGTTTGTAAGAATCTTCACAGTTGTTAGTTCTACACTAGTAACCTCAAAATGTTTATTTTACTGCCAGGCATTAAATATCCAAATGAGACGGACCAAGTGGCTCCACATCACTGTGAAAAGTAAAGATGCTTCTGCATTAATGGCTCCAACCCATCAGTGCAGGAGGGGTGGAGGTGCAGTGGCATACCTGCGACAGCAGGGGGCACAGTGCGGCGCAGAGCAGTGACAGTTGCCATGGCAATCTCCACAGCGCTGTACTTGGTGGAGCAGCCATGGCCTGGGGTCACCATGTTGGGCTTTAGCAGGGTGCCTTCCAGGTACACATGGTGGTCCGAGAGGGCCTTATACATAGCGGTGAGGACCTGGGTTCGGCAGGACGGACAAACACAGAGCTGCAGGAGTGGTGGACATGCACACACAGCAGTAACACCCAGCCTCAGGTGACACTCTGTGGCTTTCAGGGACTTAGGAAAGTCGCCTCTGAGGTACAATATTCCCCAGGATGTCACGCACTCACCTTTTCAGTGACATACTGGCTGCGTTTCAAGTCATGGTCCCCATCAGGCAGAATCTCGGGCTCAACAATAGGTACAATGCCGTGCTGCAACCGAGGACACACCGACAAGCTGTCAGATTTCACACCTGGGGTGTGCAGTGGACCAAACGCCAGAGGTTGTGACAGAAACCCTTCAGAGTGCATGAATGGTGAGGTGGAGCGACACCTGCTGGCAGATGCTGGCATAGCGGGCCAGGACGTTGGCATTCTCTGTCATGGCCAGCTGGGAGGGTGTGGTCGTGCTGACCTTCAGCACGCAGCGCCACTTAGCGAAGTCGGCCCCGTCCTTCTTGTACTGGGCGCAGCGCTCAGACAACCCATCCAAACCTTAGAGATAAACACGGCCAACAGAAAAAGACAGAAGGTGCCATCTCACCCTGATAGCTGGTTCAATCAGAGCAGCAAACAGCCACAAAGGATTATGGGAATATGAGGTGAACACACAACAGTGTAACCCAACACCGGGACTGAAACACTCACCCTGAGTTGTGGTCTCTCCGTTTGTCCCAGCCAGTGGCACAACACCTTTGTCAACCTGAAAAAATCAGAGATAAAGCTTTGGGTGTCTCATTCTGTATTCACTGCTAGAGTAAAGCAAAGTTACACAGATTCTGTCTATTCATCTGAATGACCCTAAAATGAATTTCACTCAGACCATCTGGAAGTAGCACAACCCAGACTGGTCACTCAGCTACATTCTCTTTCTGGGCACCAATCCTGTAACCCCATGGTCACATGATCCCATCCCAGCCTAAGCTACAGCTACTGCCCTTGCAGAGGCTTGAGAAGCCTGGACATACCTTGATCCCAACCAGGATGCCTTTGTCCTTGATCATCTGGACGAAGGGCGTCCCGTCATCGGCGTGCTGGTACAGCGTTTCATGGAAAAAGATCACGCCACCGATGCAGCTATTGATCCGCGAATCGGCGCTGAACAGGACCTGCCGGTACTGCCGCCGGTTCTCCTCCGTGTTCTCCACACCAATCTGTGCGAGCCGCTTTGCCATGCTGCCTGTAAGACAACATGTGCAAGACCACCCAGAGCTGAGGAGATGCTCCCCCTGGGCTATTTCTTACAGCTAAGATGCCTGCTTAGCTCAAAAGCTGTAGCTAGAAAGCTCTGTGCCCAAAGCCCTGAGTGCTCGCTACTGACCCACAGACTCGTCTGCAGCCAGGATGCCCTTGCCAGGTGACACGATGCGGTGGGCGATGTCCTGCAGCTCCTTCTTTTGCTCGATGGAGAGTGTGGGGTACTGGTGTGGCATCCTGTCAGCAGTCTGAAGGGACCTGTAACAGTACACTATGTAAGTGATAAGGCCCGGAGCCCGCTGGCGAGGTGGACTGATTACCCATTTCTACACTGAGGGGGTGAGATGAGGGCTCTGTAAACACCCCTCCATGCCTCAGAGCTCTATTCAGTGCAGAGTTTAGCTCAGTGGGTGCTGCTGTCCAGAAGGTTGTGGGTTTGACACCTCTAGCCTGGGAGTTTTCCTCACTTCTATGCTACTTTGGACAAAAGCGTCTACTGAATAAATAAATGTCATTTTTTTTGAATGCCTAACTTGGTGTGCACATATGTCATTCTTGAACAAAGAGCTGCAAAAACAGTGTTGAGTAATGACTAAGACAGCTGTTGGGACACGACTGATGACCCCAATTCCACAAGGATCAGGAATAAAGGATCTTATGTAAGCACCCCTGTCTGAACACTGTCAGGTGGGATTAAAGGAGAAGTGGATAAATGGGCTGACCCTGCAAAACATCCCCCAGGCTCTTGCTGGAGCGGGTATACCTACTGCAAAGCAAGGGATGTGAGTTCATGCGCAGGCACACGTGCTGCACACATGCATGCACACGCACATGCACACGCGCTGCATACACGCATGCACGCATGCCGCGCACGCGTGCGACGACGGACAACGGGTGATGATGTGTCCCAATGTTCATTGCACCTCTTCGGCTCTGGTTCCGCCTCGCTCCACACTCCTGATGTTGCCCTGCGTTAGCCCCGCATGCTAATTCTCTCCTCAGCAGCTCATTCCACGCAGCTCTCACGTTCTGCTTTCCCACACTGCAAGGGCTCAATAAAGAGCCCCTTGCTTCATTCTAGGCAGTGGTTGGCCCGGAAACAGGGGACTCCAGGCCTCAGAGGTTGTAGTGGCAGGGCTAATAGCTCAGGGCAGAACATGACGGACAGGGTCACTAACCAATATGATGATGGGGCATTCGGGGAAAACCGCCGACCTACACATTATCAGAGATTTAAAGCTCTTGACATTGCACTAAATTTCAAAGTCCAGTGTCTCTGACTGTATTCATCTCACATTCAGGTTTCCAGGCCTGATTTGAAGTTTACAAACATGGAATCACATGACAAGCAAACAGAAAACTGCAGGGGGATACAAAAGTCCCTTCATGTTTGAATACCCAATGATTAGTGTCTGGCTGATAGTGTGAACTCAGGCAGCTGTTTCCCACACACACGTGCAGGCTGAATGGAGCCTGGCTTTTCCCACTTCAATGCCTGAGGCCAGGTGGAATTTTCCATTGAAAAACAGCCGTCCAGCCTGGTGAGCGGAACATCCGAAGATCTGAATGGACACATGCGTCACTGCCCCTGCACACGGGACAACGCATCCCCAGTATTCCGCACAGGAAAGGCTGGCTCATGGCTCATAAGATGGAGCGGTCGTTGTTTACCCAAGTCGCCAATTAACAGAGTCACAGTTCACACACATCACTCTGGTTTTTGGGCAAAATCCACTGTATTGCAGTTGAGTTTGTGGGAAGAAGAGCGCCCGGACAACACAAACTATATTGCGTATCTCTTTTAAGTGCGCTTTCTGCCTGCTCCATTGTCATGGACACTGCTCCCCCTGTTGGACAAATAAAGCAAGTTTAAAGAGTCTGTCCGCCGTGCCCTCCGGGTACAAGCCCAGTCTGGTCACCGACATGGAAACCAACGTGGACACCAAGCTAAAACTACAGCACAGTCAGATGGCAGGGTGCCCTGCAGATATTCCCCCTGTTTCTTTCAGGCATTCTTGATATGAATCATTTAACATATACTATTATTGTACATATATACCTGTGTTAAGGTACTGGAGACTGAACAAAAGAGCCACTTTTAAGAAGCTCCTGTATATGGTATGGACTAACAGCACCATTCTTGGTCCTGCACCTAGTGCCAGTCAGCCCATTAGGTGACATCATCTGACAGGATGTCGACCTAGCATGTCAATTTCACTTTGTCTGGTGGGGGGCGCCGGTTAAGCATTCCTAGAGTGTCTACGCCCTCGGAGAATGCCACCCGTCCCGCTGCTGACTTGCACAGAGCTCGCTGTCGGGGCTCCCATGCCAGCGGACCGTAACGCGAAGCAAAGCGCAGGCGCGCCATTTAGGGCGCAGAATGCGTGGTCTGCTGCCTGTGAACAGTTATAATGTCGAATAATGATTAAGACGTAAGGCGATATTACCACAATTCTCGTTTGAACATGAGCAAGTGGCGCTACACGGCGCACACGTCCGCGCGGACACTGCAGGCTGTGTAGGATGGATGAGGCACCGCGCTGAATCCGCAGATCACCGGGTAACACAAGCCAAATTCTCACCGTATCGAAGATTTTAATTTTACTTTTACAGTTTTAGTTAAAATTGTAACTCAATTAAGCGTTTTTCTTACCTGAACTATAGCAACAATATAAGTTAAAACGCAAAGAAACTAATCTAAGGCAGGTTTCCTTCAGCTCTAATGCGCAATGCCACGTTTATAAACTATAATATTTTCCACTTGGCTGGGGCATCACTTCGACACCGACTTATTTATAAATCGTATAAAATGATGTTCGAAAATACTGTTGATAGGGGAATACACACCCGCTCATTCAGTCATGATTAAAAACTATTAAAAATCAGCGTGGCACGTGATGCCGAGCACGTGCGATTCTTGCCTGGGTACCTTATCCACGTCACGCGCAACCAGCTCAAGGGCCATGCTAATAACCCATATTTAAGATGCGCATTTTCCTGGAAAGTCAAGCATCATTATTCAGCGGTAGCTTTGCCACGTAGGAAGCTTTGCCTTCCTTAATATTGCATCTATCAGTAAATTAATAAATAACGTTATACAAATAAATTCACTAACAAACATAAAGCATGCCACATTTCCTAAATGTACAGCAGCTGTCTATTACATTCAGTTAAATGCGTCTGGAAAGTATTTAATTAATGCACAACCTCTCCATAAATTACATTTCCAATTACTGGGTAACTGGCCTTCCACTTCCACTATACCGGGTACGGCCGGGATCCGCATGGGAACCCCCTCGGATGTGAGTAATGAAGGGAGCTATTATCTATAGCCAAAACTGTCAAAAAGGGCAACACTATCAGCAAGACGAATAACTGGTTAAATATACCGACAGACTTAACCTGTGACTGAAGAGAGTTATTCCACTAAATATACACTGTCATACCCATGAAACTTCCCGTTCGCAAGGCGGGCTAAAGTTTATAATTTATTTAAACTAATACCAAACTTCTTGCATACTGGGGCTAACCTATATTAATTGAATCAGTGTTGAATGCTAGTTAAAATGTTCTGATACGATCCAAATAATTTATTATACTGACACTTGAACACACACACCACACTTCACTGGATGCACAAACGAGCTGTCCTATACAATACAGACTCAGGTACACTTTGCACTTCATTTTTTATTTTTATCATTATAAAAAATAAAAAACTGCTCACTAT
Organism: Mormyrus proboscirostris; assembly: GCA_026779585.1. Lineage (NCBI taxonomy): Eukaryota > Metazoa > Chordata > Actinopteri > Osteoglossiformes > Mormyridae > Mormyrus > Mormyrus proboscirostris. The sequence goes on along the minus strand of JAODKF010000042.1, from coordinate 20,611,154 downwards.
TGGCACTTTATCTCATGTGGAATAACGTTCCCCCCACCACAGTACATGCTAGCAGTTAATTTTTTTCTTCTTACTATATTGCTGAGAGATTTGTCCATTCTCGTAAATCACATTTCATTGCAATGGTGACCCTGTGCTAACTTGTATATGACAAATAAACTGAAACTGAACTGAGCCTAACAAAGTTCGATAACAACGATCTCAAAAGATGGAGCACGTTGTAGACACAATTGGCCACAACATACATATTTAGGTAAGATACTTAATCAACTAAGATATACCGCTAGTGACTGGCAGAATTAATTAGACAACTCATTTTGACAAGTCAAATTTGTTTTCCCGTGGAACTGAAAAGACGACACGACCACTAAATACCTGAGAGCCCAGCAAATGAAACGACAATGAGGCAGAACTGCCTACCTGGAAAGAAGCTGGGTGTGCTGCTAGTAGATGTTCCTCTTCTTTCTTAAAGCTCCCTGAATGGAGCAGAGCGAAGTGACAACTCCGGGAAAAAGCCATCTCCTCCGGGGCGGGGCCCCACGTCACGGCCTCATTAGACTGCTGATTAATATTCATGAGCATGTAGCTCGTCGATTCCTGGAGTTGTCACACTTTCATAAAGTACAGCAAAATCAAAAGTTTTCTTAACAACTGAGATTTCACACACGTAAAATAACGTATAGTAGACCAATACCCCCGATCCTATAATGACTAAGTAGTGGAAGTGGATGGATGGATGGATGGATGGATGTAATCCAATATTTTAGAACTGCTTATTAAATCATGGTGGCACAATAAAATGCTCACAAACCGAAGGTTTACGGCAATATTTCAGCTTGTGTGGAGTAGCCGTGTAATGAATTGTAGCGGAATATCGGAGTTAATTTCACCAAAGTGCCACTGTCGCCAAATTACATTAGAAAGTACTGACTGGTTTAAGTAAAAAAAATCAAATCCCTAGAAGGGAAATGCTGTTGTCTTTGAATCGTGCGTTAATTGGATTGGATTTCTCGTACGACGAGGCTGTTTATGGGTTAACGTATAGATACCAGGAAATATATATAGGCTACCAAGTCCTTTCGCTGAAAAAAATTGGACAATCCATTTAAAATTGGCACTTTCATACTTTTATGAAATTAAGAATTGAATTAGAACATTTGGATAGCTAAATTATAATTTATTTTATAACCTAAAATAAAAAAATTCTCAACCGATTTAACTGTGCACCTCAACCTAGTCTTTCATTCGTATATTCTGCTTGAAGCTGTATGACTATTTTTGAATTATCTGAAATACGCCCCAGGCAAATTCCCCAGTGTAAAAGTTACTGATATCCCATTCCGTACCCAGAGGAGTCTCACGTCTCAGAGCAATTGAAAGAACCCTCTACTCGGCGCGCGACCAGTCACAAAGATGGGGCATTAAACGATTCAGTAACAAGACCTGCTGGTTGAGAGAAAAGGGTGGGAGGGAAAAACGTGGAAGCAACTAAATGATCCATTTTCCAAGGACAGAATGTCATTACAAAGAAACTAGCACAGTGTGTAGAGAATTTAAGTTTCAAAGTCAGCGACAACGCATGCAGAATGAAAACCACTACAGCTGAACAGAACTAGCCAAATTAGCAGAATAAAAATAGGCCTATATTAAAAACAGCATATTTTCTCTGTGCTCAGAATTAACCTCTTCACCAATCTTATTATTATGCTTATTGACTGTATCAAGACCTTTGGGTGTATATATGGATATTTAATACATAAATACAAATGCATACTGTCATTCTGGATATTCGTAATTTGTCATTCGTTGATAATAGCATGATGAACTCCGGTGGTTTGTGCTGCGTTGCTGGTCTGGTCAAACGAAACAACTATGTAGAGGTAACGGGTAATTAAACTTGTAGTATTCCCAGTGCAATTACGCCATCTGTGTCAGGAGGCTGTACGGAAGAGTGAAGACTGAACAGTGTTTTTTTTTTGTTCTCGCCCAACTGAAAAGCTCTTAAATGTCTCAGATGATTACTCATGTTATAAGAAAAGTAATTTACTTTAATTTGTAACGTATGCATTTAAAAAACAAGAAGTAAGCTGATTAGTAGCTGGAGCAAACCAGCCGCAGGTTACAGAGGGACAGGTTCCATTTTCTGCTGCCTGGCGCGTGCCGATCCTCTGGGGATCTGGCGAATATAAAAGGGGAATTAAGTGTCAAGTCACTAAATTTAAAAAAACATATACGGTGGGTTACAATTTAGGAAAAACTAAAACTAGATGTTTTCATGGATTTGGGTCTTAGAACTACCAAGGGGGTGCAATTATATTTAGCTACTTACATTTGGGAGCACTTTCCCCCGTTACCTAATTAAAAACATTTAATAACGAAGATGCTTTATGTGGTCTCCATTTTCAGATCTATTAAGGTTGCTCCCCTTAGGGACTATCGGTATTAAAATAAGTAGGTCGCACAAAGTTCCGATTTTGAGTAAATGTGATTTAGGATAATAGGAGTGGGTTAAAACCATTAAGGCATATGTACGCGCATCATTAAGGCGCAACAAAGTGCTTCGAAATATGTCAAATTCTGTCATTGCTTTTGCTTTTGATAATTTAGTCACTGCGCAGTTTAGTGTTTTGTATTTGGAAGTCGGTCTTTAACGGACAAATGGCGAGATTACCGTAGATGTTTCCTTCAATTTACTTGAGATAATGTGATTATTTATAGTAGCCTATTATATGTATTGATATCGTTAGTAATTTTAGGCATCAACAACTGTTTTATTCGTAGCCTTATGACACAATTACCCATATACTGTTCCTCTATCACTAAGTGTTGTAGGCTTATTCATTACGAGGGAAATATCCCCAATTTCAGAAAGATTATCAATTTATATTGGACTTCTTCAAAGGCCGGGTCCTTCGGGTTTCTAAGGAATCGTTTTCATTAGCGTACGAAAAACCAGGTGAGGTGAGGTACTATCAAAATAATCAGTCAAATTAAACAATTAAGATAGTATTTAAATAATTAAGTAATTATACCGTGCTCGAGCGAAAATCAGGCCATGCTGAGGGTCAGTGCTGAATACCCTCGCTTTGTAGACATAGCTCAATAAAATCCCCCCGTTCTCCCGGGAACGAGCATAACGGATAATATTAAATACGATTTAGAATAAACACGTAACCGTTTATCACATCGTCTGCATCGGAATGAATGTGTACTGAAATTTACTAAACAGCAAACTGGGTCTTATATTACACCAAAACATTATGGAAAAATAATGAAAAGACAGTGGATAATAATGATAGGCTGCATCTGCCTATTAATAAAATGTGAAACAATACGATTTCGCACAGAGACTGATCGCTTGGTCATTAATGTAGGATAACACAGATTTCGTTTGACAATGTTTTTCACTTATAGGGCTGCATGGTCTGAAAATATTTTAGCCCCTCCTGCAGAACGTCACCCGACCCCGTTTTCTTTCTTTAATGACAGAAACTGGCAGCAAGGCACGAACTTCACCCCTGCGTTCTTCCGGCCGGCGAGAATATGCTTATCGTCTGAAAGTGAGTGTAGCAAAAAACCCATTCAGTGAGGAAACGCACAAAGAGCAAATACACTCAGCGATACTGTTTTCTTTCTGGCAGTTGTTCCTGATGCGATTTTGAAATGTTCTCACATACATTTTGTCACTCAGTCACGCAAGACGGACAACAGAAAACAAAAGAAGGACGTAACTGGCTGGGTTTATCTGAGCAAAGCTGAAGTTTCAGAACCGGTAGCTATTTTGTAAGCTCCTGATTTGTGTAGGTGCAACGTCAATATCGGGTTCATTTACAGATTGATCTTCATTTCTCTTTTCCTTCTTTAGAAACTGAATACCAGTTGAAGCTAACTAGCTGAACCTGCAGGCTGCTGTCAGGGATCTTCATCACTAACACCACTAGCAGTGGCCTGGTGTGGCAGAGCAAAGTTCCTCATATAATCAGGTGCAGGGTCGGTCAGGATGGGGAATGGGTCAGTGGGTGGCCGAGGGAGCTGAGAGAGTCCAGAGCCCCCCAGTCTCTGCCAGCTGTTCAGATCCAGGAGCAGGCGCAACATGACAAGCAGGGGCCACACACCGGAGCGGAACCTGATGGGAGTCAGCAAGGGGGACTGGTCATAAAATAAGACAGAAAATACTAGAAGAAAAAAAGCACCCCCCCCCCCCAGGTAATATTAGATTCAGGCTCTGGGTTATGGGACATAGGTCAAACATGTCCGAACTGGGGGGGGCAGAGACAGTGCTGGACTGAAGGTCTGCATTAAACCTTTTGCGGTAATGCTGCAGTTCCCTGGCTCTGGGGCAAGCAGGACCCTGAGGGGTGGTGAATGCGGACAGCAAAACAAAGCAACCAAATGAATAAACCCACGGCCTCAGATCCCCTTAAAGCCAAGGAGAAGAGCAGAATCCCAAGAGACCATCCATCAGGTGTGACTGCAAGGAGGCTCCATCCAGGACCTGAGTGGCTCCCTGTGGATTGTGTAGAAGATCCTGAAAGCTGACCCACACTCAAGGCAATGGGACGGCTGAAACAGCCAGAGGTGTCCGGCAAGGGACTGCGCTACAATAAAATGTGTCATTTCCAAGAAAGTTCCATTATTTATATGTTGGTACACAATAAAGTGAGTCAGCACATACAAATGCGTGACAATGTTCTGGAACTTTCTGCTTTGATATTCTAATTCCTGGCCTTCATGGGCCCTCTAGTGTTCATTGTCAGTACTTCAGTGCCGCAAGTGCAGGACTCATCAGTGTTAAGTACATTTGAATGAATTGGGGATATATTTTGTAGCTAAATCTACAGTTAAATGGTTCATGTTTAAATTTTAATAAGAACATAAGAACATAAGAAATATACAAACGAGAGGAGGCCATTCGGCCCATCAAGCTCGCTTGGGGAGAAC
>JAODKF010000042.1:20593724-20606147 GCA_026779585.1 Mormyrus proboscirostris | reverse complement strand
GACTTATACTCCGGCCCAGTCCGTCCATTTCCAGATTTCCAGATGCCCTGCTGTGCCCAGGATCGGCCCTAGGCACTGCAAGGCTGGACCGCTGGTCTGTTGGAAGGCAATTTAGGAGGGTAGATGTCCCTACAGGTGGCCAGTGAGTCTGCAAGGCACTGTGTGTGTGTGTGTGTGTGGGGGGGGGGGGGGGTTCTGTAACTTGAAAAAGGGTTTAAAAGTAGCTGACCCAGCCAGACTGCACTGTATGGCTGTAAATCAGAGAGCCAGTGGGAGTGGTCATGCGATCAGTTTTACTTTGTGTTCATGCTGAACCGGTGTGTCACAGACAGACACAACCAACATCTACCAAATAAATGGTACAGGGCTTTGGCTAAAGGTGTATGCTAATCAGTTAAACAATGTTATAAACAAAGTATTAAAAACAAAATACATTATCTGCAACATCACAACCATGGGAAGCTCCACTCCACTGCTGTGAATTCAAATCAATGTCTGCTTATGTACTAAACAGGAAATTATTACCCACTTACCGTTTTATCTAGGACACATTAAAAAGGTGACTGGGCCCACAGGGGCAGCTGAATACAAAGAGCAATATAATGTGACACAGAAACACCTTCAGTGGTGCTCGGGACTTTTTATTGGCAGTTAGGTTTGCAGGTACATGCTGGCTGGCGTCTATTAGCCAATTATAATGACAAACACCTGTAGTCCAATGTGTAGGACAGGGATGGAGGTGGACTGATCATTTAAAAGGAGAGCTTTAAATCTACAGTGTTTTGTACAGTATCCACAGAAACAACTGACACCCTGTTCTGGGAAAAAAAAAAGTGAAAAACGAAAGAACACGAAGCCACACTGAGCAGCAGCTAAGGATGGACATCAGGAAGAGCCGCGGTTACAAAAATATCACGAAAATACTTTGCTTAAAAAGTGCCTTAGTGTTAAAATTACAAAACATCATTTAGACATTAGATTCTCTTATGCTCACCACCGCCACTAATGCTTTTCAGACCAAGGCGCCATAAATAAAAGCGAAACGCCTTAACACAAGGCTGCTGGACTTTCCGGAGACATTTCCTGCTGAATATTGCACAGGTAATGTAGTGGTGGGGCGACACGATTGGTCACTTTAGTGAAAGTCTGTAATATTTACAAACAAAAACAGAAAGCGGGGCAGGGGTGGCAAAGTCACACTGCAGAACGGAATACTCTTGACCCACATCCACAAAGGATGACACCCCATATATGAAAAGGCTATACCATTACCCTGTGGGTGTACAGTGTCAAGGGTACGGGATCAGACTGACACCCCGTTTCCAGTGAACACGCTTTCCATGTGTGCGGAGGAGTGTTCGGGGGCTGGGGGTCCTATTTTCACCTAGCTGAGATTCCTGATCCGGCAGGATACCAAATACACTGACGCTGGAATGAATCTAAAACACAAACTGGATCACATACCAGGATCCAGCCTAAGAATCACACAGCAGCTGTCCAGACTTTAGTTACCATCAAATATGATTTTTAAAAAAAAAAAAAAAGTCATTGGTTCTTGACAGACGGAAGCTGAAGAAGAAGTCTTCCCAGAAAAAGTGGAACATAAGGTCTTCTAGGAAATGTATTCACTCGGGGCCCTGGCTGGTCACACCTGCCCCTCGGACCCATACAAACCAGGGGCCCACGTGGTTCAGACACCCCACTGACCCAAGGAGAACAAAGCCCGCTTTCATTGCCGTTTATCCCCGTCTGAAGGGTAGATGCTGCTGGAGGGCTGGAGTAGACAGCGCCCCCCTAGTGACAGATTTGCGATGTCTAGTGTCGGCAAACTGGCTCAGGCAGGCTTACAGGAAACATCAACGGGGGGTGTCCGGGGGTGTTGAGAACTTCCCCAAGCTTCTAGACCTGAGGAAAAAAGAAACCCAGAGACCTATCCATATGACCCTCCCGGGGTCCTGCCTCCTGGGGGCAGGGGTCACTTGCGACGGCTGAAGATGCTCTTTTTGGTGGCGCTCTTGTCGGCGCTGCTGAGGCCGATCAGCAGGCGAGCCTTTTCGTCCTCCTCCTGCTGCTGCACACCACTGTCTCCCCGCCCATCCGCCACTTTCCCCCGCGGCTCTGAGCCTGAGGCGGGTTTCAGCCGCAGCTTCTCCTTGATTACCTGGGGGGGGGTCAACAGATCAAGATCAACAGATCTGACTGTTCAGTGTGAAAACCCACATGGGATGCAGTTCAGAGCGGGAACCCGTCTAATTTCTAAGCAGCAGGGACTGACGCACTAAAGGCTGAATCTAAACATTTTGTTTCTGATCCTGTAAGAAGTGAAGACCACATGCTGGTGTTTGGCCCCACCTCCATTTAAGGAAGGAAGACCACATGCTGGTGTTTGGCTCCGCCCCCATTTAAGAAGGCGAAGGCCACACACTGGTGTTTAGCCCCACCCCCAGCACACGCTCTGCACGGCCCATACCTGTGCTAACAGAGCTTTCCGGCTGTCCCTCTTCACCGCCATGGCAAAGTCCAGCCAGGTCCAGGTATTGTTGTGATACTCCAAACATGGCAGAACCAGGTTCAGGTCCTTCCAGTCCACGCTGCTCTTCTCACCCTGCAAAAACACCCGGAAATGTGCAACTTGTGACGGCGACATCTCTACGTCCAGCAAGCGGAAGGTCCCGGGGTCATGTGACCACCTTGTCGCACAAGTAGGCACGTCTCACACCCACCTTGTAGCTGACGCACAGGGGCACCTGGGGAATCTTGATGTAGATGAAGGAGTTGTTCATGGCTGCTCTTTCTTTCATCTTGTCTATGTCATCCACGGGATGCTGGGACAGGCAGACGCCATCAAGAGGGATTTTCATAACACATCGCCTTATTCTTACATTTTAATTAGAGCATTATTGAAAATTGTGAACCTGATAAACTGTAAAAACGATGCTCCTGATGTGACTGAATGACTATCAGACACTGTCTGTCCCCTAAAACACTCCACGAACTCTTGTCTCTCTGCGCTGTGAAAGGGCACTTACAAGCTGAGGCAGGTAAAACAGAAATCCTGAGCAGCAGATGCCGCATACCTCAGGGGGCTTGCGGAAGGACCTCCTGACACCGGCTGTCCGGTTGAGTCCCTGGCTGACCCCCTTCCCGGGGCCCAGGGCCCCCATGGAGTCCTCAGCCAGCTGCCGGGGTTTACCTACAGGGATACCTGCAGCAGAGAGAGAAGCTGAGCGACACAGCACCATCATCCCACGGGCACAGCCCGCAGCAGCGCCCCTTTGTGGAGAAATCTGGAAACACATCCAGCATAAAGAAACAGTGCAGATCAGGGCAGATAGCGAAACGCCACGGACGGCATCTGGAAACAGGAGGCGAATACTTCGTGGCAGTACCTGTGGTCACCAGCCTGAACTTGTCCTCTTCGTCACCCACTTCCTCCTCCTCTTCCCTCCCAGGGAAGAAAAATGCCATCATCCTCTTGAAGAAGTGGTACATGAGCTGGATGGTGAGCGGCACGACGTTCACCTCAAAGTGCTCCTTGACAGAGATCCCGCCAACGGGGGGGCGGACCTTACTGAAGATGCGCAGGGCGAGCTGCCGGCCAGACTGACACGGGCTCTGCGGTCGCAGCACCACCTGGTCCAGAGAAGGACAGAGGTGGGGGGCCCTTCAGGTCAAAAAGCACGATGCAGGCTTATTCCAAACTAAAACTCAGCTGATTTTATTGCGAGCGTTGCGTCTCGTGTTGGGCGTGAGACAAGTATTGCGGACACTTGCAGAGGGTTGCCGGTTAGCCCCTGACGTTATACATACACCCCCAGGGGGCACAGAATAGAGCGGCAGATTAAACACCAGCCGCATGTACTACTCAGAGTGACTGGCCCAGGGGTTCCACTCTGGGACGGCAGTATTCCCAGCAGCTGAAGTCTGAACACCGCTAACAGGTTGACGACACGCACATCGCAGGGTTATTAATTAAACATTGAATTTAATTAAACGTGATGGTGAAGGAAGGTCAAGGAGATAAAACCTGCAGAGGGAGGGGCCGGGGTATGCCACCCCGTGACTAGAAGGCGTTTCTGGCCTAAGGAACTGGAAACCGCGAGAATGAGCAGACCAGGCAGAACAGACCAGTTTTTCTGGACATCAGCTGCTTGGAATTCTGGGAAATATGCATGGTTCCGGGTACCTTGTAGGCCGCATTGGGGAGCAGGTTGTTCATGGTGAACCAGCCCAGCTCCAGCAGATGCTCTGCCGTGTCATCTGACTTGTTGAGCTGTAGGACAAAGGTGGGCGGGGTGGTTAGACGGTGCCTGCGGTGGGTGTCTGTGGGCTGGGCTGCGCCCCCAGCTGGAGAGGCTTCGGGGGGGGAGGGGGGTTCGAGCCTCGAACCTTGCTGTACATGAACCTCTGCAGCTCAAGCTCAGCGATGCCCAGCTGGCCGTCCTCCTCGGTGAGGCACCAGCGTGCCTGGGCAAAGTAGATCTCGGTGCGTCGCACCACGCTCACGTCCTCGGGGGGCTTTCTCAGCTCCAGCTTGTTGGCCCTCTGCAGCTGGAAGTCCTTAAAGCAGCTGGGGATGCGGAGACACCGTTAACATAAGCCCACCCCTAGCCCAAGGCTACACACTACATGGCCACCAGGGGGCCTCGATCGCCACGCCTCACCGGATGAGGATGTTGAGTTCCTCACTCTTCATCTGCATGTCCATCTTCTCCTGGTTCAGCTGGTTTTGCAGTTTCAGGTTGACATCTGACATCTCATCCTGCTGAGACTGAGGGCACACAGAGCACAGGCGGTACAGGAAGACTGCCAACGTCAGTGGTGCCTTTAATTGGGCAGTGCCTTGTGATGGGAATGGGCATGGCTAGCCTGGGCTGGGTTCACCCTTACATTGGAGTAGATCTGCTTCTCCAATCGGCGGATCTGTGCCATGTGCTGCCTGACTGCCTCCTGCAGATGCAGGATGCTGCTCCTCTGCTCCTCAGGGTTGCTGGAGATCTCTAGCTGGAAGCGGACCCTCTGCTTCTTCTCACTGTGTTCCTGGGGACAGGGGGGTTGGGGGGTGAGCCTCAGAAAAGGGTGGACACGAGGCTAACACAGGTGATCCTGCGAGCCTCACCTTGCGCTTGGGCTCCACGTGAAGCAGGAGGTTGTTGACGATGTCCAGGATCATAGCGTATTGGGCCGGGTTGGTGGAGATCTCGAGGTCATGGTGAATCAGGGTGAAAGTGTCCACAGCACCTATGCACAGGGTGATGGGTGGTGATGACGAGATGAAGCTTCATGAACCACTAGATGGCACTCTTGGTGTGCTTTGGGGCATGTTTAAGCCCTATTTTGTACAGAGATCGCCATCTAGTGGGGTCAGAAAATACAGCAAGTGGTTCATGAGGTCTCACCAGCCTGCTTTTTCAGGAGGTCCTCCTTCTCATGGCTGTCCCGTGTCTCTGGTGGTTTGATCTGCGTAGCCAGCTCAGGGTCGATGTCATGGCTATAGCCGATGTAGTACATGCGGCAGTTACAGCGCGAGATGATGCGCTGGACTTGCCGCGTCTCCTGCACCTGGGAGGGCTGGTTCCAGTCTGCGGGGGGGACGGGGACGACAACGACATGAGAAGGCAGCACTTTGCCTCAGAAAGAACACTCAGGCTTTGTGAAAATTATCCTTTTTCCATTACATCTGCAGGCTCAGGCCCCTGAAGCCTGTGTGTGTGTTGGAGGGGGGATGAGGGTCGTACCTGTGGTGGTGCTCACCATGCCACCTACAGCCTGGCCGCTCTCCATCAGCTCCTGGACTGAGTCCAGGTGACGCTGTCTGTGCTCCTCGATATTCTTGACCTATAGCGGCAAGCACAAGAGCCTGTCAGTCAACGACCCTCTAATTTCCACCCACCCCTGTGATATCACTTCTCAAATGAACCGATGGATTAGAATCAAACCAAGACTTCATTGCCCAAGTGAGACGATGAGCATATCGGGAGTATGCCCCGCCCCCTGTAGTTCCGCCCACCTCGAGCCAGAGCTGCCAGTCCTCCTGCTCGGTTGGGTTGGGTTCCATGGTGGCAAAGTACTGCATGCCGTCCAGCAGGCACGTCCAGCTGGTCTTCTGCTTGAGGGTGTCGCTGTACCAGGCCGGGTGGTGCTCGCACTGCAGCAGCTGGGCTTTGGCAGCCGACACCAGCACACAACCGGCTGTCTCCGTGCCCCGCAGCATCATCTGCCGGGGGTGGGGGCACATGCGCAGGTCTCAGAGCAGCAATCCGGAACCTCACACGCAGCATTAACACCACGCCGAGGGCGCCGTCAGCGGCACACGCACCTGGCAGTTGACCAGCTCGATGAACCAGTTGCGGTTGTAGACGTCATCCGTCTGGCAGGCCGCGGTGCCGCACAGCTGGTCGCTTATGCCGGACTCCTCCTCTGAGAAGACCACAAACTTGTCCGTCTCCTCGATCAACTTCTGCAGCATGGATGTGCCTGGAGATGGGGGGGGCACAGGGTTTTTTTCATGTGGACGGCAGTGGTGAGAGCCAGCGGCTGCGTGGCGGGCAGACTTACCCTCGCTCTGGCTCTTCTCCGGGCGGCTGGCAGCTGGGGCGACAGGGGCAGAAGGTGTGCTGTTGGGGGCGTAGGCAGACGCAGAACGCTTGACCTTCTTGGCAGGGGCCTGAGTGTCGATACGGAGCCCCTTCAGCGCCTCTGTGGACAGGTTACGCTTCAGCACTGCCGCCTTCTTGTACCCCTCATAAAGGCCAAAGGCGATATTGCGGTTGGTCGTGGTCCAGGACGCCCGCAGGTCCACCAGGCACAGCCTATGCGTGTAGGAGGCGTTCTCCTCGCCCTTGGCGCTTACATCCTGCGAGGAAAGTTACCACCGGCGAGTCAACTGGGCACCATGACGACGAGCCACGCTCCTGAGCACAGACTAGCAGCTTAATGATTCCTACGCGACATTTGTGCTCCAGGTGGTAACAAAATCAGTAAAGAGGGAAATTTATCCTTTATGTTCTCTAGTCTAAAGCTACTTTTGGAGCGAGCTCTCGGACTCACCTCCTCCATGTGGTGGCTCTGCCGCTGGTAGCTCAGCGAGGACAGGCTGAGCAGGTGAGTCTTCTTCACCTGGGCGTCCATCTGATGGTCAGCCGTCTCATCCCAGGTGGAGGCCATGAGGTGGACGGTGACCATGGACAGCTCGCTCACCATCTGGGTCACGTTCCACTCTGAGATGAGGCGCCGCATCACGGTGCCCGCTGATGGGACAGGACACACAGGGAGAGAGAGCTCAGGCGGCGCCGACGGGGAGCGACACCCATGACCCCGCCCCCCCAAGGTGGGTGTGCAAGGCGCTCACCCTGTGGGATGAGTCTCTGGGCTCCTCGGGTAAAAACGTGGCCGCGGCTGCACTCCACCTGGATACCACGCTGCTGGGCGAAGGAGGCCCAGTACAGCACCTGCATGGGAAAAGGGCGACATGTCAGCGGGATGAGCATGCTCAGTAGGGCACCTGCCTGGGGGAATGACAACATGTCATTGGACTGAGCATGCTCAGTAGTGCCTCTTAAAGGAGCCTCCACCTGAAGCTGTGGGAAGGACGCAGTGTAGGACATCTGCTTGTAGTGCTGGCCCAGCTTCTTGCGTACAGGCCGTAGGCTGTGGAAGAGCTTCCCCCGGCAGATGGGCCGCGACACGCTGGTCCAGGTGGCCCAGAAGTTTTGCATCCAGCGCAGGGTGCTGCTGTACAACAGGATCCTGGGCAGGCAGGGTTCTGTGTGGGAAGGAGACACAGCGTTGCCAAGGGAATGGACCCAAGCAGCTGGGATGGCTCACTTGCGCACAGATATGACAGACAAAGGCTGCACCCTTGTCGGCCTCCTGTGGCCGGTTGAGGTCCATGGTGATGGCGAGGTTGAGGTTCTCGGAACGGAAGGCGCGGTACGAGTCGTGCGACTGGCCCGAGGTGACATCAGCCACGCTCTCGGCCGAGCAGAGCATCACGGAGTGATGGTCGTGTGGGTTGCCATGGCAGAGCCACTGGAGGTCCAGCGTCATGTGCAGGTTGGGGAGGTTCAGGAAGCAGATGTCGTCGTACCTGGGAACAGTGGGAGCGTGACTCAGGGTTGGGGCAGCTCACACCGGGAGGCCAGCCACTGCGGCACTCACTTGGAAGCTGTCCTGACGTTGACGTCCATGTCCCCCTTGAACACGAACTGTCCGGGGTTCCAATCAAAAGTCAACTTGTTCCACTCCCAGTGTAAGTTTTCCGTGGTGTTGTACGGATCCTGGGGGGGGGAGGAATGAGACCAGCCAGTGTCACTCATATGTAGGAAGACAAACCGAAACACCAGAACAGCTGTACTGGGAAAGAAAGAGTCACCGAAATGGGGGTTAATAAATGGCATCTTCTGCTACACTACTGCTATCTACTGCTAGCACCTGGTCCAGAGCTGATCTAAGTACAGAGACAGAGTCCAGACATAAGTGGTACATACTAATCGAGCTGTGAGAGTACAGTGCGGTTGGTACCTCGGTGGCGAGCTGGTGCAGGTTCGCCTGCTCGATTTCCATGACCCAGCGGCCATGAAGAAGCAGTCGGCTCTTGTCCCACCAGGCCAGGGGTGGGGAGGGGTCCGCTGTAGGTTTGGTCAGCAGGTCCACCACCTGGCCAATCAGGGTCCAGGCCGGGTCCCAGCACGGCCCCCATACGATGGTGTATCGGGCAATATCGGCTAGAGGAGAGCAGGAAGATGAATCAAAAATGAAAGTGATTTTTCACACCAAAACAAGAAGTCTCTCCTTAATAGTGCTTCACCTCAATGATGAAAGCCCTTATGAAAAGAGGACTCACAGTGGAAGTCATAGTAGAATTTCAGGGGGGGTATGTTCCGATGGACAGTGATGTCACCCCAGGGCGCCCCCAGGTGGACCACCTGACGGCGCCGGGCCCGCGCCTGACCATCTTGCTCAGTGCCAATGAGGCGCCCCGCCAGCTTCCAGTCCCGGATCTCAAACAGATAGCGGGGGTAGTCGCGGATTCGCACTGCGTATCAGAAGATCAGAATCACATCATATAAACCACAATCGGTGCTTCTGAGCCGCAAATTCAGGCATATAAACGCAGGAGAAATTAATTAAGCCCCAGTTGGACGGGAGTAGCGTCACTTAGGCAGATTCGGTTTGCGGGTAGCAAGTTGTTTTGACTAGTTGACTTAGACGGGATAAGAAATGTGCATAATTTCCCCAAAATGACCAGAGATAGCGGAACTTCAAGTTAATCCGGATCCGGCCGGTAATGCACCTTATGAATCAATATGGCTAATGCAAAAAGGCTTAATGTGGTCCGAAGAATAATAATACAGTGTAGAACCACCTCTCTCTCTCTCACACACCTCACCATAATCCCTCCTCCCCAATGACAGAGAATCTAAACGATCAGTGAAAGTTAAGTTCTCATTTTTGTTACATATTGATGTCAAATGTTATTAATTCATTAGATTTCATGAAATGCTGTTTTGCTTTTGAAAATTGTCCCAGACCTCTGACGCACATTAATCTGATGTGGACCTCAGTTTGAGAACACCAGGCCTCTGAGACAACATATGGTAATTGGCTTAATTGGTGCATCCATTAATTCCTATAATGAACATTCCCCCAAAAGCTCTGTGATCATCTCACCCAGGAAGGTGGCAAGCTTGAACCTGACGGCACGCCCCCACTGCACCACCAGCGGCAGGCCGTCCCGTGGGAAGGGACTGGCAGCATCGATGTCACGCAGCTGCTCACGGACGCGCTCAGGCCCGTGCAGTGCGTGGTCGGCCAGCACCACGGCCTCCACATCGGACGCGGTCCAAGTGAGCAGTGCCTTGCGCATGGGCGTGTTGGCGTAGAGGCGGCGCGAGCGCTGGATGTAGATCTCGATGTGCTTGCGCTCCAGCGAGGCGTACAGCTCCTCGATCTTGCGTGCAGGCAACAGCTCGCCGTGCTGCTTGCGCAGCTCCGCCACTCGGCGGTCCAGCAGCTGCAGTCGCTTGGCACTCTCCTTGCCCTCGTCCTTCATCAGCTCGTAGTTGTCACGCAGCTTGATCTCAAAGACGTCATCCAGGAAGACGAAGCAGAACTGGGCCACACGGAACACCAGGTCTGGGGGGAGGGGCCGGGCTTCAGGCGGGACCAGCTCAGTGCTGGTGGCCCGGTGCAGGGACCGCAGCCACTTTTGCACGCTGATGGCCTCATCGAAAGTGGCAGAGAAGTTGTACTGGTAGGGGAACTCGAGGGCCAGGCTGGCAACAGAGAGCACCCAAGCCCGGTTACGGCCAGTGGCAAGGAAGGGGAAGCTGGGACGCAAGAGAGTGGCCTCCTCCAGCTCGGGCAGGGCCCGGAGCTCCGCATCCGTCAGCGTCACAATGTCGTTGCCGTCAAAGTTGAAGACGAGGTGCGGGGAGCGCAGGTGGGTGGAGCCACCGTGCCGCGCCAGAGAGAGCGCTGTCGTACGCACCACGATGAAGTTCTGGCTGGTAACGTAGGCGGAGAGCTGCGCACGGCCAACCTCCAGGTACACACTCAGCTCCTTCCCCCGGTCCGCCTCCAGTGCCGCCCTGCCCTCCTTCTCCCCCACCTCCAGCTCCTCCCGCCGCCCCAGGGCGAGAGACAGGGTTTCCCAACATCCTTTGCACTCTGTCACATGATGGTAGAGGAACATGTGGTCACCCGGCGTCCACTGAGCGGTCACCTCCTCCTCGCACTGGATCTGTGAACAGGACATGGGGTGAGAGTGCGGTCCTGATTTGGACGCCGAACGCCAGACAGGAGCAGAAAGACCTGAACCGACCTTGAGAGCCCTGGTGCTGGTGCTGAAAGACGCCACCAGGGCGGCGAGGCTGAGGATGGGGCTAAGCGTCTGGGCTGCGGGGCTACATGGCTCCATGGTATCCGTCAGCGACTTCACCACCGAGAGGGACATGCCCTGCACCGAGAGCTGCGACGTTTCCGTGGTGCCCAGGGCCGTCACCATGTCGACTCGCAGGCAGATGGCACCTGGGAAGGTGGGGCAAGACCCAGGGGATTGGCAGGAGACAGGTTATGCTGAACCACTGAGTAACGCCGATTCCGTTAATCCCCAGAAGTGTAGTGAGCCAGCCAGGGACAGAAAAGGCATGTACTCACCCGCCACATTGGACAGTGTGAAGATGTTGGTGTCCTCCAGGCTGAGGTCCACCTTGAGGAGCAGCGGCGGGTGGCCGGGGGGGGCAGGGGGGTTCACCCCATTGGCTGGCCCCTTGGGATCCCTGGCAGCCCACTGCGGCAGCAGGGACGACACCCGGGACAGGCACTGCACACAGGTCTCTGACACCTCGACCTGCAGGCCCCGTAAGGACGACTCCACGGACACAGCGCCATGGGAACCATCGCCAACAACCGTCACCTGGGGCCGGTTACAGCTGCCCTGTGTCGCACAGACGGCAACACATTGTTCCGCGATGCTTCCATTCATGAAATACTGTCCTCACGGCCAATAACGAGGTGGGAGGTCCCGGTCCCCCCCACTTTGAAACCGGATGTAAGAGCCAACTGTGCTCTGCTATACTGAATGATGTGTATAGTGACAAAGTGAGGTAGATGGTCACCATGGCTACCGTGGCTGTCCCAGATCTGCTGGTGGCTACCTGGAGAGTGAGGGAGTCCAGGATGAGGGCCTCCCCCCAGACGTGCTTGCCGGGGGGGTGCGGGGCCTGTTGGATATGCGAGCCCTGGCCCACGCGCCACCAGAAGTGGTCCAGCGACAGGGAGACGTGCTGGTGGAGGACCTGGGGAGGCTGGGGCTCCGGAGCGGGAGCCGGGACATCCATGAGGTGCTTCAGCTCTGTGAGGTACAGGCATAGACAGACAGACAGACAGACAGACATCAGTAACAGCTCTTTGTCTGCAGAGCAGGCCTGATATGACCTCTCCATCCCAGGCCGGGTGATCTTCCCTCAGCTCCATCTTACTGTCGCTTATTTCTCTTATACTGGCAGAGTGCTCAGCAGCCACGAGGCGAGCACCGCTCACCCGAGCTGGCCGACAGGAAGCCCACGGCAAAGGTGGGCGTGTCTCCCAGCTGCACAGACACGTTGACGTTGGACATGGAGGAGCTGATCGTCATGGGGGCGTCTAGGTGAGGGTACAGCCTAGGGGGACAATGGGGGGTTCACTCCTAACAGCACTGTCAGGCCAAAAAATGGCTCTTCTTCGCTCCCCAACGTGACCTCACCTCTTCCTGCGCAATGTTTTCCTGCGGAAGAGCCGCTTCCATGGAAACAGGTCTAGCCAATGGGAGAACTCCTGGTGGCGGTAGTGTATGATGCACGTGTTCACGGTGACAGAGCCAGAGACGTCGACAGATGTTACCTGGGGGGGGGGGGGGGGGGGGCAATAGTCAGCCAAAAA
>JAODKF010000042.1:20581400-20593624 GCA_026779585.1 Mormyrus proboscirostris | reverse complement strand
CCCCCCCCCCCCCCCCCCCCCCCCCCCCCCCCCCCCCCCCCCCCCCCCCCAGGAGGCAGCCAATCAGCTGCGAAATAAAGACAAATTCAGAATGTGCAGCCAATAGTATGAGAACTTACTTGGAGAACAGTCCTGAGTGAGTTGAGGCAGACGATTCGCTGACGGCTCTGAGAGAGAAGCAGCCCATCTGCAAGCGCAGACACACACATGCACACAGACACAGACAGGACCAAAGTTACACCAGGCAATCAGTCCACTGGGCATGGACACAACTGTGTTGCAAAACGTATCTGTGCCAATAAATTGCTAATATAAAATTTTATGGAGTGGCCAAAGGTAATTTTTATATTTCTTAACGGTTTTAACATGCATTAATAAACAGAATTGCCGTGGCGGTGCAGCACGGTAAGGCGAGGTATTGCTGTGCCACACACGACGGCCGCGATGGTTTATCGTTAATATGATTATAAAGGCGGTGCCCCCCCACCCTCCAGCAGGAGCTCCAGGCTACTCTGGGGGAAGCTCAGCTCAGGCCTGAAGCTCTTCAAGGGAAGCTGCTCATCTTCACGGCCGTATTTCAGCTTCAGAGCCTTCAGAGTCCAGTTCAGGTGCCTGCGGGACCCGGAGGGCGTGTGAGGACATATGCGATCACCGGCGACTCCCCCCGCCGCCCCCCCCAGCCCCTCAGCCCCTGGGTGAGAAGACCCCGAGCCACTGACTTCTTCTGGCTGTGCATGGACACAGTGATGTTGGTGTTCTCCAGCTCCACACTTGCCCTCGCCGGGATCAGCTGGTGGATGCGCTCCACATCTGCTGTCTGCACGAAGGACGGCTGCTCGCACTCCAAGGGCACATCAGGAATGCCGGGAACGCCAACTGGAATGAACACCCTTTAGTGGACACAGCCAGAAAGACCCCTGCCGTAACACCTTGTGAAGGCCGCTGGTCCATCTGGACAGTCTCACCCGCTCCGTCGTTGACAGCCTCCACCTGCAGGGGGAGCAGCGACGGGCTGAGGAACACACCCTCGTGCAACTCCGCCAACAGCGTGCGGACGCTCAGCTCCAGCCGGCCCGGACGCAGACCCGGCCCTACCACGTCCCCTGACAGGTCCAGGCTGAGGGACACCTCTGCCAGACATGTGTCCTGCTGACAGGGACAGGGGGACAGGCTAGGTTCAGCCACGCCTTGGTTACCTGCTTACATAGAGGGCGGCTATTTTCAACAAAAATAATTAGGATAGTTAAGCAGCTTTTCACAAAAGGAAATTAAATCATTGGCAGCTTGGGTAGGAAGCCTCAATCATCAAAGGCCACGGGGCGCCAGAACAACACGGCTTATTAAACTGGGTCAGTCACACATTCACACTCTCGTCAGAAGCATTCACATTTCAAATTTTTTAAGTATTTCAATTCATATCTTTGCTTCTGATTCACGAAAGGTCAAGTAATGAAAGGAAATGACTGCAAAATTAAATGTTGCATACATTCTCACATCATGGCAAAGTGGTTGTCATGGCAACAACAGACTCCGGGCAAGGGGAAGGAACTGTGAAGTCACACTGTATTGAGAGCGACAACCAATCAGCAACTGACACCTGTCAGAGGCAGATCAGTGAGACAGAGCCTTCCCATTGGTATCACATTGTTACATTATTTTCACTTGATGTCAGCCTTGCCACAAATTAGCTATTGTGAATAGGATTCGGGGGTGAGGGGGTCCTCACCAGATGACTGCTCTTCAGCACCTTGCTGCTCAGCTGTCCCACAGAAAAGTTCCAGCCCAACCTGGGGGGGCAAAAGTCCAGTTTTCAGTGAGCTGTGTGCCCACCGGCCTCGCTACCACAAAAACATAGCTGCAGATATCAGAGCTCACAGTGGGCGGGGCCCAGGGTCAGAGCTCACGGTGGGCGGGGCCCAGGGTCAGAGCTCACGGTGGGCGGGGCCCAGGGTCAGAGCTCACCTCTTCCTGTGGCGGTCCAGCAGCAGCGTGATGCCTGTGGCCGTCATGTGCCAGAGGGACTCGGGCAGCGCCAGGTTCAGCACCATGATGTTGATGGAGTCAACGTGGAAGGAGAGCTAGGGAGGGGGACAGGACACGAGGAGGGTGTTCAGCACAGAGA
Source organism: Mormyrus proboscirostris (assembly GCA_026779585.1). Classification (NCBI taxonomy): domain Eukaryota; kingdom Metazoa; phylum Chordata; class Actinopteri; order Osteoglossiformes; family Mormyridae; genus Mormyrus; species Mormyrus proboscirostris. Next base: position 20,591,502 of record JAODKF010000042.1, on the reverse strand, counting down.
AATTAAATACGGATCACACCGAGCATGACAGTGGTCACTTTAACACCATAAAGAGGGTTAAAGTGCAGCAGAGATGTCTGCATTCCCAGAATGGGAAATGGCTCAGCTTAGCGGCCCATCGGACGGAAGCAGCATCCCCCAGAACCCCTGGGCCATGCCTGAGACAGGAAACGGAGGGCCGCAGAGCTGGCCCGCAGCTGGGCCACATCTTCGCCAGCGTCCTTAGGGCCTCGGCGCCTCACAGGGTCCTGGAGGTCCACACGCACCCGAGTCTCACCCACACATAGAGCCAGGTATCGCCTGGAAGAGATGGACAGTGCAACACTCAGCCACTGAACAGGCAGTCCTAGTATACTTCATTCAGCCAGCAGACACTGTTATTCAGAGCCAAAAATGGGGGGTGGGGGGCCACTATGATAGGAGATTTGTTTGCCGTAACAAACACAGTACTCACGGCAGGTCTGGGTTCAACACTTTGCTTGAAATCCATATGCTGTCAATTTCCTGCACAAAAACAGCAATGCGTTTATTTTTAAAAAGGCCAATTTCATTAATAAATAAGATGGTCAGTGCTGCAATTATTCTAACTACAAAATTTAACAATTAAAATGGACTTTGAGCCATACAGTTTCATTGAATGGTAATTTAATCTGGCCATCTTGCCGAATATTTACACACCTCAGGGCTATCGAGCACCGAGATGGAGAGCGGGAGGTAGACCCACGCAGGGAGGCCGGAAGGACACGGCAACATACCAGGGTGTGCTGAGGCTGGAACTGGACACTGACGCCCCGGACAGAGAACAGGCCCACAGAGCCGATCTTCAGGCTGGCATTTAGCTTGGTGCTGAAGAAGCGCACAGCCAGGCGACGGACAAACCACCTGTACGGAGGGGGTGGACACAGACACGTGTGGATGTAAAGACAGACCATGTGACTGCAAGGGAGACCTGCCAATTGACGTGGGGGTTGCTGTTTACAGGAAGGAAAACAGGCTGCCCCTCTGCATATGGCACTCAAGAAATGACGACATTGGTTTTCTCAAACTAGTCCACAGGTAGAGGATGCACACATATACACATTATATTGGCAAAGAACCAAGGGAAATTTAGATCACTCATTATGTAACCAAAAAATATTTTGGATAAACTCACCTCACAACCCTAAACCCCTTCAGTCAGTGTTCCTGTGCTCTTTCCACACATGTAAACATGTGTGTGTGTGTGTGCTGCATGTTAAATGTCTTTGTTGAGACGAGCCAGCACACTGTGTGTGTGTGTGTGTGTGTGTGTGTGTGCACAAAACAACCCAAAAAGAAAATGAATCTGGAGTAGATTAAAATCACAGAAACGGGAGACGTTCCACAACGCTTCACTTACCCCTCTAATGTAAACTCCAAGCAATGCTGCGGACAACTCAGCATTATTTACAGTACTGGGTGTGTGTACTGAACCAACACCCGAATACTTGAGTACGTAGTCTATAAAAGAAACCTCGGGTATTTATGGTTAAATAACAAGCTTAATATGTTTTTTCCAGCTCTGAAATTACCCAGAACCATGTAATTACATGAAGATTGCATTTTGTGTGATGATTAAACCAAAGGTCCTACCTGAAAAGTAAGGTAGCCAAAACTGCAAGGAGACATAGCGCCAGCAGGGCGATGAAAACCGGAGACATTTTCCGATCCGGATTGGAGCCGCTTCACACGGCGCGCTCACGCGGCGGCGTCACCCCGGATCAGCTCGAGGCAGCCGGGCAGGCGGCCGGGCGCCCCGTCATGCAGCCGCGGCCGCTCCCGACACCAAACCCTGCAGGCTCTGTAGGTGGCAAAGGGACACCTCTGAAAGCTAAATGAAGCGTACTGTTCACACAGTTACGTTATAGTCAAGCAGCGGCAGTCTATGCAGCTTGGTGACTATCAACAGCCGTCCTTATCCCCAAAAAGCCGTCTGCGTGTCAGCTAGGTCAACCGACGGGTTCGATCCCAGCGCCCCGCTAGCTGGCTAAATAAACCCTGAGCCGACACCGACTAGCCACCAAGTTGGCTGCAAACCTTGACCGAAACAGGCCACCCTATTCCCCGAGGAGCCGGAGTTTGTTACTCGGTGAGAATCGATTTGCTCCGATTGTTACGTTTATCACTATAATAATATCACCAACATCCCTCCAGAAAGTGCTAGCAGAGAGACAGAATACATAGTGAGCTGGCACTGCGGTATAAGATCAGGGATCCGGTTTAGGGGTAAACTACTTGCCTGCGATGCGCCCGGTTCTGACAGTCTTTCCGTGCAGGATGTACAGTCTGCAGCATAAAACTACTTTACCCGGCTAGCAAGCTATCTGCAAGAGGGAGTGCAAAAATGTCCCCCGAGGTATTCTAACCGCACCGATGTTTCACTCCTACACTTTTTGTTTTCTGTTGTTGTTTTCCTCGGGGCTCCCGTCCAGCGGGTCTGCTAACTCGTATATCCCCGGGGTCCCGTCCCGTCACACGGGGAGTTTAGCAAACTGCTCCGGCCCACGCAGCTGGCAGACCATTTGGGAGGCCGACCGACACTTATCCCAGAGTTTCACTCCGCGAAACGCTCGTTTTATACGTGAGCGTTATTTTTACTCGGTTCCTATATGCTTGTAACGCTTAGTCGCTTTCTGGAAATCCGCATGAAAGTAATATTGAGATATATCCAGGGATTGAGATGATAACTGTTTAAGTCACTCGGTTTGAAGTATAAATTTATTTCCAGTTGTATGTGTGATGCTCGATGGAATTTGTAGTAGTAAATGGACAGAATCAGACCAAAAAACCGAAGAGAGTGTTAAATTAAATACGGATTGTGTAGAAATGTTACGTAAATAACATCAGGATGACTAAAATGATTTTCATAAGCAAAATCCACTCAGATTTAGTGTGCACTTTTCCGAATGGAGAATCGTAGCATTGCCACCTGTTAGGGCATCATTTAATACTTCACATGGAACCATGATGAATGAAATGTTTGAATATTCTTATTGACCTACAATAAACGTACTTCCACCTTTTGGTAAATTAACAACGTATGTTACAGATCTAACAGCACATGTACCACTGACAGTACTCAGTACTGAGAGTAATACAGTATACAGCAGTGTTCTTGGTTAATAATCTTTATGGTACAACGATTAATGACGTTGAACACTTTAGTACTAAATATTCCACGGGTGGGTTATTCTGTAATTCCAAATTTTGTAGCTGTGCATACACCCCAATTGCAAACAACACTGACTAACATGCACCCAACTGGCTGGAGTTACCAACACAACTGTTTCAATGTGAAAGAGGAAGGAGGAGAGTGGAAAGAACAAACAATTTCCCCATTTTGTACAAGCTAGCAGGTCACATGAGAATCACCGGCTCACCCATCAATCACACTCATGATCTCCTTACACGCCCCTCCCATGTGAGTGTTTGTAACCACAGGTCAAAGTCGACATTTTTTAGATACTCTCCTATTTAATTTCAGATACTGGACCAAGCTTACTCTGCAGTATAAATGTATAACAGTCCAATGTAGTGTGCAGTTCCAGTGTCTGTGAACTTGAAATCCACATCACCACACCAAAATCAGTAATCCACAGAGAGGCAGGCAGGTTTAAGGATTTATCGATAACTATAATAAATGGAACACTACAATACTTCTGTTGTTCTGCGATACAGACATAAGAATTTGTGTGCCAGTTTAAAAAAGAAAACACCTTAACCTGTAGTTACTGAAAAGGCAAATTATTGCTTTGTTTAATCATGCTATGTTTTACATAACAAAAAGCAAACAGTTTAAGTCACATTCAGCTAGCAGTCCAGATAAGACCGCTTGTGTTGAATGCAGAAGGGTCTGAAATGTTGCTGCAATGTCAAATGAAACTGCGCACGTTCCGGCAAAGCCCCAGTGCTGCCGCTGCTCTGGCCTCTTAGGCGGAAGCCTTCGGTTTATTGTGTCTGGCAAACCATTCGTCACTTTTGTCCGCTGCAATCGCCTGTAACATTGGGAGATCGGCACAGTATTGGAGAAAACAACTGTAAGCTGTAACAGGCATGCACACATACATACATGCATACTTTCAGTGTCTGCCTTTCTCAGAATAAAAAAACACATCTAGATACATAGTCTGCCATATGATGCCAGAAAAGAACTGAGAACCATTAACTGGAAGTGTAATGATTCAATACACTTCAGTTGAAATACGACACAGCTGTGAGGGGATATGATTTCAATCATTTAATATACTGAAGTGTCATTTATCCGGTAAAAATGTATTCAGGTTTTTAAAAGATAAGTCATGCATGTACGTTGAGACTGCAGGTTGCAAACTGAACATTAGATCTTAGCATGAAAAGACATTACAGTAATATGCAGTAATAGTGATGCGATGGGCAAATTGATTTGTGACACTCAGTTTTTGCCCTAATCTTTTTTTTTGGGGGGGGGGAGAGGATGATAGATAAATACAACCATATCATAGATGCTTTTGCTGGATTTCCAATTCAAAACTCTTGTCATACCCATAAATTGCACACAAACTGGGACATGCATTACACATGATAATACCAGTCAGTCATGGCAAACACAGCTCTCTGTCTGTGGACTCACTGCATCCAGTAGGGCATTTCCATCGGGGTCCACTGCGGAGAGCTGCCTGAATGCCTCGTCGGCCACAAAGCAGATCTCGTGGCCATCCTTAAAGATGGAGAAAGAGCACAGTGCTGCACGTGTATCAAAGAGCAGCTTAACAGATGGGCCTCGTTAGGGATCACTTCCTGGGACGAACACTCACCGGGTCAGCGAGTATGACCACTTCCACGGTGGCCTTCCCTGGCGTGTCCAGGCTGACGAGGGGTGTGAGGATCGTCTGGTTCTCCTTCTTCATAATTGCCTCAATGTCAGGTAACTGGGGGGGGGGGGGGGGTTGGATATTGGAAATTGAGAGTATCAGGTCTGCTGCTAGGCAACTCAGTAATCCAACTATATCCCAAGAAGAGAAAATAATATGGGTAAAATTATGTCAAACTAACCACAGAAAAATGTAAGTTTAGAAACATTAGCTAAGCTGCCCAGTTTAAAAAGAGTTTAGGTATCTTACGAGATGGTTAAATACAAAGTAATCTGAACACATTTCTGCTGCCACCAAAGCCTTATCACCTGTGTGCGAGGGCAGGAGAAGGCGATCCTCCCGAAGGCTGTGCCGTGGTCCACTGGGCCGCCGATGTCACAGAGCTCCAGCTTGCACTGCAAACACAAACATCACCTAAACACCAGCTAGGAGCTATGAGGACCTTCCACATATCACACCCCGGACGGGCCTCCCAAACCTGCCCATCTCCAAATCCCAGTAGGACCGATTTCCTCTCAGCATCTCTCTCCAGTATCTGCATCCCCAGGAGGACGGACCAGTAGTGTGTGGAACGCTGCAAGTCTGACACGGCCAGGGAGACCTTCTGGACGGGGTCTAAGGCCAAGGGCAGATATAGAACAGCACTATCAGGTCAAAGGTACATGCCAACAAATCCGGCGTCTCTTACAGTGTTATGATGGTTTCTGAAGTAGTTAGGATTACAGTGCTTATAAATACTAACCTGTTATTATTATTCTCACTATTATTATTATTATGATGTAGGTTATTTAGTGTTTTTGTGACTACACCCATGGTATGCCACTAGACATTTCTGGTGATGAGTCCACTGGCCAGTGAATGCCCTTCCAGAATGATTTTCAGGCTGTGATACAGGACCAGTGACACACCTGTCTTGGGCTGCTCCTCATCCACCAAGTAAAAAGAGTACCCCCCTGGAGCCTCGGTCAGGTAGACCCCCTGCCCTGCCTCCGAGAGGGGCCACCCAAGCTGGCGGGCATTTCTGATGGCCTGGCTGGACTGCAGAGTGACGCCCTGAACAAACAGAGAACTGGGTCCGTTTGTAAGGTCCACATCTGTATTGATGCTCAACATAAATTATTTTTTAGGGAGATTGAAAAACAAACAAAATGCCTCATGTTCCCATCAAAGAGCAAAATAGACAATGGGCGGTAATTTTTGAAGATTAAACAAACAAAAATATATTTAATGCATTTATATTGTATTTCTGTTTCTGGTGAAGCCCTAGCTGCATTTGTTGTTCACATAAAATACAGGATATCTGCTAAATCACTGAGCCCAGACTGTCCTTCCACGATGTATACAGCTTCCATCATAACTGCAGCACATCAATACACAGACCAGAACTGCGCAGCTTGGGCCGTGGGGTGGCTTACCAGGAAATCATTACCCAGGTGGTACTCTCCGACACCGTAGTTGTACGTCAGCTCTGACACAAAATGGTTATCCTCTGGACCAAAGCCCATCATAGTCTTACTCCACTTCCCATCATATGGACTTACAGAAAAATATATAAAATAATATGTTGTGTACTAAGTAAAAACATTGTCACCTGATTTAGTTTCTGCTTTAAATTTTTCTATCTGTATGAATAATTAATCACAAGTTCGTTATTGAATGTGTGCATGTCAATCAAATGAAAAAGCAGATAAATAGATATCCACAGTGCTCTTTTCACCAAAATGCAAACTGTGACATGCCTTTCAGGATTCACTTACTTAAGGTGGAATTTTTTGCTTGATTTCATATACAACGATTACATTCTCACCCATTACAAGTTGCCTTACAGCCTTCTTCATACTCCTCATGTCGAAGTACCTGAAACAAAATTAAAAACCATAGATGCGTGATCATGCAGTTTTCCAGTTATTTCAGCATATACCTGGCAAACACACTCGTTCATCATTCACAGAATCATTGTCCTGCCGCATTAACTCAAAAAGCACCTGGAGCATGAGATGCGAAGTGCAATCTGACTTGACACACACGCTTCCAGACTGTTTTGCAAGAAATCTTACGGCAAATCTAAATTATTCCACTATAAAACTAAAATTAGCTGCATCCAAAGCGTTGGGGTAGTTTGCAAACCCTATAGACTGTTTACAAAGTAAAACTGTTACATGCATGTAATGCGTGTGCAGAATTATCTCGAACTGTAAATCTCACACCAGCCAGCTGATTAACGTTGGTGACACTGAATATCACGTCGTTTATTGATCGAGACTGATTTTAATCTGGTCATGCACATTTGACAAACAATTAATAACATATCTTACTTGCATGCCAAGGACATCGCGGTAAAACGTGGCTGTCTTGTTTCTATCGGCCACTTTAAATACGAAATGTAAGGCTCTCCTCAACGACATGATTACATCTACTGATCCCAGTTTCCAGGACGTTGGTTTGTACTGTCAGGATAGCGTCACACTAACGATCGATTACTCGGTGATCCGTTGGTTTGAACCTAAATCTTTTGATTTAAAACAGTTTAATATCGCTTCAGTAATTTTTGACCATTCAACTTTCCGCACTCTCGTTATCATATATTCGTTCTCCAAATAACCCAGAGGAATTTCATGAAACGATTGGATTTTACGGTGGCAGTTCGATTATTAATGTCTGATTTCCCCGGTCAGAATCGATCGTCCCTTGCAGATGACGTAGGGGTCCGCTTGGCGTGACAACTGCTTTGTGGTGCGCATGCTGTTTTGTGGTCCCTCCAGGATTCGTTCCAAAATATAAATTACCTAAATATTACCTATTCGCCTGATATTCCAAAAACATTACTCCAAACGAAATATTTTTAAAATATTCAGGTTTGCAAAGAAATTGTGACAAAGTTACAAACTCCACACTTAGTAGTTTAAAGTTTAATTAAATATTGCAACAAAATTCGTAGCATATATTAATATTACATGGCCCTATCATATATTATGATAGTGTTTTTCTCTCAAAGTGCCAGAAAAGACACCATGAGAAATACACATTGTGAACATAAAATTGGCTGAGATTAAACACATAACCACATGTCGTATCACACTGCCTGTGATTTACAGCTGCGAGTGCCGTGTGTAGACTCAGTTTACGAGCATGATTCCCAACGTTCTTAGTTCCCAGCTGCACCACGGGCTTGGTGCCTAACATCACTGCTCCTGTGTTTGGCTAGGAGACACGAGAGCTGCTCTTGGAAGCTGCCCATTTCGCTGAAATATCACAGCTGTCACGGAGCAGACAGCCCAGCCGACCTAGACGCGCAGCATTCTAGTGCGTGCAACCCTTTCTGGAATGCTGTGGCTCTTTATCCGAAATAAGATAAACACTGAATATTTTTGTCTTTTTTAAAAACAAGGAAGTCTTTGATGTGCTTTGAATTCATGCTAATATCACTTCCTATTTGATTCAGGAAACTCTGCAGGGTGTGTGTAAAGAACCCCAGAACACAGTCACGCTGTTCGGCTGTTTTGAACCCCTTCCGTACATTTACACATAAATTCAATTTTACGTTCGCACACAAATATAATTCTGAAGCCTTATCGGAATCAAAATCTCGATTAACTGAAATGGGGGCGCCTGAAGCATTAGATGGAATATTTGTGATATATCGACACAGGTTCTGTCAGGCCAATGGAAATTTATTGAATTTATACCGTTAACAATGCATGACAATGAAATTAACTTAAATGTTTTGCATGAAATCAAAACCATTTAAATATTCTAAAGGATATTACAAGTATTTTCCCCTAATATGCGCCAAAGGGCGGCATATGCAAAATATTTAAAATCGTTAAGTGGTGTTAAATTAAGAAACCTGTAGCACCGTCCACAATGAATGCATAGTAACTGCGTGTATATATTTGACCAGCAGATGTCGCATTAAGCTTTTTTTCTACGTTAAACAAGATGGACAATTCAGCAAATTTGTTGAGCATAAGAATATATTAGCATCTTACTGCATTTTGCTTCACTATTAAAACTATACCTCTTTTCAACATTTTAAAACAAATTTTCATAACAATGTACTTGTGTGGAAATCAGTTGATCAAACATTGTATTTCATCTTGGCAGTTAATTTGTGTTGGAAAAAATGTGTTGCTCCATGTACATCCTAGTATTTATTAAGCTAATCCATTTTTCCCATATTTTTGTGTATATGAGATTCTACAGTCAGTGGTCTTTTTAAGTACAGCCTGGTCTTGAGTTACCAGTTGTTCCCAACGAAATCTGCCGATGATTTTCCATTGCCTTGGACACAATTCTAGGTCTCTGAAGAAAACAGGTCTGGGAAAAGAAAGCAGATCTTTATGCAGAAACAAGGGTTTGCAAAACGGTGAAGAGTGAGGGAGGACTGACATGGAAAAGAGAGCAGCTTTTAATGAGCGCAAATCTCTTTTCAAGTGTCCAGCGAGTAACAGGAACAATGTTATAAATTTCTTTCAAAAACTTGGAAAGCAGGACTCTCACACTGCTATATCAGCCTTCCAAAACAACTGGCCTTTTTTTTTTGGTTAAATAACGGGGACCTTCACAGAAAATCCTTGAACTTATGGCTGCTCTGAGACTCGGTAATATCGTATGTCATCGGAGCACAAAAAAGGGGGGCTTCAAAGGGAAATTTCTTTGTATGACAAACAGAAACAGCCTTTTCCACCCCACCCCAGAAACACAACACGACTGTACTGCAGGGCTGTTTTTTTCACATGGAAAGCTCTCATTTTTGTGAATCGGTTTCTCACTCTGATGCACGTCTGAAACAGAGACAAGCCTCAAAAGAGGCAGCTACATTAAAATCGAAGGCCAACAAGGGAGACCTGTATGCATGGCGCAAGTATGTTGACTCTCATTCCATCTTCAATACTTTTAATTACACTATCCTTAATCTGCACATCATAACACACCGGAGAACCCAAGCGACACAGAAATACGAAGACGGAAAGTTCTTCAGATGGAATCCACTGGGCAAAGTGATACTTTGTGTCTCTTTAGGAAGACATTCTTGTTGCCAAAAAAAGGAAAAAAAAAAAAGTGTTCAAGAACCCCAGGAGCACTGGGCAGGAGCATTAGTGCTGCAGGGGCTGTAGTCGAGGCAAGGCACCATGAGAAAATACGGCAGGACCTGCTCAGAATCCCACATCATTTTCTTACTCTTAATTTAAAAATGTCAGTAAGTAATGAGTCCTGGGTCATCCTGCAGGCTG